>JALHBL010000537.1:0-105730 GCA_023638675.1 Camponotus pennsylvanicus | reverse complement strand
TATAAAATTAAATAACGTCTATTTATATTTTCATTTCCTTTTGTCTTATTTATCTTTTGACGTAAATTAATTTTTTTGTATTGTTGTGATGATTTATCTTATATTGAAAGCGATAATATAGAAAAAATAAACAATAAAGGAGAAACGAAGATTATCATTAGCAGAAAGTTTGGGCAGACGAAAGCAATATTGAAGAGACCAAGTACTGATACATCTGAGAAACAACGTTCAACTAAATTTCTAAAAATAATTAATAATTTAAATATATATGATATATACATATATATACATTATATATATTATATTATTAATTTCATTTAATTTTTACAGTTAATCGCGATTATATTTTAATTTATTTAAATAATTATATAAATTTTGAAATTCAATTAAGCATAATTTCTCTTAATGTTCTCTTCATGTTCTTAATGTTCTTTTAATGTATTTTATTAATTAAAATAAAAATCTTTATTTATAATTGAAAATATTTTAAAATGTATTAAATGTGCACTTTTTATAATAATTTTAAAATTTAATAAAATGGTACAAATATTCATTATTTAATTTAAAAAAATTAAATATATATAATACAATATAAATATAGGCTATAAGGAAAAAATTAAAATTTGTTGAAGTTAGTTTTCCATTTTCATTTCAAATACGATTAAAATAACAAAATAATTTCTAATCTTTAATTAAAATAATTTAATTATTAATCTTTAATTAAATAATAATTTTTAATTAAATTAAATATTTAAAATAACAATCTTTTAAATTTTTGTTTGTTTTATCATTTATTATTACTATATTATAACATAATCATATGTCACATATTTATTTGTTATCTTTCATTAATCTAGTATTTCTTTATAAACATAGTTTTTTATTTTTCTAGTTACATTGTCATCTTTTAAATAAATTTTTAACGAATCCCAAGAACGAACTCGTTAGAAAATGCGACATACAGTTGTCCATGACTGAAAATATCTTTTTCGAAGAGATCTATTGCAATTTTATCGAAAGTCTGTCCTTGTGATTTATTTGTGGTATCATAGCAAATGCTAATTTCACTGGAAATTGTCTTCTTCTGAATGTAAAATGGATATATATTTTCGCAATACAAAGTGATACGATTAATAAAAACAATTTCTCCAATTTCATTGCTTGCTAAAATTTCACAACGCAATAAGTATTATCTAAATCTAAAATCAGTAATCTTGTACACATTACATAAACCTTCATTAATACTAAGATTTCTATAAGCATGACAATAGTGTATTTTTTTAAACGTGTAATTTATAAGGTGGAAAGACACAATGGATTTAAAGAATTGAGATATTCTATTGGAATTATTTCATGTATATCTTGATTATCTCCAGTCGTTTCAAGAGTATCTATACTTGTATAAACTCTCTCTGTCGTTTCGTCCAATAAATTTGTTATCCTTTTCGGTTTATTTCATCAACATCAACGCCTCCTTGCAGATAATATAACGTAATTAGTCATAATTTTATATTGTTTACGTTTTATAATATCTCCGTACATATCTTTAACCATATCCGAATTTGCGTTTGCTACACATTTTTCTGGAATATGAATATTATCTGAATGGTCATTTAAAGAACCATTACCTAAATTTAATAAAAATTGTGTAAATTCTTTTTCCTGTGGTAAAGTTCTCATATTTTGTGTCAATGAAAATATTTTAAATTGTTTCCATAAAATACTAAATTTTATCGATAAATTTATAATTTCACAACGCGTAGCCTTTTCTTTTACAGGTAATAATTGTCTAAAATCTCCACCAAGAAGAACAATTTTACCACCAAAATATAAATCATTTTGCATTATATCACGTAATGTTCGATCCATTATTTCTAATACATAACGAGGTGCCATAGGAGCTTCGTCTATAATAAAAACATCTACAAGTTTTAACTTTTCAGCCTCTTTAAATTGAATTTTAATATTTGATGTAGAATCAGCAAAAAGAGGAACAGGTAACCCAAAAAACTTTGTGTATTGTTCTTCCATTTGGAAGTAATGTTGCAGCAATACCGGTAAATGCCATCGTACTAACTATTTTTTCTCTATTTTAGTAAGTAATATAAGGTTGTATAAATGAAAGTTTTACCAGAACCACCTGGACCATCGATATAAAAATAATTATTGTTATTGTTATTTGTTATTGTTGCTTCTAAAATAGTATCAACAATTTCTTTTTGTTCTATATTTAATTGTTCATATTGTTGCATACCTATTGATGTATCTTCCTCAATTTGTTCTTCATTATTTATTTCTTGTTCAATAATTTCTTGTTCTAATTCAGGAAAATTAGCAATATCCGAACCTTCCATTTGAAGCACATTAGTAATATAATTATAAACTTTCTTTATTCCTATTATAGGTCCAAATCGTCTTGCATAATCTTCCGACATATCTATTTTAAACTTATCCCATAATTTTTTTGGATGAACTGGTTGGCAATGAATCAAAATTCGTACAAATAAATTACGAAGTCGTCTTGGCATCATCCAAATTTTTGCTTCATTCATTGCACGATACCATTCTTCATCATCTTCTATGAGTCCTAATGCTAAACATGCGGCAGTGAAAGTTTGATGTATTTCGTTATTAACTGTTTTTAATTCTGAAAACTTGTAGCTCCTCTAACATGTAATAAAAGTATACGTAAATGAAACAATTCTATCTGAGACGGGCTGACGGAATACATACGACCAATACAATTAAAATATCTTTGACGTTTCTCCCAGCGATTAATAATTCTGCCATTAATTTTTATTTTTTTAAATACATAATGACATGGAATATCACTGTATAAATATTGTTTTGCTTCTTCATCTCGAACATTTAATTCAAAATAATCTAACAACATTGTTACTCGTTCTACAGCAGATCTTATAGCATCATTATTAATATTATCATCGATTATTACATTATGTTCATTTGGTAAATGAACCGGTAAACGAAATATAGCGTGACTTTTTTCTTGCAAAGGTTTACTTAAAATGCGCCAACATGCTTCTACAGGCCCGACATACCGAGCTTCAATAAAATCTTGAATTTCATCATGATTTATAGTTTTATCTATATTTTCTCCAATAACTATAGATGCTGCATCATGACCTTTATAAATATATTTATATAAATATTTTACTGACCGTATACTCGAAACTATTTCAACATTAATATGGCTATTGAATAAAAGTAAAAGCGTTGGATTAAATGGAACAACATATCGATTATCAACAACGTATCGTCCAGGTCTTTCGTACAGTAATCCATTATTTCTTCGACGATAGTGCGGGTAACCATCTTCATCCATAGTCGTCTCAGGTCGAAATGGTTTTGGAAAATGTTTCGAACATTTATCATTTATCAAACACCAATTTCCACATGGTCCATGAATCATATGTTTCATTACAACATTATGTAATCATTTTCATTAAGATCAGGAATTTCTGCAGAAATAAATTTATCAACTATTTCAGAATTTGATATCTTACAATTCTGTTTTAATGTAATCAATAAATGTATATGTGGTAATCCACGTTCTTTGAAATTCCGTAAACGTATGCTAAAACTTCACCAAAAAATTTTTGTCTAACAATAATATCGATTAAATAATCCTTTTTTATATTAAATACCCGAGCACATATATCTGGCCTATCTGCAGGTTGTTGATTTGGAAGTAAATTTTCTTTAATTTCGCGCCAATTTGGATTACAAGTCATAGTAACAAAGATATCTGGTTTTCCATATTTCCGAACAATAGCCATTGCATCTTGATAATGTTGCAACATATTACGCGGTGAACCCACAAATGTCGATGGAAGTATAATCATTTTTCCAATATGAGCATTGTTATTATTGGCGGTGTTCGCTAAATAATCAATTAATCCTTGATAAGTCTCAGCTCGTAATTGTTTTTGATTCTGTTTACAATAATTGATTCGATCCTTTTCAATTTTTATATAACTATCTACAAGCCATTGTTGAAATAATCGTCTTCCCATAATAAAAATATTAATTATCACGTATATAGCTATGTGATATTTACATATGCAGCTCTACTTACTCGTTTATTACAATTCTTACGTTGTAAATTATCATGCCATCCTTGATTACCATATGGATAGAATAATGGATAAATCCATGGTTCTACATTTGGATTCATTGTTTTCCTTACGTTTTTTTTTTTTTTTTATTATATATTGTTACATAAGTTTCCGGAATTTCACCATTTCTGCTGTAGTAGAAAAAAACAGCTGCAACTTCATTTACTCTTTGCACATTGTATCGGCCACGATCAATGCCTCTTTTTGTCAAAAATCCCAATTGTAATTCACGTATACTATTATTTTCAGTGATTTGTTCAATTTCTTCATGCATCATTCGGTAAGATTGTGCAAAAACATTATTCGTACGCATTATATTATCTATTATATGTAAAATTTCTTTATCAAGATTCGAATTTCGATATAATCGACATTCTGTTGCTTCATTATTATCCACGATAAAAAGTTGACCATAACTTGGCATTTCGTTAGATGAGGGATATAACGCAGTATTAATTTGATAATAAATTTGTCCTTGAATTTTAAAACAATAAGGTCCACGTCTTTGCGCACTAAAATCTGCTAAGTTTGCATTAAATGACGCAAATGAAAATGTATTATTGTAACCACGAATATGATTATAAAAATGACTTGATTTTTGATGATTTCCAATAAATAATTCATGAAGTTCATACGGAGGTTGTGGTAAAGAATCTAACTTAACAGAACCATGGCTGCAACAATCGTTAAATGAATTACCCTTATTAGCTACTTTTTCAGAATTAAAATGTTTTGCACCACAATGTTCACAACATATATTCATTTCTCCTATGTAATATTCTATAATATTTTGTAGTTGAGTAGTAGAAGACGTATTAATATTAACATATCCTTTTTTTAAAGCTCGACATTGTGCAATACGATTTACAACTTTACTTTTATCAACTATATTGTGTGTACTATTTGATGTGCTAGGTATAGAGAAAGTAATATTGTTATTTAATAAAGTTTCTGTAGTTGAATTGTGAACATTTCTAATTATATCAGTATCATCGTTAACATTAACATTATTCGTTGGAGATAATACGTTCATAGGTGAATTAACCGATTGTGAAACAACATGATCTATTACTATATTTCTCGAGAAGCTTGTACTATTTGATGTGCTAGGTATAGAGAAAGTAATATTGTTATTTAATAAAGTTTCTGTAGTTGAATTGTGAACATTTCTAATTATATCAGTATCATCGTTAACATTAACATTATTCGTTGGAGATAATACTTTCATAGGTGAATTAACCAATTGTGAAACAACATGATCTATTACTATATTTCTCGAGAAGCTTGTTAAAGTTTGCGCTATATTTGGACAAATCTCACTGCTATTTGATAAAGATTGACAATCTTTTTTAGTTATCATTCGTTTCATTTTCCGTCTTTCCATTTGAGATTTTGCTTTTCTTTCTCGTTTATTACACTGGAATTCTTCTTCTTCTTCAGCAGTTCGAACTACTTTTCTTCGAGGCATAATTAATTATTAGTTTAATAAAATAATTAAATAATCTAAATCAAAGTCAATTTCAATTCAACATCAAGCCAAAGTCAATTTTAGTTCAAATTAGAGCCAACTTTAATTTAAGAGAAAACCAATGTCAATTTCCATATTAAAATCAATTTTAATTTTTGTATCAATAAATAATAATTAAATAATAATAATTATTATAATAATACTTTATCAGTTTTTATTTATTTCAGTTTAAAATTAATTAAATTAGTATAATTAATTTAATT
Organism: Camponotus pennsylvanicus; assembly: GCA_023638675.1. Classification (NCBI taxonomy): domain Eukaryota; kingdom Metazoa; phylum Arthropoda; class Insecta; order Hymenoptera; family Formicidae; genus Camponotus; species Camponotus pennsylvanicus. Next base: position 99,863 of record JALHBL010000537.1, on the reverse strand, counting down.
TAATATTAATTTGAAAATAAAAAAATTTTAATCTTATATTTTAATAAAAATTATTTTTAATTCAACAATTTAAAGTAAAATTAATTCAAATTAAAAACATAATTTTAATTAATTAATTTGAATCGAAACTAACTTTAAACTAATAATTTAATTAAAATTAATTTTAATTTAATAATCTAATAATAAGTTAAAATTAATATTAATCGAAGTAAAAATTACTTTTAATCTAGATGTAAATAAAAACGATTTAAATAAGCTAATTTTAATTTAATAATTTAAATCACAACTAATTTGAATCAAGTTAAAACTAACATCAATTTAAGTCAAATTTTAATCTAATAAAAAATCCAAATCACAATCAATTTCAAATTAACAATCCAAATCATAATCAATTTCAATTTAAGTCAAACTTCAATCCAACAATCCAAGCCTCAAAATCAATTTTAATCCACTAATCCAAATCACAATTAATTTTAATTCAATCAAATTTCAATCGCTAATAATTCAAATCATCAATTTCAGTCAACAATCAAAGTAACAACCAATTTCAATTCACAAATCAAATTCCAATTCATTTCAGTCCAACAATCCAAGTAACAACCAATTTCAATTCACAAGTCAAATTTCAATTCAATAATAATTTCAAATCAATAACTACTCACAACCAATTTCAATTCAAGTTTATTTTCAATCTAATAATCCAAATTACAATTAATTTCAGTCCAATAATCCAAGTCACAACCAACTTCAATTCAAGTAATGTCAAATCGCCGTTCAATTTTATATCAAATAAAAATTCAATTTTGGTAAAAATAAAAATTAATTTAATTTCAACCAAACAATTTTAATTAAATCTAGTTTTATAATTTTTTTTAAATTTTAATCTTAATATTTTTATTTTATTTACTTTTTATTATTTTTTAATTTATTTTTTTACTTTTATATTTTTCAATTTTTTAATTTAATTTAATTTAAAAATTTTTAAATCTAATTGTTTATAATTTAAATTAATTTTAATTAAATAATTATAACAATCAAAACTAATTATTTTAACAATAAATTTAATCACAACTAATTTCAATATAATTTAAAATTAAAACTTTTAATAATTTATAATAAAATAAATTTTAATCTAAAAATTTAAATTAGAATCAATTGTAATTAATCCAACAATTAAATTATTAAGTTAATTGTAATTTAATAATTAATATTAAAATCGATTTTAGTATAATAACAGAAAATTAAAAAAACTTTATTTTTAACTGAATCTAAATAAACTTAAATTTGATAATATATATATTGATAAATGTAATATATATAAAAGCAGAATAATACATTTTTATACATATATAAAATTTAAATAATTATTTGAAACAAACTATATGACAATTTTGGTATAAAAAAAAGATATAAATAAAGGATATTTATTCTTTTCTTTATATATCTTGTCTCTCTCTCTCTCTCTCTCTCTCTCTCTCTCTCTCTCTCTCTCTCTCTCTCTCTCTCTCTCTCTCTCTCTCTCTCTCTCTTCTCTCCCCTTCTAACTCAATCTCCCACTCTCTATCTTCTTCTCTTGATGAAAATCTTTTTTCTATATCTTTTTTTTTATTTCTCTTTCTTATTTTTTTTCTTTTAATTGTTTTTAACCCCTCTTCTTTAGGCTTTTCTATTAGCTGCAATAAATTATTTATTTATTAGATTTTGTATAATAAAATAAAGTGATACATATTTATACGTACAATGCGTAAATGAATACTTATAATATATATACATATGTAATAATATATATATAATATATATAAATATATATGTGTATATAATAAATATATATATGTAATAATATATATATATATATATATATATATATATATATATATACTTTTGAAATATAGAAAAGATTAATTTATCGCACAATTTTAAATATTAATACTGCTTTAATAATCAAGTCAATAACATACTTTTTTATCTGTGTATTTTCTCTCTATCGGTTATGTATCTTCTCACTTTCTCTATATCTTTCTCTCCCTCCCTTTGCCCCTTTTTTTCTCGATGAAAATCTTTTCTTTATTTTTCTTCTTTATTCTATTTCTCTTTTTTTATTTTTTGTTGTTTTTAATTGTTTCTTCTTATTTTTTAACTATTTATAACCTGAAATATATTATTTATTTATTATTTTTTTATTAATAATAATATTAAGAATTTGCAGGAAGACATCTGCTTGGCAGCAAAATGTCCAAACAATATAATTTTTAAATATGAAAAAGATTAATTTATCTCGCTCGCCATTAAATATTAATACTCCTTTAATCGTCAAGTCAGCGCCGTATAAACCACAATTGTCGGTGTTCAATATTTAAAGAATTATTAAAAAAGTATTAATATTTAAAGGCGAGCAATAAATTCATCTTTTGCATTTTTCAAATGTATATCGTTTGGACAACATTTTACTGTCAAGCAGATGTCGACTTAAACACTCTTTTAATTTCTGCCACGTATTTAATTATTAAATACTGACCAATGTCGCCGCGCGGTTTATACAGCGGGTTATACGTGAACTTCAAATGCTTTAAATGCTTTATAGTTTTTTTGTCTATAATTAATTTATCGCTAGCCTTTAAATATTAATACTCCTTTAATAATAAAGTCAGCGCCGTATTAATTGCGCGGCGACTATTGTCGGTATTCAATATTTCAAGACGAGGCAAAAATTGAAAAAGTGTGCAAGCCGACATCTGCTTCGCAGCAAAATGTTGTACAAACAATATACTTTTGATATATGGAAAATATTAATTTATCGCTCGTCTTCGAATATTAATACTACTTTAATAATCAAGTCAGCGCCGTATACATACTTTTTTGTCAGTGGATCTTCTCTTTATCTGTTATGTATCTTCTCTCTCTCTCTCTCTCTCTCTCTCTCTCTCTCTCTCTCTCTCTCTCTCTCTCTCTCTCTCTCTCTCTCTCTCTCTCTCTCTCTCTCTCTCTAGCTCTTTCTTTCTCTCTTAGCTCCTTTTTCTTCTCGATAAAAATCTTCTCTTTGTCTTCTATTTCTATTCTTTTATTTTTTGTTGTTATTAATTGTTTCTTCTTATTTTTTAACTATTTATAACCTGAAATATATTATTTATTTATCATTTATTTATTAATAATATAATATTAAGAATTTGTAGGAAGACATCTGCTTGGCAGCAAAATGTTGTCCAAACAATACAATTTTTAAATATGAAAACGATTAATTTATTGCTCGCCATTAAATATTAATACTTCTTTAATCGTCAAGTCAGCGCCGTATAAACCACACGGCGACAATTGTCGGTGTTCAATATTTAAAGAATTATTAAAAAAGTATTAATATTTAAAGGCGAGCGATAAATTCATCTTTTGCATTTTTCAAATGTATATCGTTTGGACAACATTTTACTGTCAAGCAGATGTCGACTTACACACTCTTTTAATGCCACGTATTTAATTATTAAATACTGACCAATGTCGCCGCGCGGTTTATACAGCGGGTTATACGTAAACTTCAAATGCTTTAAATGCTTTATAGCTTTTTTATCTATAATTAATTTATCGCTAGCCTTTAAATATTAATACTCCTTTAATAATAAAGTCAGCGCCGTATTAATTGCGCGGCGACTATTGTTGGTATTCAATATTTCAAGACGAAGCAAAAATTAAAAAAGTGTTCAAGCCGACATCTGCTTCGCAGTAAAATGTACAAACAATATACTTTTAAAATATGGAAATATTAATGTATCGTCTTCGAATATTAATACTACTTTAATAATCAAGTCAGCGCTGTATACATACTTTTTTGTCAGTGGATCTTCTCTTTATCTATTATGTATCTTCTCTCTCTCTCTCTCTCTCTCTCTCTCTCTAGCTCTTTCTTTCTCTCTTAGCTCCTTTTTCTTCTCGATAAAAATCTTTTCTTTATCTTCCTTTTTATTCTATTTCTATTTCTTTATTTTTTGTTGTTATTAATTCTTTCTTCTTAATAACCTGAAATATGTATTATAATATTAAAAACGTAGCAGAAATTGAAAGGATTTGCAAGCCGACATCTGCTTGACAGTAAAATGATGCAAGCAATATACTTTTATATTTTATGACGCGTCGACTTATATTAATTAGAATGCCGGATCCTCTCTCTCGATATTTAATATTATAATAATCCCGCTCACGAAATGTCATTAAACTGTCACCGAACTTTCAGCGATTACATTCACACCTCTCTCTCACGAAAGCATCGACCGCCAATCAGACACGCGGAAAAGGGGCAACAATACAAGCGATACAAAACACACACTTCAGGCGTTTCATGACTTTTTTCATATAGGATTTCCTTTCTCAGCGTCTCAAATTGTCTCTCGTCCACATTATCAAAATTCTTATAAATAAAATCCTCTTTCAATTCGTCTACTTTGTATTCTGACTCAACATCATAGATAATTAGAGATGGGTTGAGTTTATTTGGCTCATCAGGTCTCAATCCAATTCTTTTCAGATCTGCCTGTTTTATTAATTCCACATCGTTCCTATCCTTCACTTCCACTACTACTCCTTTATGTCTCATCTGTCTGATTCCTCGTATTTTTAATTTATTTCTCAATCCATGTAGTTCCTTTACCAATTCTTGTTTTATCTGTTCGTTATTCCTCTTGTCCTTTTCCTCTATCGGTTTTATTAAGACCACTTCATGTCCGTTACTAATAGTTTTCTTTTCTGTTTCAGGTTTCATCGCGGGAGCAGCGTGGCCCACCGGATAAGATAGCATCTGAGCGAAAGACTTCATAGAACCCTTGTTTTGGTAAGTATTTTTAAGTTTTTCTATTTCTATTCTGTCTTCGTACAGCTTACTTTCCAGGAAGCTCCATTTGCCAAGAATAAACTTAATTGCACTTTTAGAAATCTTATTATTTTCGTTAAAAAGGAATTCCTCCAGTATCGCTCTTTCCTTTACAATATCCGCGATAACAGGATTTTCTTCCAAGGAATAATCCCTGTCTAGTTCGATCATTTCCGCAGCCAAGGTGCGCTGTTCAGTGTTTGAGTCTATCCTAGACTCAGCTTTCTTTGCTGGCGGAGATCGAGGAGTAGAAGTACTCCTTCTAAATATTTCCGATTCCATGTTCGCGTCCGGGGTTTTAGGCTTAGTCGTCGTCGTTTTAATCAGTCCAGTTTTTACTTTTAAATTTAATTTATTTTTATCCATTTTAATCCCACGAGTATGAGAGAAGCAAAATCGACCCACGCAGAGTCCTCGATACGTGAGCAAGCCTAGTCTGTTCCAGGGGGACGGCAGGTACCCTGGAGGGACCATTCGCGACCGTTGCAGCTTAGAGTCCCAACGGCCATGCATCCATCAGCATGGTGCCTTCAAACCTTGGATTCTGACTGTGTGCTCCAAGACCAAGTTCCTTCAGTTGTAGGTAGGTAAATCATCCTCTGATACTACGTATCTCTTCTTTGGTAGAGCTGTTTGCACATTTTAAGATAACCGATGTTCCTCACTTGTGCTTGAGCGCCTGGTGTTCGGCTGCTGAGGAGCATGCGGCGCCAGTGATCACTTAGCCGTTGTACTGGATGGCACAACGTTACCGTCGGGAACCACGAGGAGGTGTGAGTGCACTGACTTGACACAGGAGAGGCTGATGAATGCGCATCCTGTATCCGGCAACGCACGTTCCCTACCAGATCCTCGGGGCTCGTGAGAGGCTAAAGGACCTAACTAGAGGTCTAAATCGCTTCAACGGCCCAACCATCGCTTCTCAAGACTCCGGGCTTACCTGCCCTACATCACTTGCGCTTTCAGACGCAAGCTCAGCAGAGCAGTGACATCCGGACGTCCTAGAGAGAAGCATGGTTATTCTGGGAGAACGCAGTCGCCCCGTATCGCGGGACACTGCCCGGCAGGAGAATGATGTTGTTTTCTCCTAAAGATCACCGTCAGATCGACCAATGCAGCAAGCCTCATAGCAGCGTATGTTATGCTGCTTTTATAATTTAAAGTTCTGCGAAGCGTGTTGCTTCGAAAGTGACACGAAAATTTTATAAGTACCGCGCGGCGTGTTGCTTAAGAAACAGACACGAAAAATTTAAAAGTTCTGCGCGGCGTGTTGCTTTGAGACAAGCACGAAATATACAAGTCCCGCGCGGCGTGTTGCTTTTGCAACCTACGCCAAATTTTCCTAAGTCTCGCGCGGCGTGTTGCTTTGCGACGGTTCAAAGCAAACCAGCTTAGTTGGTGCAAAAGAGGCACGCCACCACGGCAGCAAGATACTACAAAATATGGTGTCACGAGGTCAGCGTTCTGCTAAGCACCAAGAGGTGAACAAAACCCAGGTCAGACCCGGATCATTCCCGAGATCGCCAACTAGTTTCCCTCGGGCCTAAGTTTATTAGCGGCGTGTTGCTTTAAAATTTTAGCGAAACATCAGTTAGCCAGCGGCGTGTTGCTTTCAAAATTAGCGGAAACTTTAGTTGGCCAGCGGCGTGTTGCTTTCAAAAATTCAGCAAGACTAAAGTTAGCCAGCGGCGTGTTGTTTTAAAATTTTTGCAAAACTAGTTTGCCAGCGGCGGCGTGTTGCTGTAGGATCCATAAAGCAACCCGAGCCCAACCTGGGCTACGCCTAAGATGTAAGCGGCGTGTTGTTTTCAGAAGCTGACCCCGGAAAACGCCTGTTGGAGAGCGGCGTGTTGCTTTGAGGCCTCAATACGAGTTGAGCCTATGCACATTGCTGCAGTAATTTAATTTTTGTAGGTTTTAATGGAGGTAAACCTCCATGGGAGAGATCTCTCTCCAGCCGCTAGCACCAAAAGCCAAAATCTCGAGTGTATTTGCTACAACCGGTGGCGCGACTCATCGCAACCAACCTCGCTTAATTTAATCACCATCTTTCGTGTGTTATAATTGTCAGTCCTGCCTGCATTGATTTCACCGACGGGAAGTAAGCACAGACATCATCCCACTCTACGTCCCGAAGTAGTAGATAGGATACAGTGGAAATCTCGTTAATCCATTCATTCGCGTCACTAATTAGATGACGAGGCATTTTGCTACCATACTAGAGAATTACCACAATTTTATCCAAGTAAATGTGGGTACAATCTAATGAACCATAACTGATTTAATAATCCATTCGCGGTTTCACCTTAATTCGGCATGCACTGAGCCATGCATGGCTTAATCTTTGAGACAAGCATATGACTACTGGCAGGATCAACCAGGGAGCTTCGTGTTCGGTTACGCGCTCTCGGGAGAGCGGTAACTGGCGAGCGAGCCCACGCCTCGAGAGGCGAGGACCCGTCGCGCGCTGTTATAAGCTCTCTCGCCGCCGCCGGCCTTCGTTGGCCGGTCGGCGAAACTCTGTACTCTGTATTTTATGAAAATCGCGTCTTGGCGAAATAGCCAAGCGTTTTCAAAATATCATTCGTCTCCCCACAAAACTTAATATTATAATACACAAACTGCAACACGTGCATTTTATATAAAATGCTCTTTAAAAGATCATTGATTCTTATTCTCCCATATATAATATAAACGGCACGGTCGCGAAGACCGCGCCGATTTACCCTGACGCTAGATCGACGATGCCGATTGCTTAGACGTAGAGGATAAATTTGTCTATCGCATGCGTTTAAGGCACGCGTAAGTTTTCTTTCGCTATGGAGAGCGGGAAGAGAGAGATCTCTCCTCCTCCGACACTCGTATTCGTGGAGTAAGCGTTCGGTAAGCGCGACGATTCAGCTGCTTCCGTCCAAGACGTGAGCGAATCGCGCGGCCAACACACCACATACGTGCGCGCCACATAAGAGCCATTCGGTCTTGCGACACCGACTCGTGGCAATGCTGTGCTTGTAAAAAGTGTGTTTGAGACGATTCGCGAAGGAACGAGGCGCCACAGACGCGCAGAACGCGCTCCGTCCCGTTTCGTTCGCGACCGACTCGTTTAGACGCGCCGAGCGCGACGTACCTCTTAGAGTACTCAACCGACGTCCCAGGCGGTCGGCGACGCACGGTCGATAGGCCAGCGGCATACGGGCGCGATCGCCGATAGACGCGAGTGCACGGGACGTGTTCCGAAAACGAAGGCAACGTTAAATAACGATTAAAGTTATGATGTTGCCACGATTATATATATTAAAAATTTACTCCAAATTCCGGGCGACACCTACGAAATAAGCCGCGGACGGTACCTACGAGACCGCTTTCGGGCGGTAACTACGACGCGTGGCCAGGCTGTACCTACGAGAATTCTCTCGGGCGGTATCTACGAAGTGTGCCCGGGCGGTACCTACGAGAATGCTCTCAGGCGGTATCTACGACGCGTGGCCGGGCGGTACCTATGAGAAGGTTCTCGGGCGGTATCTACGACGCGTGGCCGGGCGGTAACTACGAGAACGCTCTAGGGCGGTATCTACGACGCGTGGCCGAGCGGTACCTACGAGGATGCTCTCGGGCGGTATCAACGACGCGTTGCCGGGCGGTACATACGAGAATGCTCTCGGGCGGTAACTACGACTCGAAGCCGGGCGGTACCTACGAGACGGATCTCGGGCGGCACCTATGGCCTCGGCGCGACTCGCCACGCACCAAGTCCGCTCTCGGCGGTACCTACGACGCTTAGCCAGTCGGCATCTACGATATCACTTTCGGGCGGTATCTACGACGCGTGTCCGGGCGGTACCTACGAGGATGCTCTCGGGCGGTATCTACGAAGTGTGCCCGGGCGGTACCTACGAGAATGCTCTCAGGCGGTATCTACGACGCGTGGCCGGGCGGTACCTATGAGAAGGTTCTCGGGCGGTATCTACGACGCGTGGCCGGGCGGTACCTACGAGGATGCTCTCGGGCGGTATCTACGACGCGTGGCCGGACGGTACCTACGAGAATGCTCTCGGGCGGTATCTACGACGCGTAGACGGGCGTTATCTACGAGAATGCTCTCGGGCGGTATCTACGAGAATGCTCTCGGGCGGTATCTACCTCGAAGCCGGGTGGTACCTACGAGACGGATCTCGGGCGGCACCTACGGCCTCGGCGCGACTCGCCACGCACCAAGTGCGTTCTAGGCGGTACCTACGACGCTTAGCCGGGCGGCATCTACGAGACCACTCTCGGGCGGTACCTACGACGCTTAACCGTGCGGCATCAACGAGACAACTCTCGGGTGGTATCTACTACGCGTGGCCGGGCGGTACCTACGAGAACGCTCTCGGGCGGTATCTACGACGCGTGGCCGGGCGGCACCTACGAGAACCCTCTCGGGCGGTATCTACGACGGGTGCCCGGGTGGTACTTACGAGAACGCTCTTGGGCGGTATCTACGACGCGTGGCCGGGTGGTACCTACAAAAATGCTCTCGGGCGGTATCTACGACGCGTGGACGGGCGGCACCTACGAGAACCCTCTCGGGCGGTATCTACGACGGATGCCCAGGCGGTACTTACGAGAACGCTCTCGGGCGGTATCTACGACGCGTGGCCGGGAGGTACCTACGAAAATGCTCTCGGGCGGTATCTACGAAGTGTGCCCGGGCGGTACCTACGAGAATGCTCTCAGGCGGTATCTACGACGCGTGGCCGGGCGGTACCTATGAGAAGGTTCTCGGGCGGTATCTACGACGCGTGGCCGGGCGGTAACTACGAGAACGATCTAGGGCGGTATCTACGACGCGTGGCCGAGCGGTACTTACGAGGATGCTCTCGGGCGGTATCAACGACGCGTTGCCGGGCGGTACCTACGAGAATGCTCTCGGGCGGTAACTACGAATCGAAGCCGGGCGGTACCTACGAGACGGATCTCGGGCGGCACCTATGGCCTCGGCGCGACTCGCCACGCACCAAGTCCGCTCTCGGCGGTACCTACGACGCTTAGCCAGTCGGCATTTACGATATCACTTTCGGGCGGTATCTACGACGCGTGTCCGGGCGGTACCTACGAGGATGCTCTCGGGCGGTATCTACGACGCGTGGCCGGGCGGTACCTACGAGGATGCTCTCGGGCGGTATCTACGACGCGTGGCCGGGCGGTACCTATGAAAATGCTCTCGGGCGGTATCTACGACGCGTGGCCGGGCGGTACCTATGAGAAGGTTCTCGGGCGGTATGTACGACGCGTGGCCGGGCGGTACCTACGAGGATGCTCTCGGGCGGTATCTACGACGCGTGGCCGGGCGGTACCTATGAGAAGGTTCTCGGGCGGTATGTACGACGCGTGGCCGGGCGGTACCTACGAGGATGCTCTCGGGCGGTATCTACGACGCGTGGCCGGGCGGTACCTATGAGAAGGTTCTCGGGCGGTATGTACGACGCGTGGCCGGGCGGTACCTACGAGGATGCTCTCGGGCGGTATCTACGACGCGTGGCCGGGCGGTACCTACGGAAATGCTCTCGGGCGGTATCTACGACGCGTGGCCGGGCGGTACCTATGAGAAGGTTCTCGGGCGGTATCTACGACGCGTGGCCGGGCGGTAACTACGAGAACGCTCTAGGGCGGTATCTACGACGCGTGCCCGGTCGGTACCTACGAGAAGGTTCTCGGGCGGTATCTACGACGCATGGCCGGGCGGTACCTACGAGGATGCTCTCGGGCGGTATCTACGACGCGTGGCCGGGCGGTACCTATGAAAATGCTCTCGGGCGGTATCTACGACGCGTGGCCGGGCGGTACCTATGAGAAGGTTCTCGGGCGGTATCTACGACGCGTGGCCGGGCGGTACCTACGAGGATGCTCTCGGGCGGTATCTACGACGCGTGGCCGGACGGTACCTACGAGAATGCTCTCGGGCGGTATCTACGACGCGTGGACGGGCGTTATCTACGAGAATGCTCTCGGGCGGTATCTACGAGAATGCTCTCGGGCGGTATCTACCTCGAAGCCGGGTGGTACCTACGAGACGGATCTCGGGCGGCACCTACGGCCTCGGCGCGACTCGCCACGCACCAAGTGCGTTCTAGGCGGTACCTACGACGCTTAGCCGGGCGGCATCTACGAGACCACTCTCGGGCGGTACCTACGACGCTTAACCGTGCGGCATCAACGAGACAACTCTGGGTGGTATCTACGACGCGTGGCCGGGCGGTACCTACGGGTGGTATCTACGACGCGTGGCCGGGCGGTACCTACGAGAACGCTCTCGGGCGGTATCTACGACGCGTGGCCGGGCGGCACCTACGAGAACCCTCTCGGGCGGTATCTACGACGGGTGCCCGGGTGGTACTTACGAGAACGCTCTCGGGCGGTATCTACGACGCGTGGCCGGGTGGTACCTACAAAAATGCTCTCGGGCGGTATCTACGACGCGTGGACGGGCGGCACCTACGAGAACCCTCTCGGGCGGTATCTACGACGGATGCCCAGGCGGTACTTACGAGAACGCTCTCGGGCGGTATCTACGACGCGTGGCCGGGAGGTACCTACGAAAATGCTCTCGGGCGGTATCTACGAAGTGTGCCCGGGCGGTACCTACGAGAATGCTCTCAGGCGGTATCTACGACGCGTGGCCGGGCGGTACCTATGAGAAGGTTCTCGGGCGGTATCTACGACGCGTGGCCGGGCGGTAACTACGAGAACGATCTAGGGCGGTATCTACGACGCGTGGCCGAGCGGTACCTACGAGGATGCTCTCGGGCGGTATCAACGACGCGTGGCCGGGCGGTACCTACGAGAATGCTCTCGGGCGGTATCTACGAATCGAAGCCGGGCGGTACCTACGAGACGGTTTTCGGGCGGTACCTACGGCCTCGGGGCGACTCGCCACGCACAGTCCGCTCTCGGCGATACCTACGACGCTTAGCCGGACGGCATCTACGAAACCGCTCTCGGCCGGGACCTGGTATAATGCTCACGGACGGTACCTACGACGATTAGCCGGGCGGCACCTACGAGACAGCTCCCGGTCGGTATCTACGACGCGTGGCCGGGCGGTACCTACGAGAAGGTTCTCGGGCGGTATCTACGACGCGTGGCCGTGCGGTACCTATGAAAATGCTCTCGGGCGGTATCTACGACGCGTGGCCGGGCGGTACCTATGAGAAGGTTCTCGGGCGGTATGTACGACGCGTGGCCGGGCGGTACCTACGAGGATGCTCTCGGGCGGTATCTACGACGCGTGGCCGGGCGGTACCTATGAGAAGGTTCTCGGGCGGTATGTACGACGCGTGGCCGGGCGGTACCTACGAGGATGCTCTCGGGCGGTATCTACGACGCGTGGCCGGGCGGTACCTACGGAAATGCTCTCGGGCGGTATCTACGACGCGTGGCCGGGCGGTACCTATGAGAAGGTTCTCGGGCGGTATCTACGACGCGTGGCCGGGCGGTAACTACGAGAACGCTCTAGGGCGGTATCTACGACGCGTGGCCGAGCGGTACCTACGAGAAGGTTCTCGGGCGGTATCTACGACGCGTGGCCGGGCGGTACCTACGAGGATGCTCTCGGGCGGTAACTACGACTCGAAGCCGGGCGGTACCTACGAGACGGATCTCGGGCGGCACCTATGGCCTCGGCGCGACTCGCCACGCACCAAGTCCGCTCTCGGCGGTACCTACGACTCTTAGCCAGTCAGCATCTACGATATCACTTTCGGGCGGTATCTACGACGCGTGTCCGGGCGGTACCTACGAGGATGCTCTCGGGCGGTATCTACGACGCGTGGCCGGGCGGTACTTACGAGAATGCTCTCGGGCGGTATCTACGACGTGTGGCCGGGCGGTACCTACGAGACGGTTTTCGGGCGGTACCTACGGCCTCGGGGCGACTCGCCACGCACAAAGTCCGCTCTCGGCGATACCTACGACGCTTAGCCGGACGGCATCTACGAAACCGCTCTCGGCCGGGACCTGCGATAATGCTCACGGACGGTACCTACGATGATTAGCCGGGCGGCACCTACGAGACAGCTCCCGGTCGGTATCTACGACGCGTGGCCGGGCGGTACCTACGAGAAGGTTCTCGGGCGGTATCTACGGCGCGTGGCCGGGCGGTACCTACGAGGAAGCTCTCGGGCGGTATCTACGACGCGTAGCCGGGCGGTACCTACGAAAATGCTCTCGGGCGGTATCTACGACGCGTGGATGGGCGTTACCTACGAGAATGCTCTCGGACGGTATCTACGAAAATGCTCTTGGCGGTATCTACGACTCGAAGCCGGGCGGTACCTACGAGACGGATCTCGGGCGGCACCTACGGCCTCGGCGCGACTCGCCACGCACCAAGTGCGCTCTCGGCGGTACCTACGACGCTTAGCCGGGCGGCATCTACGAGACCACTCTCGGGCGGTACCTACGACGCTTAGCCGTGCGGCATCTACGTGACCACTCTCGGGCGGTATCTACGACGCGTGCCCGGTCGGTACCTACGAGAATGCTTTCGGGCGGTATCTACGACGCGTGGCCGGGCGGTACCTACGAGGTTGCTCTCGGGCGGTATCTACGACGCGTTGCTGTGCGGTACCTACGAGGATGCTCTCGGGTCGACCAAATAAGAATCAGGTGCAAAAACATCAAAGGCAACCTATCCGGAGTAATGAAGCGTCGGCTCCACAACGCTAAGGAAATCATCAGAGGTCTAGCGCGTACTATAACCAAAGCGCCCGTAAAGATGAGTGGGAGAGATACAATCGAAGATATGGATGAGACAAATCTGTTACGTATGGAGAACAAAGAGCTAAAGGCTAGATTGAAAGAAGAAGAAAAGAATTGCCAAAAAAAGGAAAAAGAAATTCAGATTCTGCGTAACGAAGTTACTGAAATAAGAGAGCAGATGAAGTTATTGAGAGAGGAGATTATGAAAATAAAAGGAGGAAAAAATGGAGAGTACAGAGGTAGTTCTGGAGGTCCGAATAGTAGAAAGGAAGTTCGAATGAACAGGACATTACGCGCCATCGAGTACGGCGGAGACACTAGTATTGCTGAAGACTCTGAAGCTATGGATGTGGATCGGCTATCAGTCCATGAATGGCCTCCTCTTGATCAGACTTTTAAGAAGCCTAGAAATCCGGACATAAACACTAGTACTATCGTTGGAGAGATTGTCGCGGATTATAAAGAGATTCGTGACAAAATCAAAAAATACGGTACGATAGCCACGGATGTAAATAAAGATCATGTAAATAAGGATCATGCAAATGAAGACACGCCACAGCCACAAAGACCACCCCGAAATACCCAGTCAAGGGCTATTCGGTCTGATATTAAGGTACTCGGGAATGTACAAATTAGAAAACCAACTGCTACAATGGCTGGAAAAGAGGTAACTAGAAGTGAAGCGACTAGAAAGGAAGTGACTAGAAAGGAAACGACCAGAGAGGAAATGACTAGAAAGGAAACGACTAGAAATGTACAGCCTGGTTATAGAGAAGACTCTAGTAGCGCTCAAGAGTGGATAACGAAAAAGAACCGGCGCGAGATTAGAAAAAATAAAGAAGCGGTTAAGAATAAAGAGAAACAGCTAAGAAGACAAGTAAACCGGCGACATCTGGAAAAACTAAAGTCACACGGAGACCCCCTCGATCTTCGGCAGTCACACTGAAGATCTCGAAAGACAAGAAGGACAAATATACATATGCTAGCATACTTGCGAAGGCGAGAGAGAAGATATCTCTTGATGATCTGGGTATTGACAAAACCCGTATTAGAAGAACAGCTGGCGACAATATCCTTATTGCCATTCCCGGACTTAACAAACAGGCCGAAGCAGATAAACTTGCCGCAGAGCTTACCAAAGTTCTAGGAGAAGATATTATGGTATCTCGGCCCAATATAATGGGAGAGTTACGGTTATATGGATTAGACGACTCAATTACTGTAGAAGAGATCAAAGAAGTGATCTCCAAACATGGTAACTGTAAAATCCAGGAAATTCGATCCAGCAATATTAAAGGTATGAGAAATGGACTCGGAATGATATGGATCAAGTGTCCTTTAAGCTCTGCCATTCAGATATCCAAATTCGAAAAGATTCGAATCGGCTAGTCCACGATTAAAGTGGAAATGTTATCAGCTAGAGAAAAGCAGTGCTTTCGCTGCTGGCGATATGGACATTTAAAATATAACTGTAAGGTAGATATTGACAGAACCGGCCATTGCTATAGATGTGGTTCTCCTGAACACAAGGTCAAAGAATTACGAGGCGCAATGCCTGGTGTGCAAAGAGAATAAAGTAGAATGGCACCACCGAATGGGATCGATGGCATGCGTTAAAAATAGGAAAAATATCAAAAATCCGCCAATAGAACGCGGCACTCCTAGCCTGGTGAGTACGGTTAAAGTACCCCAAAGTAGGACAAAAACAGACGATTACAAGCTAACTAGGACTAACGATCATAAAGCAACTAAAACTAAAGATATGATTGATGATCGTATGGAAATATGTACAAATGCAAATGATGAATAATTATTCACAAAGTGTTTCAACCAGTAGAAGGACTGACAACACGATCAGTCGTACGACGCGATTTTTGCAAATCAATCTGAATCATACACAGGCAGCACAAGATCTCTTAATGCAAAAGATCCTTGTAGAACAGATTGAGATTGTAGCAGTACAAGAACCATGGTCCACGTCTAATTCGGACTACTGGCTGGCCAGTAAACGGGGTACTGCTGCCATATTATGGAACAGGGGCATTCAAACCTCCCCATGCAAGGTTCTTATGAAAGGACAGCATTTAATTGCTGTCAAGTATAAAAGTATGGTTATAGTATCCTGTTATTGTTCTCCTAATGTGACACTGCAAGTATATGAGCAGATGCTTAATGAAATCAGAATGATAGTTACACAAGAGAAGTCTCGACTTATCATCTGTGGAGACATGAATGTCAAATCCAAACTGTGGAAAGCCAAGGTCAATGACACGAGGGGAGATCTCTTCGTCGATCTGGCTACAATGCTCGATCTAAGACTTGTAAATATCGGCAATGTCGACACATGCGTTAGACACAATGGGTCTTCAATAATTGATATTACCTGGTCATCGCATGACATCTACGCGAGAATCAATGACTGGAGGGTCGAAGAGGATGAACTCTCGTTATCAGACCATCGATACATTTCCTTTATGGTATCGGAAATTGATGTAAGAACACCGCATCGTGCAGACACAAGTATAGCGTGGTCCATTAAACATTTTGATCAGGACCTGTTCGACTCGGTCTTCACATGGGAATGCCCACAACTAACGGCTCGAATCAACAAGGCTAATGAACAAGTCTCGGCACAAGACATGAGCGCAGAACTGGACGAAATCATGAGACACGCGTGTGACGCCGCCATGCCTCGTCTTAAAACGAAGAAGAATAAAACGTCTGTATACTGGTGGTCCGATACCATCGAAGTTAAAAGAAAGGAATGCATCGCTCTCCGAAGGAAAATGATCAGGTCCAAGAGAAGATCTCGGGATAACGATACATATATATATGTACATGAGAGGAATTTCAAACATGCAAAGAAAGAACTACGTCTTCTAATTCGAAAAGCAAAAGCGCAGGCTTGGCAAGATCTGATTAAGACGATCGACGATGATCCATGGGGTATCCCATATCGCATCGTCATGAATAAGCTGCGCAGAACTTCTCCAAGACTAACAGAGATGTTTGATTCTCAATTATTGACGAACACATTGGATGAACTTTTCCCACGCGCCGTCGGGGAAAAGGATAGATGCCCGGAACTCGACGGTCCCTGGGAAGAGATATGGGATATCTCCACGGAAGAAATAATCGGAATCATCCGACGCCGCCCTGCCAAAAACACGGCACCGGGACTTGACGGAGTGAGGCTCAAATATCTAAAGCGTGTAAACAAAGATATGCTTGTGTGTATATCGCAAGTATTGACATTATGCTTAAAAAAGGGCATATTCCCTAATCAGTGGAAACAAGCTCAGCTTGTGTTATTACCCAAAGGTGATATGGACACGAATAAGCCCAAGACTCGGCCTATATGCCTCCTTACTGAAATTAGTAAAGTTTTTGAGTGCGTAATCTCCGCTAGAATTAACGACTGGATGGAGACTCATCAAGACTCTGCCCTTAGTACTAACCAATTTGGCTTTAGATATCACAGATCTACAACTGACGCGATTGTCGAGTTACGCGAATTTATTGAATTCGCGCATAAAGAAGAGGGTGTTGTTATTGCCATCGCTTTGGACATACGTAACGCCTTCAACTCGTTGCAGTGGGTAGACATATGTCACGCTCTTAAAAATAAAGGATTTCCGATATATATACAAAGACTTATACACAATTACTTATCAACTAGGTCTATTATTTACACGGACGAGCACGGCACGGAAGTAGTTCGTAACATCGAAGCAGGGGTTCCGCAAGGCTCTGTCCTCGGACCCCTGCTATGGAATTTGACATTCGACCAAGTCATACGAGCAAGATTGGAAAACGGATGCCGTATCATGGCTTATGCCGACGACACCCTTGTAATTGCTACTGGCGAATCAGTCTCCAGTGCCAAACGTCGCGCCAATTTTCAAGTCGCTCGCACGTGTAGGAATATTAAAAAGCTGCATTTAGAAGTCTCAGCTGCCAAGACCGAGATTATTGTATTTACACCAGATAAGAAGCCATCTCCGATAATAGATCTTAATGTCGGCGGCCAGATCGTCAAATCTCAAAGATCAATTAAATATCTCGGAGTTATGGTTGATGAAAAGCTCCAATTCGACATCCATCTAGAATACATTGAAGAAAAAACTAATAAAGTTACGAGGAATCTGTGGCGCCTTATGCCTAATCTGCACGGTCCAAACGAAAGAAGGAGACGACTCTACGCGCACGTAATTTCGTCGATTGCCCTTTATGCGGCTCCAGTGTGGGCCCATAAAGTCGCTACTAAAGGCAAGGTCCTTCGTGTATTAAAAGAACTACATAGTAAGGTAGTACATAGAGTAATAGCCGCATATAAGACGGTGTCATACGACGCCGCGGCGATAATCAGCCGAATTCCTCCATACCAATATACGGCGGCAGCTAGGATGAGATCCTACGATAGAATTAGAGACTCCAAAATAGCAAACGTCTGGAACAAAGATGACGAAAGGTCGATTCTTAGAGAAGAGACGATGGCGTCCTTCAATAAGTGGAAAGAAGATTTGATCAGACACGGTTCGGCTGGCCTCCGGACACGACAGGCCATTATGCCAGTATGGGACGAATGGATGTTTCGTAATCACGGATGCGTCTCTTTCCACCTTATCCAATTACTTACCGGGCACGGAGTATTTTACACCTATCTAAGGCGCATAAACAGAGCCACGACAGACAAATGCCCGCATTGCCAGACGGGCCTTATAGACACGACGGAGCACACACTTTCTGAGTGCTCCGCATGGCACGAGGATCGAATAAGGATGACTGAAGTTTTCAATTTGGATGTTAACAACTTAAGTCTTGTAACGATGGTTGATGCGATGGTTCGCTCTAAAGACAATTGGCTAGCGGCACTAACATACGCCGATACGGTTATGTACGCCAAGGAAGAGAAGGAGCGTCAATTTGAGAGAGAGAACGTTGGATTATCCGACAGTAACGCAGATAATGAGGATAGTGACTAATGATGATATTAGAAAAACGGATGTGTATTTATATATGTGATATTAGTTTAGTCTATTAGTCTATTATTTACATATTTACAAACGAGTCGATCAATTACATATTTACATTTTACTGCGCTTTTGTGCACTGTGCACTTGTCATGTGTGTATGTTATTACGTAAGTATAAATGAGTTCAACGTTCGCTAGGTATGCCTGATGATGAATGCATGTGTGTATGTATATGGATGTAATATGTAACATTAGGACAGGACTGGTGCTCAAAGAGCCAACCACTGACTAGGACGAACAGGGCGGAGGGAGGGTAATGAATAGAGGAAGAATCGTGCTTTTTAGCGCGTCAGCCTTGTTCGAACCCCGGATGTAATGCGAAAGCGGTTCCCGGGGTTCGGACTCTGTGGCTTAGGCTGGGCCCGAGGGGTTTTAGTTGGTATGTCCGGGTGACCAGATAGTGTCGCCCGGAAGAGCCCAACATAACCTCGCTCGTCGCGATCAGACGGGCGAGGTATCCATAAGGCGGATTTCCCCTCGTAAAAAAAAAAAAAAAAAAAAAGGTAAGTATACATTTCTTTACTTTCGTATTCTTCTTTCTTCTTTCTTCTTTCTTCTTATCCTCTTCTTCATATTTCGTCTGCTCTTTAGTGTCTTCATTAATTTTGACTTATTTTTAGATTCATTTCAGCTGCGAGAATCCGCATTTTCTAGGTAAGTTTTTCTCCTTTCAAAGACATCTTTTACAAAGTGAAGAAACTTGTTATAATTTACTTCACTCTCAATCATTTCTGATTTTTGTAGATCGTTTATTTTCAGTTCCTGCCTTCTTAGATCATCGTACAACTCACAGGAATATATTATGTGATCCACAGTCTCTTCCGCTCCACAGAACGGACACGAATCATCTTCGACAGCACCTCTTCTGTACAAAGATGAATTTATCGGGCCATATCCTGTAATAATATATACAAGTTCTCTGCTTGGTTTAAACCATCTTCTATTTTTGACGGTCTACATTTTTAATAAATACAAAGGTATCTCTTCCTCTCGTTTCATCATCCCATCTTCTTTGCCATTCTTGTCTTAAGTGAACTTGTAACGCATTTGATTCTTGAGATAAATCAGTCGGCACATTGTTGTTAGGTTGAAACAGGTAATCTCTCCATTCCATCGGGATGTTTCTTTTAATTCCAGATATTACGCCTCTTTTGATAATCTCCAATTCCAACGGAGGCTTTCCAGCAATAATTTGTAAGGAAGCAGTTGAAGTGGTTCTGCATGCCTTGGTTAACAGAAGAAGCAAGGCCCTTTGTGTTGCCAGCAGACTTCTCCGTATCATCGAATGCGACGTCTTGTCATACCATCCAACAGAACCGTAAGTAATAATAGGTAAGGCTACCGCGTCATACAATACTTCAGTTATGTGTCTTTTTATTCCCCATTTTTCACGTGCTATCCTGTTTATTGACATTATAAAATTGGTTACTTTATTTCTAAAATATTTTGCGTGAGGAATGAAGCTCATTTTGTCATCTATGATCAGACCCAGATACCTTGTTTCTCTTGAATAAATAACGTTCTTAGAGTCAATTTTTAAAGTCGGCAGTCTATTCTTATCGAGTTTGCCTTTAACCAGCAAGGCAGTAGTCTTGGCTAATGATATCCGTAATTTAAAAAGGGTGCACCAACTTGTCAAATAGTTTAAAACTTTCTTTCCAATTTCCTCGATATCTCGTCTAGAGTTAGCTTTTAACAAAATAGCCAAATCGTCTGCGTATGCGATCACATTAACGTCTGTTTCGTCAAGGTTCAATTCTATTTGTTGCAACAACTCGTCCATCGCCCAATTCCATGCTGCCGGTCCTAATATCGAGCCTTGGGGACATCCTCTCTCCATCTGACGTTCCAGCCTATCATATTTGGTCCTTACTACCATTTTTCTGTTCTTAAGGTAGCTTTTCATTATCGAAACCAGAGTTCCGCTACATTTTGATTCAACGACTCTGTTTAACAATGCTGGCCACCAAATGTTATCGAAAGCGCCCTCGATGTCAACAAACAGCGCCACAACGTACTTTCTGTCTGATTCGGCAATATTTCGTCTTAGTTTTATAAACGCATCTTCCGTCGATTTCTGTCGTTTAAATCCATATTGCCTTTCCGATTCTAGACCTGTTTCTTTATAGCAAGCTTGTATTCGATTTACTATTATACGTTCGTATACTTTTCCGATTGTAGGTAATAAGGCAATCGGTTTATAGGAGCATAATTTTGTTTTGTCCTTACTTTGGTCTTTTAATATAAAAATGAGCTCCGCTGTCTTCCATTCTTTTGGAAAGCAGGCCTCTCTTAGACAGTTGTTTAATAAGTTACGTATAGCTGCACGACTCTTGTACCATAGATGTTTAAGAACCTCATTTTGGATCGTGTCAATTCCTGGTGCTTTGTTATTTTTGAGCTTCCTTATGGCATTGTCAATTTCATCGTCCGTTATTGGTTCCTCAACATTGCAGTTGAAATGTTCTTCATTTTTGTCTCTAATATTCTTGTGTCTAAAATTTTCGCTTTCCAGGTTGTCAGAAGGAACCGCCTTTTCCATCAGTGCTTCGAAGGACTCCCGCCAGCCCATCGTTATGTGTCCAGAAGGTAAGACTAGAGAGCACGCAGTTTCAGTTTTTCGTATCTTTTCCCTGACAATCTTGTATACGATGCTCCACGGGTCCTTATTGCCCTCTTCCGTTACAAACTGTCTCCACGTGTATCTTGCTTTTCTTAATTATGCTTACACATCTATTTCTAGTGTGCCTATAAGCAGCTTCACAGTCTTGTATGGAATTTCTGATGTTCATTTTTCTCGCGCGCAGCATCTGCTTCTTCGCACTGCTTACCTCTAATCTTAGATTAGCAATCTCATTATTCCACCAGGGAACCGTCCTATGTCCAGCCTTCTTCCTGGGGATCGAGCGATTGCACACATCCTCCAAAGTATCTTTAAAAAGGTGTACAGCCTTCTCGCTATTTAGTGAGGCCAGTTTCAGGAGCACGTCATTGTCGAACTTGGATTCAACTAGTTGCTCGAACTTGTCCCAGTCAGCTTTCTTGATGTTAAAAATATTTTGTTTTTGCATCAATCGTCTTTTATTTAACCATCGGTTATAGTCATGTAGGATCAAGTTGTGGTCGCTTGTTGTTCGAAAATCATAAAAATCATTCCAGTTGAGAATTCGCATAAACAAATATCCGCATTGTTTAACGTTTATCGTACGAAAATCATATAATTCAAAATTAACGGGCGTCGAGACTTCTCGAGATCTCTATTTTTCAAAAAAAACTCGACTGTTCTCGTTATCTCTCATTTTTTCCATACATAAGAAACGCGTGTCATAAACGTTCACAACAACAACCATCAACAATGTCAACCGTCGACAAAATCAGCGCAGCGTATGGGCATGCGCGCCCATACGTCACGATCAGCTGATTGCCAATCAGCTGACAGAAAAAGGTTGCGCGCATGACAATTAAAGAACTGTCTACGTCGGACCTCATCGGCGGCCAATTGTACGTGGCGCCCTGAGGTCACCGCCAAAGTACAAATTTTATTGGGCCACGTCGCAACGGGCCCAAAAATCCGGTCGCCTTATAACGGGCACCGCACGCAAGCAAGTCGAAGTCTAGCACTTTTCGAGGTCTCGTACTTGTCGCTTAAAACCGCTCGCTTGAAACCGCTTGTAAAAACCGCTCGCTTAAAATCGCTTGGTTACGCCGCCTTGCAGTCTTCGGACTCAACTCGCCGTTAAATTTCAGTTCCTGAAATTATTGTACATATATATACATACATTCTTAATTTTCTTGTATTGTGTGGTGTTAGATTAAAACTGAAAAAAACCAAAAAAATTACGTGTCGTGGCTCGTCTTTATTATTTAATCGTGTGGTGTCCTCCTATAAAACTTTGTCGCTTCGCGCCTCTCGTAACGACGCGTTCATCCGCGAACATTTTCTGGTCCTTCGAGCCGGATTATCATCCGCATCCGCAGTTCGTGGGTGAAATTCACGTGCGTCGTCCAGTGCGCGAACCTGAACAGAAAGACAATTAGTCAGGATGAGTGCCGATTTGAAGGCGTTGCTGGAGGCGCAGAACGACATCCACGGGCGAATGTCTCGCTCCGTGGACAATCTGCGCAAGATGGGCGTCTCGAGCATCACCGCCGAAGCAATTCAAGCTCGCCTCCGCATCCTCGAGACACTGTGGACCAAGTTCGAAGCGCATCACGATCTCATCAGGACGGCGCTGAAAGACAAATATCTCGAGAGTGAGTACGCAAAGGCAGATTTCATTGACATCGCGGAATCTACGTACGTAACACAACGGAACACGCTAGTCGAGTACGCGAACAAGCTCAAGGGCGAGTCGTCCATCGCGCCTAAAGCCGAGGCTCACCAGGAGCACGCACTCAAGACCTCGCTGCCGCGGATAAAGCTCCAGACGTTCTCTGGCGCATACGATGACTGGCCATCGTTTCGGGATATATTCCTGTCCCTAATAGGCGACAATCAGACCATTTCGGACGTGGAAAAGCTCCATTACCTCCGTACAAGCTTGCAGGTTCCCGCGGAGCGATTAATCCGATCATTGCCAATCGTCGGGGGCAATTATGAGCGATCGTGGGCGATTCTTAGCGCTTATTATGAGAACAAGCGGGAACTTATTCGCGCCAACTTCGCCGCTTACACCGCCGTGCCCAAGATGAAGGCCGCAACCGCCGACGAGCTAAGCCGCATCTATCACGCCGCCACAACTGCCATCAATGCTCAAGAGAGCATCGACAGGCCCATTGACACGCACGGGATGGACCTGTTTAATCACTTGCTCGTCGAGCTATTCGACTCACAAACTCGGAGGGATTGGGAAACCTCCATACGCGACTCCGTCAATCCACCGAGCAATGACGTCCTGATGGACTTCATTTCAAAGCAGATCCTCACACTAAACGCCGTGCAGCCGAACTCCGTTGCGAAATCCGGAGGAACTTCCCGGTCCGCGAAATCACATTTCGTGAAGCGCATATCTGACTCCTCAACTTGCGCCGCATGTAAGGGAAAGCACTCCCTCATGCAATGCACGGAGTTCAAGGCGAAAACCGCGAGCGACCGGAAAAACTTCGTGGAAGCTAACAAGCTATACTTTAATTGTCTCGGCAATCATTTTCTGGCTAAATGTCAATCAGTTAAAACATGCTTCACGTGCAAGTCACGACACCACACTACTCCACGACGCATACGCATCATCTGACGGAGCGAGCTCATTATCAGCCACACGAGCCGCGTCGGACCGCAAGGCGATCCTCCTCGCCACCGCACGCGTCACTATCACGGATCACCTGGGGAGGCCTCAAGACGTTCGCGCGCTGATCGACCAGGGATCGGAAGTGTCTCTGGTCTCCGAGACCTTGGCGCAACGCTTGCGTCTGCCACGGATCCGCTCCTCGATGGTCATCGCCGGGATTGGGGGAGCATCCGGAGCAACTCGCGGAAGGCTATCCCTGAGCCTCGTCTCTGGAGTAACGGGAGCCACGCTTCCAGTCATGGCGTACGTCCTTCCGCGCCTCTCGACTTACCAGGGTCCCATCGTGCGCAGTACCATCACCTGGCCACACATTCGCGGTCTCTCTCTGGCGGATCCGCAGTACCTCGACCGAGATCCCATCGAATTACTGCTCGGTGCGGACGTGTATTCCGCCATTCTTCAAGATGGTCTTCGCAAGGGGCGTAGGGACGAACCCATCGCGCAGCGAACCTCACTCGGCTGGATCCTGTCAGGAGGTAACAGGGCCACGACCCAGAGCAGCCAAAATACCCACCAATGTTCGGTCGATCACCAGCTGAACGACCTGGTGCAGCTGTTTTGGGAGCAAGAAAGAGAGCCCGCCGCTCCCGTCGCGCTCACCGCCGAAGAGAAGAGGTGCGAAGACCTCTTCGTCCGCGAGCACGCACGCACCAGCACCGGACGGTACGTTGTAAGGCTGCCGTTCACTGGAGCACCGCCCTCTCTCGCCGAGACCCGCAAGCCCGCCGAACGTCTGCTCCACGCCATGGAGCGTCGCTGCTCAAAGGACGCTCGATTCAGCGATCTTTACCGCGGCTTCATGCAGGAGTATGAAGACCTGCAACATATGGAAATCGTAAACACCTCATCCGAACAAGAAGACACCGCCAAGTGCTACTTACCGCATCACGGGGTGTTGCGGGAAACGAGCAGCACGACAAAGCTCAGGGTCGTGTTTAACGGCTTGCAGCTCTCGATCTCGGGCGCGTCCCTAAACATCAATTTGTTAACGGGCGCCAACCTCTTGCCAGTCCTCGCCGACGTGCTCCTTCGTTGGCGTTGGCACCGCTATGTCTTTGTGACGGACATCGAAAAGATGTACCGCCAAATCCTCATCCATCAGGAGGACCGCAACCACCAGCGGACACTCTGGCGGCACCGAGTCACCGACAACATCCGCGAATACCGCCTACGAACGGTCACGTATGGCTTGGTGTGCGCACCATTTCTCGCCATACAGACCCTACACCAGCTCGCTGACGACGAGGGTTCGCAATTTCCGCGTGGAGCGATAGCACTACGCCGCGATACTTACGTGGACGACGTCGTCACCGGAGCAAGCACCATTTCGGAGGCCACCTCGTTGCAGCGGGAGCTACGCGGTCTTTGCACGGCGGGCGGGTTTCCGCTCAGGAAGTGGGGGGCCAACAACCTCGGCATCCTGTCTGGAGTCCCACCAGAACATTGGATCACCAGCTCACCGCACTCGTGGTCCCACGAAAGCCACGCGACACTGGGCCTTCACTGGCACCCGGCCAGTGATCACTTCACTTTCTCGGTACAAGCACGTCACTTCACAGAGTTCACAAAAAGACGCGTCTTGTCCGAAACCGCACGACTGTTTGATCCTCTAGGGTGGCTCACTCCAGTCACAATGCGAGCAAAAATTCTAATCCAGTCCGCCTGGTTGAAGAAGCTGGACTGGGACGCCCCTCTTCCGTCGGCAGACGCCCTATCCTGGAGGAACCTCCTCTCTGATCTTCCGCGCCTGAACGAGATTAGGGTATCTCGCTGGTTAGGCAGCGACGGATCACACACACTAACCGAACTCCATGGGTTCGCCGACGCCTCGGAGCGAGGATACGCCGCGGTGGTGTACCTCCGCTCCGCCACCGAATGTAACACCGCAGTTCACCTGCTGGCTGCCAAAGGCAAGGTTGCCCCTGTGAAGCCGGTGTCTTTGCCTCGGCTCGAGTTGTGGGCGGCCACCCTCCTGACGAATCTCACTGTTCACACGCGCACTCTCCTAGGTTTGCCCACAGCGCCAGTCTTCCTGTGGTCTGACTCCAGGGTAGCGCTGAGCTGGATCCAGGGACATGCCTCCCGCTGGAAGACCTACGTGGCCAACAGAGTGTCACATATCCAGGTCCAACTGCCCGACGCTCGATGGCGGCATGTGCCGGGAAAGGACAATCCGGCCGACTGCGCCTCCCGAGGAATCCAACCGGGTGACTTGATCGACCATCCACTCTGGTGGACCGGACCATCCTGGCTGCGGAGTGACAAGGCACTTTGGCCAAGCGACGACCGCGTCTTGCCAAACTCAGAAGTGCCGGAGCAGCGAGCCGCCGGCTCGCTCAATACCATCGTCAAGGCCATCACCGAGCCAGAACTGATTCTCCGTTTTTCATCTTTGCACCGGCTACTCAGGGTGACGGCCTGGTGTCTTCGTTGGCGACGCGAAATCATACGGAAAACGCACAACGTCACAGACACCGCACAGATTCTAGAGCCACACGAAATCGAAGACGCACTTTTACGATGGGCCCGAACTTCGCAGGCACTGCACTACACAACCGAGGTCTCATCACTGAGCAGAGGACGTGCTTTGCCACCACGCAGCCCGCTCACAAGATTGAGTCATCTCGACGTCAGCGGCGTAATGCGAGTCGGAGGCCGACTCAAACACGCCATCCTGTCTCACGATGAACGGCACCCGATCATCATTCCGCCGGACTCCTGGTTGGCAAGGCTCCTAGTGGAATCCTGCCACCGTAGAACTCTACACGGAGGAGTGCAGCTCACCCTCGGGCTACTGCGTCAACGATTTTGGATCCCGCGAGGTCGAGCCATCGTCAAGAGATCCATCCATCGATGCGTCACGTGCACGCGATGGCGAGCCACCGTACCGCAGCCACTGATGGGCAACCTCCCTCAGGAGCGAGTGACTCCGGCGCGTCCATTCCTGCGTACCGGGGTGGACTACGCCGGTCCGATCCTCATCCGGACCAGCAAGGGACGAGGCCATCGAGCAAACAAAGGTTTCATCTCTGTCTTTGTCTGTCTCAGTTCCAAGGCAGTTCATCTAGAGGTTGTCTCCGATTACACGGCTGAGGCGTTCCTGGCTGCCTTCCGTCGCTTCGTTTCCAGACGGGGACTCTGCCACGAGGTGTTCTCGGACTGCGGCACTAACTTCATCGGAGCAAGCCGAGAACTTCGAGAGATGTTTCGCGCCTCAACTGCCGACGGCCGTCGCATCGCACAGGCAGCAGCTTCAGACGGCATAAGGTGGCGGTTTAACCCGCCCGCAGCTCCTCACTTTGGCGGACTTTGCGGGAGGCAGCCGTCAAGTCGACGAAGCACCATCTTCGAAGGGTCATCGGCGAGGCAACGCTCACCTTCGAGGAGATGACGACTCTTCTCACACAGGTGAAGGCGTGCCTCAATTCGCGCCCGCTTCAACCACTGACCGACGATCCGGACGACTTGACGGCACTCACACCCGGTCACTTCCTGATCGGGGCTCCACTTCTGGCCGTCCCCGAGCCGTCGCTTGCCACCGAGAGAGATAACACGCTGTCACGATGGCAGCTTCTCCAAAAAATGCGCGATCACTTTTGGGAACGGTGGTCGCGCGAATATCTCCAGACGCTGGCTTGCAGACCGAAATGGCAGAGGAACGAGACCGGCCCAAGCGTCGGCAACCTGTGCCTCCTGCGGTCGGAGACAACACCTCCAACCCGGTGGCCACTCGCCCGAATCACGGCACTGCACCCGGGAGACGACGGCGTAACACGCGTGGTCACCGTGCGCACAGCATCCTCGGAGTTCGTTCGGCCACTCGCGAAGATCATCCTCTTGCCAGGAGCCGACACCGCAGCCTCTCCAACGCACTCGGATTCGTGAGCTCTTATAAACTCCGAATTTTTTCAAATGTTTCATCCGCATTGTATAATATTCACTCACATTATGTTTCACGGTATCATATTTCCGGGAATCGTACCGCGCTTAATCACAAGTAATATATTCAGGCACATTCAATATCATGTGCGATCCGCGAGCCGTGTTATCAGTCTCTTTTTTTCTTTTCTGTTCTCTCTCTTGCGTCACAATTTCACGTTCACTTTCACATTTCACTGCACTCGCGAGATTATTCACAAATTCACTGTACATTTTCTCATTATTCATCACTGTATAAATCTCATTACGTTCACACGATACTATTCTCGCGAAAGACACGAATAAACTGAACAACACGTATCTTTGTACTACGTCACGCATTCCATTCATGATCACTATCATCAACTCATCAATCGGACCGTTCGCGACACCTGCCCGCGCCCGAACACACACACGAATTTCGTCACGTACTGACGAGGCGGGCGGGATGTTCGAAAATCATAAAAATCACTCCAGTTGAGAATTCGCATAAACAAATATCCGCATTGTTTAACGTTTATCGTACGAAAATCATATAATTCAAAATTAACGGGAGTCGAGAAACTTCTCGAGATCTCTATTTTTCAAAAAAAACTCGACTGTTCCCGTTATCTTTCATTTTTTCCATACATAAGAAACGCGTGTCATAAACGTTCACAACAACAACCATCAACAATGTCAACCGTCGACAAAATCAGCGCAGCGTATGGGCATGCGCGCCCATACGTCACGATCAGCTGATTGCCAATCAGCTGACAGAAAAAGGTTGCGCGCATGACAATTAAAGAACTGTCTACGTCGGACCTCATCGGCGGCCAATTGTACGTGGCGCCCTGAGGTCACCGCCAAAGTACAAATTTTATTGGGCCACGTCGCAACGGGCCCAAAAATCCGGTCGCCTTATAACGGGCACCGCACGCAAGCAAGTCGAAGTCTAGCACTTTTCGAGGTCTCGTACTTGTCGCTTAAAACCGCTCGCTTAAAACCGCTTGTAAAACCGCTCGCTTGAAACCGCTTGTAAAAACCGCTCGCTTAAAACCGCTTGGTTACGCCGCCTTGCAGTTTTCGGACTCAACTCGCCGTTAAATTTCAGTTCCTGAAATTATTGTACATATATATACATACATTCTTAATTTTCTTGTATTGTGTGGTGTTAGATTAAAACTGAAAAAACCAAAAAAATTACGTGTGCCTCGTCTTTATTATTTAATCGTGTGGTGTCCTCCTATAAAACTTTGTCGCTTCGCGCCTCTCGTAACGACGCGTTCATCCGCGAACACTTGTGGTACAGATGTTAGAAACCCTCCAGTTATGTATTGCTGATAAAATACCTCCATTTACCACCGTGATATCTATATTCGATTCACCCTGACTCGATACATAAGTAGTTATGTCACTGGGTGAATTAGCAACATGTAAGTCATTGCGGATCAAAAACTTCCACAATTTTTCCTCGTTCATTTGTTTCTTTGGAGTTCCACGTGAGCGATTTCGCATTCGAGTCCATTGTGATTAGAACCCTATTTCCTTTTAGTTTATCTAAGATTCTTTCAATCTTTTCGAGGAACGGCTCTATCGGCAGAGAGAATTGGCAATATACGTTAATAATATAAAAATCATCTGTTTCCGTAACTATATGTACACACATTACATGCTCTGTTTCTTCTACCGTCACTCTGAATATTTGGATATCTTCTTCTTTAGAGATTATCGCAACCCATGGCGCAGCGCAATCAGGCTGTGTTATTTTAAGATTTGATGAGGTGAATCCTCTATCTCTTCCTTTATATGCGTAAGGTTCTTGTATACACAGAATATCAATATCTCGATCGCGCATAATCAGCTCCAATTCCGCGGATGCAGCAAAGGATCGCTGAGCATTAATTTGGGCCAGCTTTAATCCCATTTTATTTTATGCCTGTATATTTCCATCTGCCTTTTAAATTCTGGGCATATCTCGCTACGCACACTATGTTTCGTATCCTTCCTCTTGTTTCTTATGCAGTTAACGCAAGACGGTGTATCTTCCAGTTTGCAAGTAGCCTTTTTATGATCTTTACCACCACATATTTCACATAGATCCGGAGATTCACAGTTCTTAGAAATGTGGCCATAGGCATGACTTTTAAAGCATCTCATGATACTTAAATATTCTTTAATCTTGTATGTCCTCCACATCATGAAGACTCTAGACTTCCCTATTATCTCTCTATAAAGTGGACCTGGCAATTGAACAACCCAGTGAACTTTATTTTCCGAACTTTTTATCTTAAATTTAAAATTTACTAGAACAATACAAGCGCGCGCTACGCGCGCGCCATTTATTTTATGTACATAAATATAAACAAATACAAATCTCAGTTCCAAATTGTTTCAGAAAAAAATATATATATAGGGGAGACCGGGAATAAAAGTAACATTTTTTATATTACAGGTCAGCTATTAATTAATTATCGACAGAGATATAATAAAAAAGATTATATATTAAAAAACTATTTATTATTCTATTATTATACTTATGTTTCAATCTCAAATGATAGATATTTAAAGAGCTACTATAGCTTTTCGCAAGTACGTTGATTGTTACTTTTATCCTGGGGTCTGGGACGAAAGTAACATAGTCTAGGGATAAAAGTACCAGTTCTTATTTTCGCGAAAATATAATAAATATGACTTTTTTTCAATTTAAGGCAACTTTTATTATAATCTGTTATTAAACAAGATAACTTATTATAATTTTTATTATAAACTTGTATTATATTAAAATAAAAAATAAAATAAATATTTATTTTTATCATCTTTGAAAAACTTAAAGGAAATAATCTTCGTCAAGTAAAATAATTATAAATAATGTTATAAAATAATTATATTTAATATCACATCAGTTGTGCTTTTTTAAGTCTAAATAATAGTTTAATTCTAAGTAATAGTGTAATAATTGTATGATAACTACTTATACAAAAAAGATTGGTATCTATTCCGATTCACAATTATGGCATACGTAATAAGAATCGCCTTTGGTACAGTTATTATGGGACCAGCCCTTACACTCTAAGCATCGAGACATGTTACTTTCGTCCACAGTGTCGTGTTATTTTTGTCTTCGGACACATTTTTTAGAATAAAAGCATTATAATCCAAATATGATGCAAGACTTATCCAAATCATCTATAAATACTTAAGAATATATTTTAAAAGAATGCACCGGTAAATAATTATATCAATATATACACTTTAATTAGGCATAGATACAAAAAAACTAAAACAAGAAATATTTACTTGAATAATGCAAATACATTAATTTCACTCCTGCATGTGCAACTGGAGCGATCGTTCTACAACAATTAGCTGAACAGGAAGAGCATTAGGGCGTATGCGTTTGACTGTATAGTACAAATTATTCAATATATTGTGTAGGTTAGTAGTAGGCTTATTACTTTCATGACACTATTACTTTTGTCCCCAGTCTCCCCTATATATTTATTCATATATTTTTAATTTTTAATATTATATATATATATATATATATATGTGTGTGTATACACACACACACACACACATATATACATATAGGTATTCCTTTTCTTCATCTAGCAAAGATAAATTCGCGTTCCTTTTTTATGTATTTATAGAAATACAGAATTAGTAATCAAGGAAAACTTTATATTTGATCAAGGATTAAATTATTGAAAATTATTATATTATATTGAATGTATTATATTACTTTATGTAATATGTAGTTGTTATGTAGTTGTTTTTGTTATAACAATATACAATTTCCTTTTGTCAACACCTATGTCACAATATTTCTTATTATTTATATTAGTATACTGGGTGTGCTAGGATTCGCGAACATGGAATATATATAATATATATATACAGGGTGGCCTACGTAAAGTGTTACAAATTTGTATTTCGGAAACGAAACAATTTAGAGAAAAATATTTCAGACAAAAGTTGTATGGTTTCAAGGGAGACATAAGATGGTGCTATTAGTTTAATCTTGAAGAATCACCTGAAGGTCACGTGCAGGTCACCTCCAATTTTTTAAATGGGACATCCTATATACTTTTACATATTCTTGTATCTCATCTCGAGAGCTTTCCAAAACACTAATTAAGTTAGTTTTCATTAAGTACTTTCCGAGTTATGAGGCTTGAAATCATTTCTTAATTTTACATAAACCATAAAATATCTTATAAAATATTCATTTTTCGATTATCTTACCTTAATACTTTTATGTACAAAATAATGAGAAGAATCAATTGGTGTAAAGAAAACACATAATTGTTGTTTTTTTTTCTTTTTTGTGTTTTCTTTACACCAATTGATTCCTCTTATTATTTTGTACATAAAAGTATTAAGGTAAGATAATCGAAAAATGAATATTTTACAAGATATTTTACGGTTTATGTAAAATTAAGAAATGATTTTAAACCTCATAACTCGGAAAGTACTTAATGTAAATTAACTTAATTATAGTGTTTTGGAAATCTCTCGAGATGAGCTACAAGAATATGTAAAAGCATATATAGTGTCCCATTTAAAAAGTTGGAGGTGACCTTCACGTGACCTTTAGGTGACTCTTCAAGGTCAAACTAATGATATCACCTTATGTCTCCATTGAAACTATACAACTTTTGTCTGAAACATTTTTTTCTAAATTGCTTCGTTTCCGAAATATAAATTTGTAACCCTTTACGTGGGCCACCCTGTATATATATATATATACAGGGTGTCCTAGACTACCCGTACACCCCTTTTCTTTCAAAAACTAAGCATTTTAGAGAAAAACGTTTTCGACAAAAATTGGTTTCGAGGGGGCCATAAGATGGTACCATTGGTTTGATCTTGGATAGTCATTTGAAGGTCACATAAAGGTCACCTTCAATTTCTTAAATGGAACCTACTATTTTTCATTGCATATTCTTGTAGCTTATCTCAAGAGCTTTCCAAAACACTAATAAAATATTTTTCCTTCAAGTACTTTTTGAGTTATAAGGCTTGAGATCATTTCTTAATTTTACATAAACCGTAAAATATCTTGTAAATTATTCATTTTTCGACTACCTTAATACTTTTATGTACAAAATAATGAGAGAAATCAATTGGTGTAAAAAAAACACATAGTTATTTTTAAGAAAAAATATGTAATTTACAATTAACAATTACATATTTTTTCTTAAAAATAACTATGTGTTTTCTTTACACCAATTGATTCCTCTCATTATTTTGTACATAAAAGTATTAAGGTAAGATAATCGAAAAATGAATATTTTACAAGATATTTTACGGTTTATGTAAAATTAAGAAATTATTTCAAGCCTCATAACTCAAAAAGTACTTAACGAAAAGGTACTTAATTATAGTGTTTTGGAAAGCTCTCGAGATAAGTTACAAGAATATGTAATGACAAATAGTAGGTTCCATTTAAGAAATTGAAGGTGACCTTCATGTGACCTTCAAATAACTGTTCAAGGTCAAACCAATGGTACCATTTTATGGCCCCCTCGAAACCATACAATTTTTGTTGAAAACGTTTATCTCTAAAATGCTTAGTTTTTGAAAGAAAAGGGGTGTACGGGTGGTCTAGGACACCTTGTATATATATTTCTCATATATTTTTTATTTTTTTAAATTAAAACCACCAAAAATATAATTTTAATTATGTTTAAAAATATAATTATATTTAAAATTATAAATTATTTCTGTTTTTTTTAATTTTACTAGAACAACACAGGCGCGCGCTACGCGCGCGCCATTTAGCTTTCTATCAATAATTTAAATAAATATATAAGCATCAATACACAATATTATATAATATAATTAACTAATTTTTTAAATGTTATTTTGAAAGATACACACACATACACACAACATAAAGGCCATTCCACAATAGGTCCAATCAGCTGACAAGTTGCTTTGCTTTTGGTCAATCCGCAACTGTCAACTGACAGCCGGGGCACTTGCAACTTATTGTGGAATGACCCTAACAGTAATATACAACGTATACATATATACGTATACAAAGAATAATTATAGTAACTTGTAATTATATCAAATTTATTAGATTATTAAAATTCTACATTTAAATTAAATAAAATATATATTTAATATTATTTCAAATTAAACAATAAACAACAAATCTAATAACATTAATTAACTTTTTTTAATAATATGCAACAATAAACAATTTGATTAAAATAATAATAACTTCTGTCTTTTTTTGTTCATTTAAGTTCCATTATTACATATTTCTTTTATTCTGCAAAGATATATATTTTTTTTTATATTTAAAATATGTATTCCGTAAATATCTATTATATAATATTAATATATGTATTATATATAATATTTTTATTTTATTTAAATTTTTATTATAGTTGAATTATAAAATAAAAAACAAATATAAATTTTTATTTACTTCTGAATTTTTATTTATTGATTCATCTTCACTAATTTTTCTTTTTTTTAAAGTATGTACTCCTTTCAATAATTGTAGCATCGACATATGCCCATCAAGCTTACGTATATCTTTTATTGAATTGACTATTAAATATGGAGGTTCTATAATGAAGTAGAAAAATATATAAAATTATGAGTTTGTTTCCATTACATTACAAACATTTGTGTTAATATATATACAGGGTGGCCCATTTTAATACATCCAGTCGAATATCTCGAAAACCAAGCCCGGGAGAGAAAAATGTTTCAGACAAAAGTTGTTTGGTTTCGAGGGGGCCATAAGATGGTACCATTGTTTTTAAGAAAAAATATGGAATTGTTAATTGCAAATTACATATTTTTTCTTCAAAACAACTATGTGTTTTCTTTACACCAATTGATTCCTCTCATTATTTTGTACGTAAAAGTATTAAGGTAAGATAATCGAAAAATGAATATTTTACAAGATATTTTACGGTTTATGTAAATTTAAGAAATTATTTCAAGCCTCATAACTCAAAAAGTACTTAACGAAAAGGTACTTAATTATAGTGTTTTGGAAAGCTCTCGAGATAAGCTAAAAGAATGTGCAAAAATATATAGGGTGTTCCATTTAAAAAAATTGAAGTGACCTTCACGTGACCTTCAAATGACTCTTCAATGTCAAACCAATGGTACCATCTTATGGCCCCCTCGAAACCAAACAACTTTTGTCTGAAACATTTTTCTCTCCCGGGCTTGATTTTTGAGATATTCGACTGGATGGATTAAAATGGGCCACCCTGTATAAAGGTTTATTTTATATTTATTAGTATATGTATACTCTGCACGCATGCACGCACACGCACATGCACACACACACACACACACACACGCACGCACGCACGCACGCGCGCACACACGCACGCACGCACGCACGCACGCACGCACGCACGCACGCACGCACGCACGCACGCACGCACGCACGCACGCACGCACGCACGCACGCACGCACGCATGCATGCACACGCACACGCACTCGCACGTATATACACAGATGTTTATAATATTTGTACTTGTGCATGTATATTTAACTTTTCAATACTTATCATAATAGTAACTATACATCTAACGTTGTTTAATTTTAACCATGGAACAATTTTATACAGGGTGTCCTAGAATTCGTGAATACGGAATGCACAGAGTAATTGACCGTGCCAAAAGAAACAATATTTCCTCTAACAAAATTGCGTCTGAGCATTATTTTCTAAATGAGAACAACTTAAAGGAAACGAATGAGCGCTCCAGATTATGCATGAATTAAAAAATAGTGTTCAGACGCAATTTTGTCAGAAGAAAAAGTTTTCTTTTAGCACGGAAAATCACGCTGTGCATTCCGTATCCGCGAATTATGGGACACCCTTTGTTAAAGCGATAATTAAACATTTATATGTACCTGTATTGTTCATTATTCCTATAACTTCAATTTTGTCTCCGTTCCGTATATCATTTTCAAAATAATTGTCATCTACAAAATTTATAATGTGAATCTCCAATTTTAATGTACCATCTGTGATTGATCCACAACCAATTTTTTTGTTTAATTTATTATTATAAACGCTACTAAAATTCGTTTTTACATATCGTTGTAATACTGCAAATTTATTATCATTTATTATATACATTATTATTTATTTATTATAATTAAAAATGTATAAATAAGATTATAATACTAAACATAAAATTTTTTAATAAAATTAAAAATATAAAAATTTAAAAATATAAGAAATATATAATATAGTATATAATATAAAATATAATATAGAAAAATATAAGAAAAGTGCATAAAACTTACTAATGCGATTCGATGTAGTAAACACTTCGCTCAATTTTACTTCATCGGGTTTTGTATCTAAAGATGATACAGATTCATATTTTCCCAAAGTGGAAACAACTGTACTGCTTTGAACTTGTAATTCAAAAGGTACACTACCGTTATTGTAATGTGAAAATTTTGGTGGTCTTGCTTGTAAACCATCTAAGTATATAATCTATCGACATACAATTTACAATTATTTTATTCCATATGCATTTATTAATTGCTGTAAACTACTTCGAAGTAATATATAGTAATAAAAATATTTCAGAATCAGTATTTATAATTGAATACATAATTATAATAGAATTAAATAAAAAATTATTTTTTAGTTTATTAAAAGAGTAAACACATACATTATTACAACTATATATTACTATACTATATTATAATATAATCTCTTGTAAAAATAAAATCCACAGAGTTAGCTTGTCTATTGAAATAAGGAATAATAGAGGTAAATATATAAAAATAAATATTAAAAAATAATTTTAAATTTTGTATTACGCGGTATAATATTACAATATTTTTATACTAAAAAATAAAAAAAAATGAAATAAAAAAGATTATAAAAATAAAAAAATAAATAAAAATAAAATAAAATTTGTACTAAAATAATCTATTCTGTATGAATTATAATATTATAATATAAATTAAAATAAAAACATAAATTAAAATATAAAATATAAAATTATAAAAGATATAAGCTAACTTACATAATTTGATTGTATGTATTTTTCCACAATATCTACATTTTCATTCCATGCTACTATTTGTATTCGTTTTCCATTACCATTGTTAAGATAAAATTTAAAAAAATTATACTGTTTATTATTTCCTATTAATCGTGGAGCTTCAATGCCATCCACGAAGCCAATAATTTCTCTATGTAAAGTATATATAACATGCTTATTAAAATATATTTAAAACATATCATATATTTGAAACAAATATTTTTTATAAAATAATTATAACTGTAATATTTTTATTTTATTTTTACTACTCACACTGTCGAATCATATAATCGAATTGCGTCAATTTCTTCATTTTTGGTAAACAATTCATTCGGATTTATATCTTTAATTTCGTGGATTTGTTCATCGGTAATCATTTTTATTTAATTTTTTCAAAATTTCTCTTCTTACAAAAATAAATTTCTTTTCAATACAAAGTTATTTTCTTTTAACAATGATTTTTATAAATATTAATTATAATAATATAATTATTACTATTTATTCCTATTTTTAATATTTATTATCTATAAGTATTTACTATAAAAATCATATTTAATAAGATTAGGAAAATTAAAATTATTTTCGGAAATAGTGTTATATTAAATAATAAATATATACTTACATAAAAGATATTTACTTAACTTTTTAATACATGTTTTAAATACAAGAAGAAATTTTTTATGTTTGCAGAATAAAAAACATTTAAACAAATAGAAAATAAAATAAGAGGAATTTAAATAAAAAAAGTATTATGGGAGAAGAAAATATAGAATAGAATTATATTATCAAATAAATTATTCAATTGTTTAAAAATTTTGTGTTCAAATTTAGATAATGACAACGATAAAATTTAATAATATAATAAAATATCAAATATTAATAGTGCTTTAATTAATTAATTAAATTAATTTTCTTTAAACGTGTTAATTTTATTTATATCAAAACAAATATTATTACATGAAATCGGGTTTCAAATTAATATTCTTTTAAAATATATACATGGTTTGTCACGAAAGTAATGAGATTAAATATGTAGCGCATAATGTAGCAATATTGAAACATTTTAATTACGCGGAAGTATATATAAAATTAATGCCATAAATATATCACAAAGGAACATAGTAATTATTATTTTAATTAAGTCAACTAATAATTTAATAAAATTAAACTTTATAAAATTTGATCTTGGAAAGAAGATAAGAATATCGGATATATTTTGGACTTTTGTTGTTAACATACTTTTTCTAACTGAAGAGAAGGATAATTTGTAAAAAATTGTATCAAAAATTTAATTGTATCAAAATAAATATATTTTGAAGAATATGTGCATATGTCAAATAAGAAAAATAATTTTTATAGATTAATATAATAATAAAAAAATATATTTTAAAAATTATATACCTTAATAAGCAAACAGAATCTGTGTTCGTTTAAATTTTCTCTTTCTTATTCTTCCTTCCTTTCCTCTTTTCCTTCTTTCTACCTTTCTTCTCTCTATAAACTCTTTCTTAGTTTTCCTTCTTTCTTCTTTTTTTTCTTTATATTTCAATATATATATATATATATATATATATATATATATATATATATATAGTTAATGGCAAAGATGACATTATATATATATATATATATATATATATATATATATATATATACAGGGTGACCCATTTTAACTTAGGCAGCCAAATAACTCGAAAACTAAGCCCAGCAAACAAAAATGTTTCAGACAAAAGTTGTATGGTTTCGAGGGGGCCATAAGATGGTACCATTGGTTTGACCTTGAAGAGTCATTTGAAGGTCACGTGAAAGTCACTTCAATTTTTTTAAATGGAACACCCTATATATTTTTGCACATTCTTGTAGCTTATCTCGAGAGCTTTCCAAAACACTATAATTAACTACCTTTTCGTTAAGTACTTTTTGAGTTATGAGGCTTGAAATAATTTCTTAATTTTACATAAACCGTAAAATATTTTGTAAAATATTCATTTTTCGATTATCTTACCTTAATACTTTTATGTACAAAATAATGAAAGGAATCAATTGGTGTAAAGAAAACACATAGTTATTTTTAAGAAAAAATATGGAATTGTTAATTGCAAATTACATATTTTTTCTTCAAAACAACTATGTGGTTTTTTTACACCAATTGATTCCTCTCATTATTTTGTACGTAAAAGTATTAAGGTAAGATAATCGAAAAATGAATATTTTACAAGATATTTTACGGTTTATGTAAAATAAAGAAATTATTTCAAGCCTCATAACTCAAAAAGTACTTAACGAAAAGGTACTTAGTTATAGTGTTTTGGAAAGCTCTCGAGATAAGCTACAAGAATGTGCAAAAATATATAGGGTGTTCCATTTAAAAAAATTGAAGTGACTTTCACGTGACCTTCAAATGACTCTTCAAGGTCAAACCAATGGTACCATCTTATGGCCCCCTCGAAACCATACAACTTTTGTCTGAAACATTTTTGTTTGCTGGGCTTAGTTTTCGAGTTATTTGGCTGCCTAAGTTAAAATGGGTCACCCTGTATATATATACACACACATTTTATCTTTTTTAGAAATGGAAATTGTTAATTAATAAATCTAACAAAATAAACTTTTAAAATTTAATCGCAGAAAAAAGATAAGTGTAATATTGGATAAGTTTCATTTTTTGAATCTTTGATGTTAACATATTTTTTTCATTAAAAAGAAGAATATTTATAAAAAATTATATCAAATAATATCATTTAAACCATGTTAATTATATCAAACAACTCATTTAAGTAAAATCATTTTTATAAAATATAATAAAAGAAATGTATTTATATATACATATATAAAATCAAAGAATCTTTAATTAATAATGCAGTTAAATAATTCTTCATATCCGAGTAAAGTAATAGTTATAAAAACCTCGATAAATAATTATAAATTTTTGCATAAATATACAATGTCCATAAATATTAAGCTTAATGACAAAATGAATACATCATAAATATATTGTATAAAGGAACATATGTTATTATTGTTATAATTAAGTTATTAACTAATTAGCTAATAAAATAGATTTTCACAAAATTTAATCATAGAAAGAAGGTAAAAGTAACATTGCATATTTTTTGAACCTTTAATATTAATGTTTTTTGATATTAATGTTTTTTTTCTAATTGAAGAGAAGAAATATTTGTAAGAAATATATGATATCAAATATCATTTTATATTAATTATATCAAAACAAATGTAATTTGAAGAATATTCACATATTTCAAATAAGAAAAATCATTTTTGTAAAATAATATAATAATAAATATATTTACATATTTTTTATATTATATAATTTACCTGAAATTAATAACTGCGAACAAATTTTTGTGTTTGTGTAAATTCTTTCTTTCTTATTCTTCCTTCCTTTCCTGTATTCCTTTTTTCTATCTTTCTTCTTTTCTTTTCTTTCTTCTTTCTACAAATTCTTTCTTTCTAGTTTTCCTTCTTCCTTTCCTTTCTTCCTTTCTTCCTTAATTTCTTTATTTCTTTAATTTGTCTTAATTTTCT
This sequence comes from Camponotus pennsylvanicus, assembly GCA_023638675.1. Taxonomy (NCBI): domain Eukaryota; kingdom Metazoa; phylum Arthropoda; class Insecta; order Hymenoptera; family Formicidae; genus Camponotus; species Camponotus pennsylvanicus. The sequence continues at coordinate 59,452 of JALHBL010000537.1, read as the reverse complement.
TTACTTCTAGTAACTGCACGTATGTACGCAATGAATTTGAATTCAATTCATATGTAAAGATAAAATGACTGTGTAAAAATAAAAGAAATGTGAAAAAGTGAAAAGTTATATATACAGGTGGTTCAAAACTCATAATCTTTCAGGGACAGATTCCTAGGATCATCTGAAGACGATTTTTCCTCAACGAAAATGTCGAGGCACTAATAATTTTCGAATTATAAGTGATTGGAAATAAGGGGTTTTTCGTAAACTAAGCTTTGTAGAAATAAAATATTAACAAAACCACATTTTTCGATTAATTTTAAATAGAGTTTACTTTAGTTGAGTTTTAATTTAAGGCTTAATTGCAAAGATATATGATGATAAAAATCAGGAACATGCAAAAATGATGGCCTTCATCGACATTTTCGCTGAGGAAAAATCGTCTCCAAATGATCCCAGGAATCTGTCTTTGAAAGATTGATTATGAGTTTTGGTATATCCTGTATACAGTGCGCAAAATACTTTTCATTATATTTATGTATGTATGTACATACGTACGTGTGCCGTTAATGTAGAAGTTAGAATACTTGGAATTTGGTCACATCCATTGGCGGATCCTGGGGGGGGGGGGGGGGGTAAACTCCGCCACTTTGCAAATTAAAAGAAACAGAAAAAAAGTAAAAAATAAACAATAAAAATTTTTTAAATAAAAATGGGATCAGAAGTTTCATTACGTCTTCGTCGTTGATCTTGGAATAAAAAAAAGCTAAGCATGAAACCAAAAATATTAAATCAAATAATTTTGCAAACCCCCCCCCCCCCATTATCGATGTCAGGATCCGCTAGTGATCACATCACAGGACTGAAAATGAAATGGTAGCAATTGCCCACCAAATAGCTAATTTGTTTGTATCACACATTCATTATACCCCTTTATAAAACAACTCTACAACTTCTATTGTCTTAATTACCCATATTATTATACAAAAATATATATCTCTTTGTTCTGTTATATAGATAATTTTTATATTATAAGATAAGTGATCTATGCCTAGAATAAAGTTTAGTTAAAATTATTATTTATAAGTTCATAAATTAGAAATAATCACTGGCAGTCTCTTTATCGCATTTCCTCTATAATATAAATTTCGTTTCTATTAAATAATAATAATCAAATAATATTAAATTAATATAAGGATCAGAGTAAATAGTAAAGTTATTATATAGTAAGTTATCAAAATTTTCAAACATTACAAAGACATTAAAATAATATATTACTGTGTAAAATATAAATAAACGTAAAACGTATGGCCGATACACGTAAACATCGTCTGTGAAAACTTGACTTCCACTGGCAGTTTCTTTCTTTAACAATTAATTTTATTAATTTTAACATAATCTTTTAATTTGACTTTTTTCTGTTTTTGTTATTTAAACCTTTTTGATTAAAACTAAAAATGAAATATAACATAAAGTATCGGTTTTTATAATAATAAAATATTAAAGATAGAGAAGTTATAATAAAAACATGTAAAACATATATTATTTATATATATATAAATAAATAAATATATATATTTATATATATATATATTTATATTATTTTTGTATATTATTTTTTATATATTCTTTTATATATTTTATAGTTACTATCCCCGAAAAAGGTTTTAAGAAACAAATTATTTTAAATGATACATTTGTACAAAATGATTTTAAAAAATTACACTTTAGAGATTATATTAAAATAATATATTATTTCTTTTAGCACTCCTATTGAATTATACAATAATACAGAAATTATTATGAAGAACTGTTGGAAATTTATGTGTTCCGTCATAATCTAAGTTTTCTGTGTTTTTAAAATAGATGGCATTACCAACAGTCTACGGTTTCCCGCGCTCTCACGCTGTGATAGTCTGTCGTCGTTATCCGCCCTTTTTACTATTGTTTGTCGTGTATATTAAGCCTTTCTTTGTATCCATATATAAAGCTATAATATATCCATATTATTTTACGTATCTCTTCGTTAAGAGTAACCTCACACAAGAACCTTGTTGCATCTTAATATTTTTATGTCGATAATGATATTTGTCGAATCTAATTTGAAAATTAGCTACATTGCTTTTGATTTGATTATATATGATAGAAGCCACAAAAAATAAATAATAATTAATAAAAATATAAATAAATAATTATTCTTTTTAAAATATTATTTTTTTTTATTAATAAAATAATTTGGTAATAATAATTAAAGAAAAAGGCCAACTTTATGAGCGTAAACAAAGATATAATGTTGAATTTGTTAATAATATAATTCTTAAAAAATTTTATAATAATTCTAAACAAAATTCCTATAAAACCTTTCAGTTTTGACTTGTTTATTCATATATAAAGCCATAAGAGAAATATAACAAAATATAAAATGTGTAATTACATATAAAAATAATTATAATTAATTAAAATAATAAACCATAATCACTTTTAATATTACATAACAAGCATTAATATGATATTTTATATATTAATAAGATATATTTATTTTTTAAATTAAATTAAATTAAATTATTTTTACTTAATAATAAATCACGTTATTTTAACATAAATTATTCTTTAATAGATTTATCAGATTTATTTAAAAAATACAAAATTACATATATATTTCCTTATATACATAATTTTTTACATATTTATTATTTCGATGATTACCAAGATAAACTCTTAATGATTGCCAATTACGAACTCGTGAAAAAGCAACATAAAGTTGCCCATGATTAAAAATATCTTTACGAAGATCTATACCGATTCTATCAAACGTTTGTCCTTGTGATTTATTAATTGTCATAGCAAAAGCTAATTTTATTGGAAATTGTCTTCTTGAAAAAGTAAAAGGATATATATTTTCACAATATAATGTTACACGATTCAAAAATACAATGTCTTCTGCTTTATCACCTGTTAAAATCTTACATTTCAATAAATGATCTCCAAGCTCTATAACCATTAATCTTGTTCCATTGCAAAGCCCTTCATTGATACTAAGATTTCTAATTAACATAATGATACAATTTGGTCTTAAACGCAATTCATGAGGAGGAAGAGATGATGGAGATAAACTATTTAAATCTTCTGGTAACAAAGCTTCACCAATGTCACCATTGTCATCATTTACAGCACTGTCTACACTTGTATAAATTCGTTCATCAGCTATATCTAATAATTCAACAACTTTTTTATTAATTTCATCTACATCAACATTTCTTGCAGAAAGTATCGCACATTTAGCTACTTTGTTAAACTCCTTTTTACGTATTAAATCACCATATATATCTTCAACAATATCAGCATTAATAGGCGCTATACAACATTCAGGAATTTGTATATTATCATTTAAATCATTTAATATACCATCTCCCATATCCAATAAAAACTTTGCAAATTCAATTTCCTCTGGGAAAACTCGCATATTTTGTATTAAAGAAAATTTTAGGAAATGTTTCCAAGTAGAACTAAATTTAATAGAAAGATTCACAATTTCACTTCGAGTAGCATGTAATTTAATAGGCAAGAGTTGTCTGAAATCACCACCTAATAAAACAATTTTTCCGCCAAAGGGAAAATCATTATTCATAATATCACGCAATGTTCTATCCCTAATTTCTAAAGCATATCGTGGAGCCATTGGTGCTTCATCCCAAATATAAATATCAGTTTCTTTCAAATATTGACCTTCTTTTGATTGTATTTTAATAGAAGATGATGAATCAGCAAATAATGGAACTGGTAATCCAAATGTCTTATGAACTGTTTTTCCAGTAGGTAATAATGTCGCTGCAATACCCGTAAAAGCCATTGTACACACGCATTTATTTCTAATTCTAGCTAAGTAATAGATAGTTGTATATAAAAAGAAAAAAAAAAAAAAAAAAAGAGAGAAAAAAAAAAAAAAAAAAAAAAAAAAAAAAAAAAAAAAACAAACAAAACAAACCAAACGCGCCCACAACCGCCGCCCGCGGGGGGGCCCCCCCCCCCCCCCCCCCCCCCCCCCCCCCCCCCCCCCCCCCCCCCCCCCCCCCCCCCCCCCCCCCCCCCCCCCCCCCCTTTTTATTATTTTTTTTATAATCCAAAACAACAAAAAAAAAAAACCCTCCCTCCTAAATTGAACCAACCTACCTTCCTACCTCCTATGGGCCAAAATTTCCCTGACACCCTGTATAAATGTCTTACCTGATCCACCTGGACCATCAATATAAAAACAATTATTATGATTATTATCATTGTCTAATCTATCTAATAAAAAAATATCGACTATCTCTTTTTGCTTCTCTCTTCATTTAATTGTCTATATTGTTTAGTGCCTATTTCCATAGCTTCTTCAAGTGTCATATAATTCTCTTCTCCGCTATTTTCTATTAATTGTTCCATTTGTGGAAAATCAGCAAGTCTTTTACCTTCAGCACGCAGCATACTATTAATTTGCACATAAGCTTTATTTTGTCCTTGTAATATACTAAAATGTCGAACGTAATCCTCAGACATTGCTACTTTAAAATTTTCCCATAATTCGTCCGGATGTTGTGGCTGACAATGTAATAATATACGTACAAATAATCTACGAAGCTGTCTTGGCATCATCCATCCAACAGCTTCGTTCATAGCTCGTTTCCATTCATCATCATCTTCAATCAAACCTAAAGCTAAACATGCTGCTGAAAATGATTGACAAACTTCTCCATTTACAATTTTTAATTTATTAAAACTTGTAGCTCCCTTTACTGTGAGTAATAACCCTAAAAAAATACCTTTTAAAAAAAGGTAAAGAAAAAGCATCGAGTTCATCTAAAAACCATCTCACAAAAAATAGCTATCACAAAAACTAGCTACCTTTATTTACAAAAAGTACTGATATAAAAATTGCGTCAAGTTGGGGTGCAATTTCACTTTAACTTTGTTAGTGTTATTAAATTTTATACATATGTGCTTTTATATAATCCGCTGCTGACAAATAAGTAGAAGTTCCGTTTAAAATCTATTACATTTTTGTCATAAAGAAGAACATTTTTGTTAGAGTTGAATCAATTTTTTAAAATAAAAGATTACGTCAAATGATTTTTAAATTTTCTAGAAAATTAAAATAAGATTAAAAAACTTATTTAAAAATTAAAAATTAAGAAAAATGAAAGATTACGTCAATAATTTTTAAATCTTCTACAAAAATAAAATAAAAGAACAAATTTTTTTAAAAATTAAAAATTAAAAAGAATATAAATTAAAAAAATTTTAAATAAAAAAACTCGGCGCGCTACCAATTTGATTGACAATAATAATAAATGAGCAATTACATACTAGCATTATTTCAATAATTACTAGGTAGCGCCGAGTTTTTTTATTTAAAATTTTCTTAATTTATATTCTTTTTAATTTTTAATTTTTAAAAAAATTTGTTCTTTTATTTTATTTTTGTAGAAGATTTAAAAATTATTGACGTAATCTTTCATTTTTCTTAATTTTTAATTTTTAAATAAGTTTTTTAATCTTATTTTAATTTTCTAGAAAATTTAAAAATCATTTGACGTAATCTTTTATTTTAAAAAATTGATTCAACTCTAACAAAAATGTTCTTCTTTATGACAAAAATGTAATAGATTTTAAACGGAACTTCTACTTATTTGTCAGCAGCGGATTATATAAAAGCACATATGTATAAAATTTAATAACACTAACAAAGTTAAAGTGAAATTGCACCCCAACTTGACGCAATTTTTATATCAGTACTTTTTGTAAATAAAGGTAGCTAGTTTTTGTGATAGCTATTTTTTGTGAGATGGTTTTTAGATGAACTCGATGCTTTTTCTTTACCTTTTTTTAAAAGGTATTTTTTTAGGGATATCACTTCTTTTTGTATAAGAAATCTTTAAAAATATGTAGCACTTTTACTTTTTTTATATGACTTTATTCTTATATCTTTAAAAATTAGTCTTTTTTTTATATGTATATGATTTTATATTTGTGTTGCTGAACGTGCATAAGTAACAAGCAGCATTGGCTGTGTCTATTATAGCGAGTATACTGAGTATATACTTAATTTTATATTAATTTAAAGTTTCTTAGTTTTGTATTTTAGTTTTCTTTTTAATGCAAAGTCTATCTTACTTATGCACGTTCAGCAACACAAATAGTTTATATAAAGCAACACAAATAGTTTATATAAAGTTATAAATTATAAACATAAACGTTATCTTAATATAAAATATTGTACAATAATAACAATATTGTACCGAATTAATGTGATTATACAGTTAATTTTATGTTAAGATAAAGTTTATTATGTCTTTAAAAATATGTAGCACTTTTACTTTTTTTATTAAATTTTTTTACTTAATTTTATATTAATTTAAAGTTTCTTAATTTTGTATTTTAGTTTTCTTTTTAATGCAAAATCTTACTTATGCACGTTCAGCAACACAAATAGTTTATATAAAGTTATAAATTAAAGACACAAATAGTTTATATAAAATTATAAATTAAAGATATAAACGTTATCTTAATGTGTGTGAAATGCTTTAATACATGAACATGGAAAACATGTCGAAATACATAGATATTTTCATTTTACATATACAGGGTGAGTTTTATTATTGCTTGTGTCAATCTTATTATTTATCATGCGGGAGATTACCGACTACATAATAAATTGATCGGTACATAAATGTCAATTATTTGGATCGACCTTATATATCGAAAACCCAAATATAATGTATACAATTAAAACAAATTAAAAGCCGAAATTATATAGTATGAATTTATTGCTATTATTATTATTAAAGTTACATATTTAGTATTATTATTATTATTATTATATACATTATATTCGGGTCTTCGATACGATCGATCTAAATAATTGACACATTTAATTTATGTACCGATCAATTTATTATGCAGTCGGTAATCTCCCGCATGATAAAAAGATTGACACAAACAATAAAACTCACCTGTATTTGTATTAAACGCGATTAATTAATTAATAACTTACAGTCAATTTCGACAAACATTTGCACCGTACAAGGCACATTAAAGCACTTGTTGTAACATGTGTTGCGTACGTGTGTTAATACGTGTATATATTATCGACAGCGACAGTCGTACGCCAGATCTATCGCCATCTGGTGTCGACAGCGGCAGTCGGACGCCAAATTTTGTTCTATATATATTGTTTGATGATGACCACGACGTGGACGTTTCTTAATCGTATTTTCACGATTTTAGAATTATATATCGCGATATTTCCACTTCTACAGCTCGTAGAGTAAAAATAAAGACACTTTTACTATATAATTCGAACATAAGCTATCGATTAAGCCTAATAAGAGCTCGATCCGTTCAGCGGTTATCGTAATATAATAATATGAAATAATCTGAACTGGTTTCAATTTCCCGTCTCGCGTAAAGAGACACGGCGCGCGTCTTGCTAGAGAGATGAACTCGACGCAAGACACTACCGTGTCTCTTGATAGTCGTAAATGATATAGTTCAGTTTGTGTTGGATTAACAGAATACATTCGTCCTATGCAATTATAATGACTCTTGCGTTTACTCCAATGCGATATATTTCTACCATTAATTTTTTCTTTTTTAAACGTATAATAACGTGGAATTTCTATATAAATATTGTTTTGCTTCTTCGTCGCGAAAATTCAATGCAAAATAATCTATTAACATTGTAACTTGATCTAAAGCAGAAGTCATAGCTTCTTCAATTGCTTCGTTCTCAATTATAATATTTTGTTCATTAGGAAGATGGACAGGTAAACGTACGATAGTATGGCTTTTATCTTGTAATTTTTTCTCAAGAATACGCCAGCTCGCTTCTACAGGTCCAACATAACGAGCTTCTATAAAATTGTGTATTTCATCATGATTTATAATTATATTTTCTGTCATTGGTTCAATTGTAATAGCAGCAGCATCATGTCCTTTGTAAATATATTTATACAGATATTTAACCGATTTAATACTTGAAACAACTTCGACATTAATATGACAATTAAATATAATCGATAAAATAAGACAATACGGAACTACATAACGATTATCAACTATATATCCACCAGGATGTTCAAAACTTTTCCCATTATTTCGTCGACGATAATAAGGATAAGCATTTTCATCCATTCTGGTCTCTTCATGATATGGTTTAGGATAATGTTTCGAACATTTTCTATCTACCAAACACCAATCACCACAAGGTCCATGAATCATATGTCTCATAATTATGTCGTATAAAGCATGATTTTCACAAGGATCAGGAATTTCAGCAGATATATATTTGTCAACGATTTGTGGAGTTGTTATTTTGAAATTATAATTTAAAGTAACTAACATGTGGACATGTGGTAAACCGCGTTTTTGAAATTCAATTACATATACAAAGGCTACTACTTCTCCAAAAAATTTTTGCTTAACAATCAAATCAATTAAATAATCTTTTTTAAGATTAAAAACACGTGCACAAATATCAGGTCTATCAGAAGCTTGTTGTCCAGGCAAAAGATTTTCTTCAATTTCGCGCCATTTTGGATTACAAGTCATTGTAATGAAAAGATCTGGTTTACCAAATTTACTAACAATTGCCATTGCATCTTGATAATTTTGTAACATATTACGCGGCGATCCAATAAATGTGGAAGGAAGTACAACCATTTTTCCAATACGTCCATTTAAGTTATTCGCCGTAGTTTGTAAATAATCTCTTAAACCTTGGTATGTTTCGGAACGTAATTCTTTTTGATGATCTTTACAATAATTTATTCTGTCCTTTTCAATTTTTACATAACTGTCTACAAGCCACTGTTGAAATAAACAACGGCCTAATAAAAAGGCGTTAAATTCATCACGAATAGCCATGCGATATTTAATATACTGGCATCTGGTCACTCGTTTATTACTATTTAATTTTCTTAAATTACAATGCCATCCTTGAGTTCCATGTGGATAAAATAATGGATATATCGATGGTTCAACATTTGGATCCATAGTACTAATACTTTGTAAAGTTTTAGTATTTCTATTACGTATTGTTACATATGATTCTGGAATTTCTCCATCAGCAGTTGTACGAAAAACAGCAGCAACTTCATTAGTTCTTTGAGCATTATATCGACGTCGATCCATACCTGGTTTTAATGTAAATAATAATTGTAATTCTGGTAATACTTCTCCAGATTCTATTTCTAATCGTCGTTGATCTTCTAATTCTTCACCCATCATATGATAAGATTGAGCAAATATATTCAATTCCCGCATTATATGTTCAAGATTTTGCGTGATTTCAAAATCTAAATCTGAATTTTCAATAAGACGATAATTTATTGCTTCATTAGAATCTATAATAAAAAGCTGACCATTAGTCGGATTTTCACTTTGAGCAGCATATAATGCTGTATTTATTTGATAATAAATTTGTCCTTGAATTTTGAAACAATACGGACCTGATCGTCTATTTTGAAAATTAACTAAATTAGCGTTAAATGACGCAAACGAAAATGAACTATTATAACTACGAATATGTTTAAAAAATCCATTAGATTTTGCGTGACTACCATCGAATAAACTGCACAGGAATTGTGGAAGTTGAGGTAAAGATTCCAAATGTACCGCACCATGATTACAACAATCGTGAAATGAATCTCCCTTATTTGATATTTTTTCAGCTGCAAAATGTTTTGCATTACAATGGATACAAAGCACATCCATGGAACCAATATAATATTCTACTATATCGTTTATAAACATTGTATTATTAATATTTAAATGTGGTTGTTTTCTTATACGTGATCGATAATGAGATTGATAATCGGCATGTTGATGGCATTCTGTTGTAACATTCATGGAATTTCCTTCACTTACTTCACCGCTTAGATTTATTTCACGATTATCTCGTATTATACCATGACCACATGAAACAGTATAAGGTCTTGATTTATCTAAAGATTTTATAATTTCATTACGTTGACGTTGATTATCTGCTTTTCTTTTACGACGTTGTCGTTGAAATTTTTCTTGTTCTTCAAGAGAACGTTCTATTTTACGACGTGGCATTATTAAAATAAATTCATATACAAATGTATTAAAGCTGTTATATATATATATATATATTTATATATATTCATATACATATATATATATATACAGGGTGACCCATTTTAACTTAGGCAGCCAAATAACTCGAAAACTAAGCCCAGCAAACAAAAATGTTTCAGACAAAAGTTGTATGGTTTCGAGGGGGCCATAAGATGGTACCATTGGTTTGACCTTGAAGAGTCATTTGAAGGTCACGTGAAAGTCACTTCAATTTTTTTAAATGGAACACCCTATATATTTTTGCACATTCTTGTAGCTTATCTCGAGAGCTTTCCAAAACACTATAACTAAGTACCTTTTCGTTAAGTACTTTTTGAGTTATGAGGCTTGAAATAATTTCTTTATTTTACATAAACCGTAAAATATCTTGTAAAATATTCATTTTTCGATTATCTTACCTTAATACTTTTACGTACAAAATAATGAGAGGAATCAATTGGTGTAAAAAAAACACATAGTTGTTTTGAAGAAAAAATATGTAATTTGCAATTAACAATTCCATATCTTTTCTTAAAAATAACTATGTGTTTTCTTTACACCAATTGATTCCTTTCATTATTTTGTACATAAAAGTATTAAGGTAAGATAATCGAAAAATGAATATTTTACAAAATATTTTACGGTTTATGTAAAATTAAGAAATTATTTCAAGCCTCATAACTCAAAAAGTACTTAACGAAAAGGTAGTTAATTATAGTGTTTTGAAAAGCTCTCGAGATAAGCTACAAGAATGTGCAAAAATATATAGGGTGTTCCATTTAAAAAAATTGAAGTGACTTTCACGTGACCTTCAAATGACTCTTCAAGGTCAAACCAATGGTACCATCTTATGGCCCCCTCGAAACCATACAACTTTTGTCTGAAACATTTTTGTTTGCTGGGCTTAGTTTTCGAGTTATTTGGCTGCCTAAGTTAAAATGGGTCACCCTGTATATACAGGGTGACCCATTTTAACTTAGGCAGCCAAATAACTCGAAAACTAAGCCCAGCAAACAAAAATGTTTCAGACAAAAGTTGTATGGTTTCGAGGGGGCCATAAGATGGTACCATTGGTTTGACCTTGAAGAGTCATTTGAAGGTCACGTGAAAGTCACTTCAATTTTTTTAAATGGAACACCCTATATATTTTTGCACATTCTTGTAGCTTATCTCGAGAGCTTTCCAAAACACTATAATTAACTATCTTTTCGTTAAGTACTTTTTGAGTTATGAGGCTTGAAATAATTTCTTAATTTTACATAAACCGTAAAATATTTTGTAAAATATTCATTTTTCGATTATCTTACCTTAATACTTTTATGTACAAAATAATGAAAGGAATCAATTGGTGTAAAGAAAACACATAGTTATTTTTAAGAAAAGATATGGAATTGTTAATTGCAAATTACATATTTTTTCTTCAAAACAACTATGTGTTTTTTTTACACCAATTGATTCCTCTCATTATTTTGTACGTAAAAGTATTAAGGTAAGATAATCGAAAAATGAATATTTTACAAGATATTTTACGGTTTATGTAAAATAAAGAAATTATTTCAAGCCTCATAACTCAAAAAGTACTTAACGAAAAGGTACTTAGTTATAGTGTTTTGGAAAGCTCTCGAGATAAGCTACAAGAATGTGCAAAAATATATAGGGTGTTCCATTTAAAAAAATTGAAGTGACTTTCACGTGACCTTCAAATGACTCTTCAAGGTCAAACCAATGGTACCATCTTATGGCCCCCTCGAAACCATACAACTTTTGTCTGAAACATTTTTGTTTGCTGGGCTTAGTTTTCGAGTTATTTGGCTGCCTAAGTTAAAATGGGTCACCCTGTATATATATATATATATATATATATATATATATATATATATATATACTTTAATTATAAGATATATAATTTAACTATTAGATAATTCAATTAATATTTTGTCAATAGAGATATCTTATTTTAAAATAAATAGTATTAATAGCTTATTTAAAAATATAAATATATCTTACATTAATAAAAATTTAATATAGATTAAATATTATTTAAATTTTAATATTTATCTATTATATATGTATTATATTAATTATATTAATATAACAGCAATAAATAAACAAAATGTTATCAAATATTGATTAACTAATTATTTAATGAATTATTAAAGTAACTAATTATTTTATTAATAAATGTTTTTATTAATTTCTTTTTTATATTAAATAAATTAATATAACAAGCAATAATAATAAATAATTTTATTGATTTATTTTAATAATAAAAATTTGTAATAATTAATAATAATTATAATCACACTATTATTACTATCATTATTATTGCAATAATTATTATTATCATCATCATTTTCATCGTCAATATCATCATCATCATCATCATCATCATCATCATCATTATCATTATCATCATCATTATCATCATCATCATTATCATCATTATCATCATTATCATCATTATCATCATTATCATTATCATCAATTCTTATTACATCAGAGATATATTCGATTTAACTTTTATAACTTTTATTTAATAAAATATTTTTTTATACACACTAATACAATATTTTAAAGTTAACAAATAATATAACGTAACACTTACTAACATATAATAATTCTATATTCTAATTTAATAACTATTTATTATATAAACTATACTAATTTTAAATTTTTAATAATTTAACATTTACTAACATAATAATTCTATATAACATATAATAATTATTTAATAATAAAAACTATATTAATTTTAAATATTAATATTTATATAATTAATAATAAGTAATTTAATATTAATTAAATTTAATAAGTAAGTAATAATAAGTAATTTAAATTTAATAAGTAATTAATAATAAGTAATTAATGTCTTCTTGAACGCTTGCCTAAAGACCACCTTAAACGCGTATCTGAAACAAACAATTATAATAAATGTTAATATTATATATAAAATCTTTTAATTTTACCTATACTATACATACATAATGTGCATTTTATAAACCAAACGTTTCAGACAAAAATTTTAATATAAAAAAACTTATTGAAAGATTTGAACGGTTTAGAACATTACTAAAGTTATATTAAGGTTATCTTGAATCTTTTAAATGAAATCACCATATTTTTTTATATAAATAGATTTTTCAAAGTATTCGACATAAAAAATTATAAAGATAGGTAGGATGATCAAAAAGTGAATTAATTTAAGAGATATTTTATACTTTAATTTGACATAATTTTACACAAGCTGTAAAATATCTCGTAAAATATTCATAGTTTATGTAAAATTATGTCAAATTTCCTATAATTTTATCTCAATACTTTTATGCACAAAATGAGAGAAATCAATTAGTGTAGCTGCTAGTTGCAAATTACATATTTTTCCTTAAAAACAACTAAGAGTTTTATTTACACTAATTGTTTCCTCTCATTATTTTGTACATAAAAATATTGAGGTAAAATCATCGAAAAATGAATATTTTACGAGATATTTTATAGTTTTTGATCATCTTATTCTTATAACTCTTTGTGCTAAATATTGCAAATATTGCAACCGATTTATATAAAAAAATTACAGTGGTTACATTAAAAAAAATAAAATTTATCTTAATTACACGATTTTAATAAAAACTAATAACTGACTCTAATTCTATAACAAACATTTTTAAAATTATATATAAATAATTTTTACTTTTAGCTCTAATGACTTTTTTAGAAATATTGTATAATTTAATTTTTATTCTTTTCAATTAATATTTCTTTGTCTATATTGCTGCAGGCGGATTATTTAGTGTTCCAAACTATTACAAATGTATATCTATTAGACGTTAGCGACATCGTCGTTTTGACTTTGACTGCCTCCATGCACACACGCACGTACGCACGCATACACACATACGCATACACACACGCGCATACGCAGTAGGCTCCTTTAAATATATTTTTACTTCTTAGAACTAAAAATATATGTTATTTAAGAATTTTTAATCATCTTTAGTAAAGCTTTAAACAAAATAAAGAACATTAAACAACATTTATTTCAATTTATGTTGTCTTAAGAAAGCAACTTTATTACATTATAACTTCCAAACCGTTCGAAATCGGACATATGTTCATTAACATTTTCGACTTGTTTTCATATCCTAAAGTTGCTGTATCAATATTGGCAATGAGTTCAGAGACACCCTGTATTTCTATTCTCTCTCTATAACATATATAATTTTTCAATAAAAAATACACTTAAAAAAAATTAAATTTGTTTTCCACATTTTATTCTTCTCTCTCTCTCTCTCTCTCTCTCTCTCTCTCTCTCTCTTGCCCCTCTTTTTTTCTTATTTTATTATCTTTTCATTCTCTTCAAACATTTCATTATTTTTCTCTCAATCTCTCTATACCATTCACATTCTATCATTTATATCCTCTCTTTCTTTTTCTCTGTCTGTCTGTCTGTCTCTCTCTCTCACTCTCTCTCTGTCTGTCTGCCTCTTTTTCTCTCAATGTGATTCTAATACATACATACATTTATATACAATTATATACACACATACATATATACAAATATAAACATAGAGATGTATAGTACACGTTAATGATTCGTTCCGTTTTCCTAGCAAAGGTTTGTAATATCTATCTTTTACTAATGTATAAAAATTCTATGGATTAGCAAAAGATAGATATTCTAAACCTTTGCTCGAGAAACGGGACGAATTATTAACGCGTACTGTACATATACGTATCTAAACATATAAATACGTACATTTCTCTTTGTTTCTCTTTCTTCTTTTTCTCTTCTGTGTCTTTTTTCTCTCTCTTTCTTAACCTGCTTTTATCAATCTTCCTTTTTCAATCTTCTTCTTTCAGGAATTTTTTTTTCCTTCTTTTTCTCTTTCTCTTCTTTTTCCTCTCTCTTTTTTTTAGGCTTCTTTAACTATAAATAAAAAGTAAAAACATTTACAATATTTATTAACAATATTTAGTATTTGACTTCTTTAACCATAAATAATCTATCCTTTATTAATGTATAAGAATTTTATGGATTAGCAAAAGATAGATATTATCAACCTACGCTAGAGAAACGGAATGAATTATTGACGTGTACTGTACATATGGGTATCTAAACATATAAATACGCACATTTCTCTTTGTTTCTCTTCCTTCGTTTTCTCTTCTGTGATTTTCTCTCTCTTTCTCTTTCTTAACCTGCCTCTTTCAATCTTCTTTCATGAATCTTTTTTCTTCCTTCTTTTTCTCTCTCTTTCTCTCTTCTTTTTCTTTTCTTTTTATTTAGGCTTCTTTAACTCTAAATAAAAAGTAAACACATAATATTTAATAACAATATTTAATATTCAACTTCTAAAACTATAAATAAAAAGCAATAACATTAAAAATGCATTTTCAATATTATTTTTATATTTAATTCTTTTTCTTTCTTCTTTTCAATCTCTCACTCTCTCCTTCTCTCTTTTTTTTATTATTTTATTTTCTATTATCCCTTTCTCTTTTTCTCTACCTTTTTCTCATTATTTCTCTCTCTCTCTCTCTCTCTCTCTCTTTCTTTCTCTGTCTTTCAATGATTCTTATACATATATTTATAAACAATTATATACACACATACATATATATATAAATATAAACATAGACATATATAGTACGCGTGAATGATTCGTTCCGTTTCCCTAACGAGGGTTGGTAATATCTATTCTTTACTAATGTATAAGAATCCTATGGATTAACAAAGAATAGATATTACCAACCTTTGCTAGAGAAACGGAACAAATTATTAACGCGTATTATATATATACATATCTAAACATATAAATACGCACATTTTTCTATTTGTTTCTCTTTCTTCTTTTTCTCTTCTGTGTCTTTTCTCTCTCTTAACCTACTTCTTTCAATCTTCTTTCATGAATCTTTTTTTCTTCTTTCTCTTTCTCTTTCTCTCTATTTTAGGCTTCTTTAACTCTAAAGAAAAAGTAAAAACATTAATAATATTTATTAACAATATTTAATATTTTCAATATTTTTCTTTTTTCTTTTTCTAATCTCTCAATCTCTCTCTACCTCTCTCTCTTTTATTATTTTATTTTCTATTATCTCTCTCCTCTTTCTTAAAATTCTCTCTCTTTCTTTTTTATCTCTTACTTCTATTCTCTTTCTATTTCTATTTCATTCTCTCTCTCCCTATCTCTCTCTCTCTTTACATACATACGTACGTATATACTTATATATTTTATATATGTATACATATATATATATATATATATATATATATATATATATACATATATACATATATAAAATATATAAGTATATACGTACGTATATATATATATATATGTATATATGTATGTATATCGAGTTGCAATCTCACATTTAAACTAATACATTTATAAAGCACATGTACCCAGATAGCAGAGTGACGTCAAATGACATCTTAATAACGTTTTAATGACGTTATTGTACGTCATTAAGACGTCTGGAGACGTCATCTTGCTACCTGGATATATACAAATAATGACGGATAATGACGTATTCTTCTACCTCTCTCAATCTTCTTCTTTCTCCTTTCTGTATATTTTCCTCCTTTTAGACATTCCTTTCTCTTCCATCTCTTCTCTTTCCCCCCTCTCTCTCTTCTCTCTCTCTCTCTCTCTCTATCTTTATCTCTATCTCTCTGTTTCGTTTACTTTGTTAGCAATTTTAACTCTCTAAATGAAAAACAAAATTGTTAATAATTAATTTTCAATCTTTTCTTATTATTTTATTCTTTCTCTCTCTCTCTTTCATCCTTATCATACATACAAAAGATATTTCCTTAAACATACATACATAACATACCTATACATATAAATATATTCCTCTCCTCTCCTCTCTCTCTCACTCTCTCTCTCTCTATAATATAATATAATAATTAAATTTATGCAATATACATACCTGTGTTTATTTCTCTTCTTCTTTCTCCCTTATTGGTGCTCTTTTATAACCTTTTAACTTTCTTTGACAAACCGTCACACGAGCTGTCAAAATTTGTAATAACTACAACACAAATGACAGCTACTCACAACACGAATTGAGCGTAATGAAAGAACCAATCAGCATCGCGGAAAAGAGGCAACAATACATTCGAGACTTTCGAGAATCGACTTAACATGCCTTTTTTAGAAAGGGATACTAGCACGCAGCGCGCGCTAACGCGCGCGCCATGTTTAGTCGTCATTACTTAAATAATATAAAAAATTAAATATAATCAAATGATTAATAAGTAATTAATGATGATTTATTTTAATTATTATGAATTAAATGAATTCATAAATTAATTTTAAATAAATTTTATTAGTTTTAAAATTCAATTAAAATATAAGTTTCATTCGTTAATTTAAAAAAATTAAAATTAATATTAAAATTTTTTGTTTTTTATTTTT
The DNA here is from genome assembly GCA_023638675.1 of Camponotus pennsylvanicus. NCBI lineage: Eukaryota > Metazoa > Arthropoda > Insecta > Hymenoptera > Formicidae > Camponotus > Camponotus pennsylvanicus. The sequence goes on along the minus strand of JALHBL010000537.1, from coordinate 41,933 downwards.
TAATTTTTATTCTAAATGCAATTAAAATGTTATAAAACGATAGTTATTATTTTTTAATTAAATTACACATACAAATATTTAAAACAAAAATTCTTTTAATTTTTATTTACTTTCTTATCTTTGACATTATTATAACATAATTATATATCACTTTTTCGTTTGTTATGTTTTACTAATCAAATATTTCTTTATAAACATAGTTTTTTATTTTTTTGGACAAATTATCATCCTTTAAATAAACTTTTAATGAATTCCAAGAACGAACTCGTGAAAATGCTACATACAGTTGTCCATGATTGAAAATATTTTTTCGAAGATCTATTGCAATTTTTTCGAAAGTTTGTCCTTGTGATTTATTTATTGTCATAGCAAATGCCAATTTCACTGGAAATTGTCTTCTTTTAAAAGTAAATGGATATACATTTTCGCAATATAAAGTGATACGATTAAGAAAAACTATTTCTCCAATCTTATTACCTGTTAAAATTTCACAGCGTAATAAGTTATTACTTAAATCTAAAATCAATAATCTTGTACCATTGCATAAACCTTCGCTGATACTAAGATTTCTAATAAGCATGACAATAGTATATTTTCTTAAGCATAATTGATAAGGTGGAAGACACGTTGGATTTAAAGAGTTGAGATATTCTATCGGAATTGTTTCATATACAGGGTGATCCTGAAAAACGATATGCCTGTTAAATGACGTATTCCTGACACCATTCGAAGACAATTTTTCCTTTACCAAAATTTGATTTGAAGCGTAGTTTTTGAATTATAAGCAAAAATAGTTAGTAAATCACGCGTCGAGTACAGAAGGCAGGCAGGAGCGGCGCGGCGTGCCGCGAGCGCGGGCGCAGCTGACCGCCCGACGGGTGATTACCACCGCATGAGTCGCTAACTATTTTATCTTATAACATAAAATTATGCTTTAAATAAAATTTTGGTAAAGAAGAAAATGTCTTAGAATTACGTCAGAAATACGTGTTCCTTAAAATAACGTTATTTTAATAATGAAAAGTTGTTCCGGATCGCCGGCCGTCCGACGTTGCAATCAGCTGATTGCTACATGCGATGTGTGTATGGCGGAGTGTGTGCGTAAGAGAGAGAGAGAGAGAGAGAGAGAGAGAGAGAGAGAGAGAGAGAGAGAGAGAGAGAGGGAGGGTAGGAGGGACAGACATTCATACACACGCACGCACTTTTTTTCTCGCTCTCTTTCTCTCTTTTACGCAACACTCATACACTCTCTCATTCAGTCTCTCACTCACACTCTCTCGGTCACTCACTCACTCACTCACCTGCTTACTCACTTGCTCACTCACCTTGTAGCAGTGTAGCGAATCTTCATGCTATGTATTGTTGTTATCTGCTGCACGGTTATGATTGCTAGAGATGCGCCACACATCGAAATTTTTTCGATTATTAGTCTCACACTCGATTGACACAATACAGATTACACGATAACGAGTTTACTGTTTATTCACTTACTATTGATTTATCGATACCAAAAATTACTTTCAAAGAAACGCGAATGCAAACAGCACATGACTCGACGCGAAGCGACGGACCGCGGAGACTGCGCGACCACAAAAGTTATGTTGCCAGAAACGCGACACGCGACATCTAACAAACGACTTGCGCGTGGCGCGTGATTGACGCGAGATAAGACGAACAATCGGCTAAAACCTTCGCATTGCGAATGCGGTAGAAAACATGAAACGTATAATGACATACTTAAAAAATTAATTATTTATTATAAATAATAACTATTTCTAATTATAATAAATAATTATTATTTTAAAAAGCATGTGTTGTACGTTATTACGTTTTCGAAATTATTGCATTCACGATGCGAAGATTTAAGTCAATCGCAAGAATAATGTAATTAAAATTACATTTGGAAAAATTTATTTTTATTCTGCTCACAATGAAATGTTCTTTAAAGCATCTGCTTTAAAATTTTTTTTAGTCAATCCGTTCTTTTCAGAGCGACCAATACATTTTCACGTTGGAACATTTCATTGTGAGCAGAATAAAAATAAATTTTTCCAAATGTAATTTTAATTACATTATTCTTGCGATTGACTTAAATCTTCGCATCGTGAATGCAATAATTTCGAAAACGTAATAACGTACAACACATGCTTTTTAAAATAATAATTATTTATTATAATTAGAAATAGTTATTATTTATAATAAATAATTAATTTTTTAAGTATGTCATTATACGTTTCATGTTTTCTACCGCATTCGCAATGCGAAGGTTTTAGCCGATTGTTCGTCTTATCTCGCGTCAATCACGCGCCACGCGCAAGTCGTTTGTTAGATGTCGCGTGTCGCGTTTCTGGCAACATAACTTTTGTGGTCGCGCAGTCTCCGCGGTCCGTCGCTTCGCGTCGAGTCATGTGCTGTTTGCATTCGCGTTTCTTTGAAAGTAATTTTTGGTATCGATAAATCAATAGTAAGTGAATAAACAGTAAACTCGTTATCGTGTAATCTGTATTGTGTCAATCGAGTGTGAGACTAATAATCGAAAAAATTTCGATGTGTGGCGCATCTCTAGCAATCATAACCGTGCAGCAGATAACAACAATACATAGCATGAAGATTCGCTACACTGCTACAAGGTGAGTGAGCAAGTGAGTAAGCAGGTGAGTGAGTGAGTGAGTGACCGAGAGAGTGTGAGTGAGAGACTGAATGAGAGAGTGTATGAGTGTTGCGTAAAAGAGAGAAAGAGAGCGAGAAAAAAAGTGCGTGCGTGTGTATGAATGTCTGTCCCTCCTACCCTCCCTCTCTCTCTCTCTCTCTCTCTCTCTCTCTCTCTCTCTCTTCTCTCTCTTACGCACACACTCCGCCATACACACATCGCATGTAGCAATCAGCTGATTGCAACGTCGGACGGCCGGCGATCCGGAACAACTTTTCATTATTAAAATAACGTTATTTTAAGGAACACGTATTTCTGACGTAATTCTAAGACATTTTCTTCTTTACCAAAATTTTATTTAAAGCATAATTTTATGTTATAAGATAAAATAGTTAGCGACTCATGCGGTGGTAATCACCCGTCGGGCGGTCAGCTGCGCCCGCGCTCGCGGCACGCCGCGCCGCTCCTGCCTGCCTTCTGTACTCGACGCGTGATTTACTAACTATTTTTGCTTATAATTCAAAAACTACGCTTCAAATCAAATTTTGGTAAAGGAAAAATTGTCTTAGAATGGTGTCAGGAATACGTCATTTAACAGGCATATCGTTTTTCAGGATCACCCTGTATATCTTGATTATCTCCAGTCGTTTCAAGAGTATCTATACTTGTATAAACTCTTTCCGTCGTTTCATCCAACAAATTTACTACTTTTTCATTTATTTCATTAACATCGGCATTTCTTGCAGATAATATAACGTAATTAGCCATAGTTTTATATTGTTTATGTTTTATAATGTCTCCGTACATGTCTTTAACCATATCCAAATTTGCGTTTGCTATACATTTTTCTGGAATATGAATATTATCTGAATGATCATTTAAAGAACTATTACCTAAATTTAGTAAAAATTGTGCAAATTCTTTTTCCTGTGGTAAAGTTCTCATATTTTGTGTCAATGAAAATATTTTAAATTGCTTCCATAGAATACTAAATTTTATCGATAAATTGATAATTTCACAACGCGTAGCTCTTTCTTTTACAGGTAATAATTGTCTAAAATCTCCACCAAGAAGAACGATTTTACCACCAAAATATAAATCATTTTGCATTATATCACGTAATGTTCGATCCATTATTTCTAATACATAGCGTGGTGCCATAGGAGCTTCGTCTATAATAAAAATATCCACAAGTTTTAAATTTTCAGCCTCTTTAGATTGAACTTTAATGTTTGATGTAGAATCAGCGAAAAGAGGTACAGGTAATCCAAAAACTTTGTGTATTGTTTTCCCATTTGGAAGTAATGTTGCAGCAATACCGGTAAATGCTATCGTATTAATTATTTTTCCTCTACTTTTAAGTAGATAATACAAGGTTGTATAAATGAAAGTTTTACCAGATCCACCTGGACCATCAATATAAAAACAGTTATTACTATTGTTACTTGTTGCTATTAAAATAGTATCAACAATTTCTTTTTGTTCTATATTTAATTGTTCATATTGTCGCATACCTATCGATATATCTTCTTCAATTTGTTCTTCGTCGTTTATTTCTTGTTCTATTTCTTGTTCAATTTCAAGAAAATTAGCAATATTTGATCCTTCTTTTTGAAGTAAATTAATAATATAATTATAAACCTTCTTTATTCCTATTATAGGTCCAAATCGTCTTATATAATCTTCTGACATATCTTTTTTAAACTCATCCCATAACTTTTTCGGATGAACTGGTTGACAATGAATCAAAATTCGTACGAATAAATTACGAAGTCGTCTTGGCATCATCCAAATTTTTGCTTCATTCATTGCGCGATACCATTCTTCATCATCTTCTATGAGTCCTAATGCTAAACATGCAGCAGTAAAAGTTTGATGTATCTCGTTATTAACTGTTCTTAATTGTTGAAAACTTGTAGCTCCTTTAACATGTAGTAAAAGTATACGTAAATGAAACAATTCTATTTGAGATGGGCTAACGGAATACATACGACCAATACAATTAAAATATCTTTGACGTTTCTCCCAGCGATTAATAGTTCTGCCGTTAATTGTAATTTTTTTAAATACATAATGAGATGGAATATCACTGTATAAATATTGTTTTGCTTCCTCATCTCGAGCATTTAACTGAAAATAATCCAATAACATTGTTGCTCGTTCTACAGCAAATCTTATCGCATCATTATTAATATTATCATCGATTATAACATTATGTTCGTTTGGTAAATGAACTGGTAAACGAAATATAGCGTGACTTTTTTCTTGTAAAGGTTTACTTAAAATGCGCCAACACGCTTCTACGGGTCCAACATATCGAGCTTCGATAAAATCTTGAATTTCATCATGTATTATTGTTTTATCTATATTTTCTCCAATGATTACAGATGCAGCATCGTGACCCTTATAAATATATTTATATAAATATTTTACAGATTTTATACTCGAAACTATTTCAACATTAATATGACTATTAAATAAAAGTAAGAGTGTTGAATTATATGGAACAACATATCTATTATCAACAACATATCGTCTAGGTCTTTCGTACAGCAATCCATTATTTCTTCGACGATATTGTGGATAACCATCTTCATCCATAGTTGTTTCAGGTCGAAATGGTTTTGGAAAATGTTTTGAACATTTATCATTTATTAAACACCAATTTCCACATGGTCCATGAATCATATGTTTCATTACAACATTATGTAAACTTTCATTTTCATTAGGATCAGGAATTTCTGCAGAAATAAATTTATCAACTATTTCAGAATTTGATATTTTACAATTCTGTTTTAATGTAATCAATAAATGTATATGTGGTAATCCACGTTTTTGAAATTCTATTACATAAACGTATGCTAAAACTTCACCAAAAAATTTTTGTCTAACGATAACATCGATTAAATAATTTTTTTTTATATTAAATACTCGAGCACATATATCTGGCCTATCTGCAGATTGTTGATTTGGAAGTAAATTTTCTTTAATTTCGCGCCAATTTGGATTACAAGTCATAGTAACAAAGATATCTGGTTTTCCATATTTCCGAACAATAGCCATCGCATCTTGATAATGTTGCAACATATTACGCGGTGAACCCACAAATGTCGATGGAAGTATAATCATTTTTCCAATGTGAGCATCGTTATTATTGGCGGTGTTTGCTAAATAATCAATTAATCCTTGATAAGTCTCAGCTCGCAATTGTTTTTGATTCTGTTTACAATAATTAATTCGGTCTTTTTCAATTTTTATATAATTATCTACAAGCCATTGCTGAAATAATCGTCTTCCCATGATAAAAATATTAAAATTATCACGTATAGCTATGCGATATTTTACATAGGCAGCTCTACTTATTCGTTTATTACAATTCTTACGTTGTAAATTATCATGCCATCCTTGATTACCATATGGATAGAATAATGGATAAATCCATGGTTCTACATTTGGATCCATCGTACTGACTTGTTTTAATGTTTTAGTACTTTTATTAAAAATTGTTATATAAGTTTCAGGAATTTCACCATCTGCCGTAGTAGAAAAAACAGCTGCAACTTCATTTACCTTTTGTACATTGTATCGGCCACGATCGATGCTCTTTTTAAATAAAAATCCTAATTGTAATTCTTGTATATTATTATTTCCAGTTATTTGTTGTTGCATTTGAATTTCTTCGTGCATCATTCGATAAGATTGTGCAAAAATATTATTCGTACGTATTATATTATCTATTGAATGTAAAATTTCCTCATCAAGATTTGAATTTTGATGTAATCGACATTCTGTCGCTTCATTATTATCCACGATAAAGAGTTGACCATAACTTGGTATTTCGTTAGATGCTGGATATAATGCGGTATTAATTTGATAATAGATTTGTCCTTGAATTTTGAAACAATAAGGTCCATGTCTTTGCGCACTAAAATCTACTAAATTTGCATTAAACGATGCAAATGAAAATGAATTATTATATCCACGAATACGATTGTAAAAATGTTTTGATTTGGGATGATTTTCAGTAAATAATTCAAAAAGTTCATGCGGCGGTTGAGGTAAAGGATTTAATTCAACTGTTCCATGACTACAGCAATCGTTAAATGAATTACCTTTATTAGTTACTTTTTCAGAATTGAAATGTTTCGCACCGCAATGTTCGCAGCATATATACATTTCTCCTATATAATGTTCTACAATATTTTCTAATTGAATGTAAGACGTATTAATATCCATGTATCCTTTTGTTAAAGCTCGAGTTTTTTCAATCCATTTTATTTTTCTATTTTTATCATATATATTAGAAAGTATTAATTTTGTTTTTAATGTTTTATCATCATATATTACAGTATTTTGTGATGGTACTTCTCTCTCTCTCATGTGAAATAATTAAATTTTCTAAATCTACTCTGTTATCATCTAAATTCATCAACTCATTTGATGTGCCAGGTATTGAAGAAATAATATTGTTATTTAATAAAGTATTTATAGTTGAGTTATGAACATTTTGAATTATTTGAATAGCATCATTATTATTTGTTTGAGATGCAGTGGTAATTGTTTCATTTACTGAATATACTTCTTTTGCATGTGAAGTTGAAGGATTAAAACCTATTACTATATTTTTTAAAAAAGTAGAAGATGTTTGAGTCATATTTGAGTAAATTTCAATATTTGATAAAGATTGAGAATCTTTTTTAGACAACATTCGTTTTGTTTTCCGTTTCTCGGCCTACTGTTTTGCTCTTTTTTCTCGTTTATTACGTTGATATTCCTCTTCTTCTTCAATTGATCGAATTATTTTTCTTCGAGGCATAATTATTATTTAAATAATTTTAATTAAAAATGTATAAATATTAAAAATAGTAATAATTTTTTCAATACGTTATAAAAATATATAAATTAATTTTAATTAAAGATTATATAATTTTAGAAAACTTAAATTATAAAACTTAATTTTTAATATATAAACATAATTTATAAATAATAAAATTAATAATTTTAAAATGAATTTTAAATTTACACAAAATTAAAATTAATTTTAATCTAGTCAAAATTAATTTTATTCTATAATCGAAGTCAGTTTATTTTTTAATTAAATAAATTAAAAATTAAATTTAAATTTAATAATTTACATTAAAACTAATTCTAATCTAACTTTAAGTTAACAATTCAATTCAAACCAATTTTAATTTAATAATCTAAGTAAAAATTAAATTAAATTTTAATTTTAATTCGAGTAAAAGTTACTTTTAATTTATATAAAAGCAAAAACTATTTAAAGTTTTAATTCAATAATCTACGTTTTAATTAATTTCAATCTAATAATTCATATCACAACGTATTTTCATTAAAGTAAAATTTTAATCCAATAATTTAACAATAAGTTATAACCAATTTCAATTTAAGTCAAATTTCAATTCAATAATTTCAAAGTCACAATTAAATTCAAGTTACAATTAAATTTAATTTAAGTCAAGTTTCAATCCAAGTCAAATTTCAATCCAAGTCAAATTTCAATCCAAGTCAAATTTCAAACCAAGTCAAATTTCGAACCAAGTCAAATTTCAATCCAAGTCAAATTTCAATCCAAGTCAAATTTCAATCCAAGTCAAATTTCAATCCAAGTCAAATTTCAATCCAAGTCAAATTTCAATCCAAGTTAAATTTCCATCCAAGTCAAATTTCAAACCAAGTCAAATTTCAATTCAAGTCAAATTTCAATCCAAGTCAAATTTTAATCCAAGTCAAATTTTAATCTAAGTCAAATTTTAATACAAGTGGGAGGGCTCCGTTAGCCTACATTCCCGATTGCCAACTGCTTCGTTTGCGCACAAATTTTTGCCGACAGCTTCGTTTGCCGACATTCCCGATTGCCTGCAGAGCGATTGCCTACAAGCATTATTGCACACACAAAATGCGCACATACACATTGCACACATGACATTATTGCGCACATACACATTGCACACACGATATTATTGCGCACATACACATTGCACACATGACATTATTGCACACATACACATTGCACACATTACATTTTTGCGCATATACACATCGCACACATGACATTATTGCGCACATACACATTGCACACATGACATTATTGCGCACATACACATTGCACACATAATATTATTACGCATATACGCATTGCACACATGACATTATTGCACACATGCACATTGCACACATAACATTATTGCACACATAAAATAATAAAGCCGCATTAACACTTTGTACACATGACATTATTGCACACATACACATTGCACACATGACATTTTTGCGCATATACACATTGCACACATGACATTATTGCGCACATACACATTGCACACATGACATTATTGCGCACATACACATTGCACACATAATATTATTACGCATATACGCATTGCACACATGACATTATTGCACACATGCACATTGCACACATAACATTATTGCACACATAAAATAATAAAGCCGCATTAGCACTTTGCACACAATACTTTATTGCGTACATACACATTGGACACATGACTTCATGAATTTATATAGAATTTAATACAATTTAATACAATTAAAAAATATCAGAAATGTATGTGTACACACACACACACACACACACACACGGGAGGTGCAAGGGGGGCCTTCGGCCCCCCTCCCGCACCACCCCGCCGGTAGGCAAGGTGGACCTTGCTTCATGTGGAAAGTCGCAAACCTATGTGAAATTTTTTAATTGTATTAAATTGTATTAAATTCTATATAAATTCATGAAGTCATGTGTGCAATGTATATGTGCGCAATAAAGTAATGTGTGCAAAGTCCTAATATGATTTTCTTATTTTATGTGTACAATATTGTCATGTGTGCAATGTGTATGTGCGCAATAATGTCATGTGTGCAATGTGCATGTGCGCAAGTATGTCATGTGTGTAATGTGTATGTGCGCAATAATGTCATGTGTGCAATGTGTATATGCACAAAAATGTTATGTGTGCAATGTGTATGTGTGCAATAATGTCATGTGTGCAATGTGTATATGCGCAATAAAGTCATGTGTGCAAAGTGTTAATGCGGCTTTATTATTTTATGTGTGCAATAATGTTATGTGTGCAATGTGCATGTGTGCAATAATGTCATGTGTGCAATGCGTATATGCGTAATAATATTATGTGTGCAATGTGTATGTGCGCAATAATGTCATGTGTGCAATGTGTATGTGCGCAATAATGTCATGTGTGCAATGTGTATATGCGCAAAAATGTAATGTGTGCAATGTGTATGTGTGCAATAATGTCATGTGTGCAATGTGTATGTGCGCAATAATATCGTGTGTGCAATGTGTATGTGCGCAATAATGTCATGTGTGCAATGTGTATGTGCGCATTTTGTGTGTGCAATAATGCTTGTAGGCAATCGCTCTGCAGGCAATCGGGAATGTCGGCAAACGGAGCTGTCGGCAAAAATTTGTGCGCAAACGAAACAGTTGGCAATCGGGACTGTAGGCTAACGGGATCCCCCCTATTGTTTGATATTATATAATGTCAAACAATAATGATATAAATATTTTAACCATAATATAAATTTAAACAAAAAATGAACAAAAAATTTTCTTGAAATATAATGGCTTATTCTTCCGAATCATCGGATTCTGAATCATTCAATTCATTTAATTTCTCTACTTGACTTTTAATCCTTACAAATTCCATTTGATTGTTTGTATTAACAAAAAAAATGTATTCATTTCTTCTTGAGAATCAGATGTAGAAGGAGCAGATGATGTTGAAATACTTTTAATTTTTTTTCTTCCACCATGCCAATCCCGAGCATTTGATAACACTTTTCCTAAAGTGCTCAAGATTTCCTTTTCAGATAAACATTTATCTGTAGTACTTTTATCCAGTAATATAATATCTATAATATTAAAAATTAAATGAAATATATATAATCAGTATATTTTATTTTAATACATAAAAAAATATGAAAGAAAAATATGAAAAATATATTAACTTTTCATGCAATGATAAAAAACCATATTGCACATAATAAACTTATCATTAACTTTTTTAGACCCAGTAAACTTCATTGCGATCTCTGCTGTTATAAACTTTTTTAACATATTTACTAATGATTTACTTACAACTTGATTTTTATCTATACATGTTTTAAGAATGTTATTCTAAAAATAATATTTGAAAATATAATTTTTCAGTTACACTTATTATAATACAATTCAATTAAAATCAAGATTGCAAAATTGAATTAATAAAAAATTACAAATAAATATATATTATAATTTAAAATTAATAAATATTTTGATTTTGCTCACCACATCTGTACATAGTTTTTCATCATCTTTGAGTCTCTCATTAAATTTTATAAATTCAGTCAAATTGTTGATTGGAATAGTGAGATTATGATATTGAGAGAATTGATCAGCGTTATAAATTGAAGTTTCTTTTTTTTGCATTAACAAGTTAGTAATGTTTATTATTTTTCTTTTAATGAATTGGACATCACACTTTAAACTTACTACATCTGTTGCTAATGTTTGTAGACCTGATTTAGAGTATGTTGAATTTAGAGTATATTAATCAGTTTCCTTGATAATTAAAATATTTTTATATTATAAATATATATGGTTTTATGTAAACATTTATGTAAACATTTATTACCTAAGGGTGATCGCTCCGTAATATCAAAGGTGTCATTGGAGTCATGTTTTGAACAATTTTGACAGCCGTTTGCTGAAAATTATTATATATATATATATAAATTATTATTTAATTATAAATAAAATTGTTTAAAAATTAAGTAAAATCAAAGTATAGTTATGAATAAATTTGTTTAAAAATTATACATAAGATATGGTAGTATTTACATGAAGAAGTTATATTTTGTACAATATTTTCTGACTGACTTGGATACTTATTGAAAGGGGGGATCCCGTTAGCCTACATTCCCGATTGCCAACTGCTTCGTTTGCGCACAAATTTTTGCCGACAGCTCCGTTTGCCGACATTCCCGATTGCCTGCAGAGCGATTGCCTACAAGCATTATTGCACACATAAAATGCGCACATACACATTGCACACATGACATTATTGCACACATACACATTGCACACATGACATTTTTGCGCATATACACATTGCACACATGACATTATTGCGCACATACACATTGCACACATGACATTATTGCGCACATACACATTGCACACATAATATTATTACGCATATACGCATTGCACACATGACATTATTGCACACATGCACATTGCACACATAACATTATTACACACATAAAATAATAAAGCCGCATTAACACTTTGCACACATGACTTTATTGCGCATATACACATTGCACACATGACATTATTGCACACATACACATTGCACACATAACATTTTTGTGCATATACACATTGCACACATGACATTATTGCGCACATACACATTGCACACATGACATAATTGCGCACATGCACATTGCACACATGACATTATTGCGCACATACACATTGCACACATGACAATATTGTACACATAAAATAAGAAAATCATATTAGCACTTTGCACACATTACTTTATTGCGCACATATACATTGCACACATGACTTCATGAATTTATATAGAATTTAATACAATTTAATACAATTAAAAAATTTCACATAGGTTTGCGACTTTCCACATGAAGCAAGGTCCACCTTGCCTACCGGCGGGGTGGTGCGGGAGGGGGGCCGAAGGCCCCCCTTGCACCCCCCGTGTGTGTGTGTGTGTGTGTGTGTGTGTGTGTGTGTACACATACATTTCTGATATTTTTTAATTGTATTAAATTGTATTAAATTCTATATAAATTCATGAAGTCATGTGTCCAATGTGTATGTACGCAATAAAGTAATGTGTGCAAAGTGCTAATGCGGCTTTATTATTTTATGTGTGCAATAATATTATGTGTGCAATGTGCATGTGTGCAATAATGTCATGTGTGCAATGCGTATATGCGTAATAATATTATGTGTGCAATGTGTATGTGCGCAATAATGTCATGTGTGCAATGTGTATGTGCGCAATAATGTCATGTGTGCAATGTGTATATGCGCAAAAATGTCATGTGTGCAATGTGTATGTGTGCAATAATGTCATGTGTGCAAAGTGTTAATGCGGCTTTATTATTTTATGTGTGCAATAATGTTATGTGTGCAATGTGCATGTGTGCAATAATGTCATGTGTGCAATGCGTATATGCGTAATAATATTATGTGTGCAATGTGTATGTGCGCAATAATGTCATGTGTGCAATGTGTATGTGCGCAATAATGTCATGTGTGCAATGTGTATATGCGCAAAAATGTCATGTTTGCAATGTGTATGTGTGCAATAATGTCATGTGTGCAATGTGTATGTGCGCAATAATATCGTGTGTGCAATGTGTATGTGCGCAATAATGTCATGTGTGCAATGTGTATGTGCGCATTTTGTGTGTGCAATAATGCTTGTAGGCAATCGCTCTGCAGGCAATCGGGAATGTCGGCAAACGGAGCTGTCGGCAAAAATTTGTGCGCAAACGAAGCAGTTGGCAATCGGGAATGTAGGCTAACGGAGCCCTCCCATTTTTTCTATGTTAGAATTAATTTTAATATATTTGAGTTTGATATTTGACAGACGTAAATAATATGAAGCAAGTCGTGAACGAAATAATACGTTAACATCGTGAATATAGAAGCTTCAATATTTCGATATATTCGAGATTTTTAACATATTTATTTAAAATTAAATATTCTATTAATTTAAAAGATATCAAAATATTATTTTAAAAGAGATTAAAATGTTATTTTATGTTTATATTACTAAGTAATAAATAATAGTACTCGTATTACTTTTTAAATTCAAAAAAATTCGTGTCAGTTTTTTATATATATTTAAGTTAATATAAAATAAAATATATAAAATTTTTAAAGAAAAACTGAAAAATTATAAATACACACACACACCTATACGTATATATTTTATTTTAAATATTTCTGAAATCGATTTATCGAAATTATCTTTTCAATTTCAATCTAAGAAGCCACTTAGTATATAATATAATGTAAAACATTACTTCTCTAACATGTGACTTATACGACATACAATATTTAATAGAAAAATTTTATAGAAAATTTATTAAATTATTTATTAAATGTTTAAAAAAATATTTGTTCATTATAAAAAAATGCTATAATAAATTAATTTAAATAAAAATATAATCTAAAAAATATTTCTTCATTTCATTTAATTTATTATTAAATGTTTTCAAACAAATACATAATAACAATAATATAATGTTAAATTTTAATTTCTTATAATATAATATAATTATTACATTTATTATTTAAAAAATTTTAAATAATATTTATTACAAAATGTTTACAAAGTTCGAAACTTATAAAATTACTCGAATATAATAAATTAAAAAATATATAAAAATATGTTATGTGTGTTTTACAATTTAATGTGTATAGTTAAGTTCAATTAAACGTAGTTGTAATTTATTTCAAAATATGTTGTGTTTTACAATTTAATGTATAATTATAAAAAAAAAATTTTATGTGTTTTACAGTTCAATGTATAATTATAAAAAAAAAATATCTTATGTGTTTTACAGTTCAATGTATAATTATAAAAACAATATAAATATGTTATGTGTTTTATAGTTCAATATATATATAGTTATGTTCAATTAAATGTAGTTGTAAATTATATTAAAATATGTTGTGTTTAATTATACATCGAATTATACATAATTATACATTGAATTGTAAAATAAATAAATACTAAAAACATAATAAATACATAAAATAAATAATATTAATGTATGTAGTGTTAATGTATATTCAGTTTTACATAAAAAAAGTATCCAGTTTATAAATCAACATCGATGTATGCAGATAACACTATTAATTCTATTGTAAGTAAATATTGGACAAACAATAAGACAGATAAAGAATTAATTACGCGTACATATATACATCGTATATTATCACAATAAGCTACTTAGTATAATATAAAGCCGGATCTACATTGGTCGTATCGTAACGTCGCAAGTCGTAAATCGTAGACAAATTGACCAACCATAGTCGATTATTTCAAAAATAATCAACCATGATTGGTCAATTTGCCTACGACTTACGACTTGCGATGTTACGATACGACCAATGTAGATCCGGCTTTATGCAGAATGCGCGTTATTTTAAACATGTAACATACTTCATATAATATCTAATAAAAAAATTTATTTTATATAACGTTTATTATTTGCCATAGTAACATATAAACTATGGTAACAAAAAATAAATAAATTTAAAGTCTAGCTTTTGAATTCATTTTCCGGTCTTGATAAAAGTTTATTAAAAAATGTCTAAGAGAATATCGGATAAGAAAGGTATGTATAAAATATAATTTTATAATAGTATATATTATAATAAATATATATTATGTATTATAATAAATATGTAATGATAATTACATATTTATTATAATTACATATATATTATAGAAGTACTACATATATATTAATACACAATTAATTTTAAATTAAAAAACTAATTCAAAACGCATTTTATTTCAGTTAAAGTGAAATACGATAAATCCTTGGAAGAAGAAATTACAAAAACCAATATTTTAATAAGCTCTAAAGATATTACCATGTGAGTATTTAACTTATTCTCTCTCTCTCTCATTCTCTCTCTCCCTTCTCTCTCTCTCTCTCTCTCTCTCTCTCGCTCGCTTTCTTTCTACTTACTACCTTTGTCTCACTTATATATATATTAATTTAGACCTCATTAATTTATAGTAAACCCCAAGATATTCAAACAAACTTAAAAAATTAACATCAAATCTTCAACTATTGCTAATAAAAAAATGTTGACAAACACAGAGGAGTCATCCACGTAAGTTTATATTTAATTATACAATGTATACATATATGTAAATATATTTATATATCACATACAATTATCTACATTTTTTATAAATATTATTTATTAAATAATATTTATAAAAAATGGAGATAATTGTATGTGATATATAAATATATTTACATATATGTATACATTGTATAATTAAATATAAACTTACGTGGGTGACTCCTCTGTGTTTGTCAACATTTTTTTAATTGCAATAGTTGAAAATTTGATGTCAACTTTTGAAGAGTTTGTTTGAATATCTTGGGGTTTACTATAAATTAATGAGATCTAAATTAATATATATAGGTGAGACAAAGGTAGTAAGTAAAATAATATTTATAAAAAGAGACACACACACAATTTATGTTCTGCTTTATATATTAATTTAAATCTTATTAATTTATAGTAAGCCCCACGACATTAAATAGAATTCTCCAATAACTGTTAGTAAAACAACTCCAACTACTTCAGTGGAAGAAATGTCAACAGACACAGAAGAATCACCTACGTAAGTTTATACTTAATTATACAATATACAAATTATCTACATTTTTTTATAAATATTTTTATACACACACCCATATATATATACACATCTATATATATATATATATATATATATATATATATATATATATATACATATATACACACAATTTATGTTCTATCTATATGTATATAAAGATAAAACATAAGTTGATGATACATTTATATTTATGTTTTTAATAAGTCTTTTAATATTTACATATATAGAACATCTGAAACTCAAGACATCTAAATTCTCAACAAAAATGATATAATTGAAACAATTCAATTTTCAAGTGATGAGATGTTAGAAAGTATACAAATAGAAGATTCAACTGTGTAAGTTTTTATTTTCAATCTTTTATATCTCTTTAATAAAATTATCTATTATTTTTATTTTTTTATTATTTTTTATCTAATAACATAGGTTGACATCGATTTTGATCCTCAGATCTTAATAGTTGTTTCCGAAGGATTTTGACATGCTAAAACCGAATCCAATGCCCGAATAGTAATTCTATCACGTCAGGTTTTGGATATATCTACACTAAAAAGTACCAAAAAGGCCATTTTTCGAATTATTTATGTTAAAATAACTACAAAACGGTACGTGTTAGCCTTATTTTCTCAATGGATTCGAGTTCTGCAGAAAAAGATCTATAGAAATCATATATTAAACTTTAAAGAGTGATAAAAAAATGTTACATTTACCAAGCCGCACGTAAAAGTGTCAAAATAGCCAGTGCGAAAAATGGTATTTTTAACACTTTTAGGTATGTTCTGGTAAATGTAGTATTTTATTATCACTCTTCAAAGTTTAACACATTGTTTTTATAGATTTATTCTGCAGAATTCGAATTCGTTGAGAAAATGAGGCTAACACGTACTGTTTTATAGTTATTTCAACATAAAAAAATCCGAAAAATGGCTTTTCTAGTACTTTTAGGTGTAGATATATCCAAAACTTGACGTGATAGAGTAATTCAGGCAACGGATTCGGTTTTAGCACGCCAAAATCCTTCGAGAACGACTATTGAGGTCTAAGGATCAAAATTAATGTCGGCCTGTGTTACATATAATTCAAACAAATATATATTTTAAAATATATTACAGCGAAATTATCGGTTATGTGGACGAAATTGACGGTCCCAAGATTGTCGGAAAAACACAACAATATAGATTGTTAAAATTTATGGTCAACAATAACAGTCGTCATCGTATACAGGTTGTTGCGTGGAATAATGAGATTGAGCGAATTCAATTTCACTTAAAACCTAATCGGGTAATTAAAGAATTATATTTTTCCTTTTATTTATTAAAAATTGAACTATTTTAATTATTATAAATTAATAATTATATATCCCTAAGCACACATATTCAAAAGATGTCCAGGAGAATGTAGGATTCATACAGCGTCCGATATTTGACATACGACGTCCAAAATCCAATAAGAAAATTTGATTTTTGATTGATTTCAGAAATCAAATTTTCTTATTGGATACCAAACGTCGTACGTCGGATATCGGAGTGTGAATCCTGCATAATATCTTCTGGATATCATCTGTCTTACGGATTTATATTATATATATATATGGGTATATGTATATATGTATACATGTAATTTTAAATAATATTGCATTTATATATATACACTAATAATTCCAATATTTTATATTTATAGATTATTCACATTGATGGTGCGAAAGCAAAAAAACCAAAAATCACAGATTTTAATATTGGAACATTATCGTACGAATTATTAATACGATCTAACACTATTATAAACAATTTAGGCATATTTGATTTGAAAAAAATATTAATAATATAAAACCAAAATTAATAAAAATAGAGGATATACCAGAAAATTTAAACAATTATATAGGTAAGAATTATTTTAATATACTGAATTTAAACATTATTTAAAATAAATTATATCAAATATGCAATTAAAAATTCTTAATTTATTATTTATTTCTATAATTAATATAATTAATATAATATAACGTAATTAATATAAAATATGTTTTAGCTGTACAAGGCTATGTAAAAACAAATTTTAATACGTTCTCTAATAATTTGAAAACATATGGCTATGGATCCATTACCGATGGATATTACAAACTGGAAATTCAAGTCATAAATTATGAAAATACTAATTGCTTTGAAAAAGGACAAAAAATCGAGGTCAAAGGATATGTGAAACTTTCAAGTTGGTTATAAATTTAAATTATAAAAATATAAATTTAAATTTAATTTTTATATTTAATAAAATTAATTTAAGATTATATTTATTTTACTCTTTATAAAATTTTTGTTTTCAAACGTTTATTTAATTAATTTATAATATTCTTTATCTTTTTCTCTTTCACGTTAATATTAATTAAAATTTATTTTATAGATAATAATATTTTCCACTTAGAAGTCGATAAAACTTCTGATATGAAATTAACAGAAATCTATGAAACGATAACTTTCGCTCAATGTTTACAAGGATCGAAACCAATTATAAAAAGAACACAAAATAATATTGAATCGGATTTACCAAACAAAATTTCTCGAATTAAATAAGTTAAAAAAATTAAAATACGTTGTGTTTTACACGTAAATAATTTATTATATATAATCATATATAAATTGATTAATATATAATTTATACAAAACTATATCTAAAATCTATCCATATATATATAATTGGATATAATTATATTCCATATAACACAGAAAGATTGCAGACATAATTAAAATGTTAGTGATGCAATTTACATATTGTAAAATGATCTCATATATAATTATAGGTTATATATAATATACAAGACTATACTTTATAATATGTTATGTATCACCGTAACATCTTAATTATGTTTGCAATCTTTCTATGTTATATGGAATATAATTATATCTAATTATATATGGACAGATAACTCTCACACACACACACACACGCACGCACGCACGCACGCACGCACGCACGCGCGCGCGCACACACACACACACACACACACACAGTTTTGTATAATTATATACATACATACATACATACATACATATATATATATATATATATATATATATATATATATATATATATATATATATATATAATATATATATGATCATATGTAAAGAATGTTTTACCTGAACAATTTAATGTTCTGTTGTCGAATACGTACTACTGTTTGTCCAATATTTACTATTGTTTGTCCAATATTTACTATTTAATATTTCTTACTGTGTTTAATATTTACTTACAATATAAATAGAAGATAAGGTTATCTGCACATATTATTGTTAATTTATAATCTAGATACGTTAATATTTAAGTTTTGGTTGTTTTATTCTCCATCTAATTTTCTTCCATTAATTATAAGTATTATAAGTATAACTGTAGTTTCAATATGAATAGATTTGTAGTAAAAACCTTAAAAATGAAATAAAAATATATTATATATATAATATATATATGTATATGTGTATATGTATATATGTCTAAATCAAATTTTGTCGAATATATATATATTCGACAAAATTTGATTTAGAAAAAAACATGTACTCAATACTAACATTATTTATATAGAAGAATTTTTGATATGTCACAAAAGATTCTGGTATACCGACAAAATCCTCGACCGTAACTTTTTAGCCTTTAAGGGGATGCTGAACTTGTCCCATTTTACCGACTAAAACGCGGATTAGTAATAACGAAATACTTTTTTATTGATTACTCGGATCGATAAATCCTTTTCCATGATTAAAATACATACAAGAATACACTTTCCTAGCTATAATTGCATGTAAACAATCGAAAAAAGTTACATAATTACAGTTTTGTTATCGGCTTCTTGTGTCAAGTCGTAATTTTACTTGTTTACTATAAAAGTTGTGCAGTTCGTTCATGCATGAAATGTAGCTAGCATAATTCGAATAACATGAAGGAATATTAGTGAAAAAGTAAAAATGTAATTAGATGTCTAGTAAAAAAATTAAATATCTATTACGTTTTCATGCATATGTGTATGTGCGAGATCGAGGCACAAGAGTAAAACAGAGCAGAAATTTAGTTCGTTGATATTGCGATAGACGGAGCTGTAATTTGTTAATATGACGAGGATAGATACAACAGTACATCCTTGTTTATTTCATATGTGTGCAGTAATACGAAATACACACTAATATTATTATTATTTATAATATACATTATCGGAGTCCGGATCGTATGTTAGTGCCATTTTCCTCGTAGCAAAGAGGGCGCACCATAACGTAGAATACAAAAAAATATAAATATATATATATATATATATATATAAAGAGAGCACCATCGCATAGATACATATGTATGTATATACAAGTACATATATATATATATATATATATATATATATATATATATATATATATATATATATTTTTGTATTTTTTTATATGGACTTGTATATACATTCATATGTATCTACGCGATGGTGCCCTCTTTGCTATATTAGATTATTAGACCGACGCGGCGTAGACGATACTGCTTTTCACAGCGCTAACATGCACTTGAAATAGGGAAGACGACACTAAAATCCAGAATTTGTATTATATTTAATATATATTATCAAAAAAAAAATCGATTTAATGAAATTATGTAAATTAAATAATTGGTTATATAATCAAGTAATTTTTCTGACATTCTTTTTGATTAGTTGGATGTAGAAGTGTTGGCGTCGGAATTGGTGGAAAAAATTCCGAGGACGTAGTTATTTGCATCATTTGGTGTCCAAAAGATCTTTGTATGAACTTCCAACAAGTGAGCACGAAGCTCTTTGGCAAAATTCGTGCCGAATGGCTTTTCCTTGCAAAAATAATGATAAAAATAATGATAAATATATTTTAATATAAAATTATGCATATAAATTTTTGAATTTTAAAGAAATAGTTTAATCTATTAAATATAAAATTTTTTTATTATAAATATAAAAATTTATTAATTAATTAATTAGTTAATTAGTTATTAATTTATAGATAATTATGAATGAAAAGGGAGGGAGATGATAGATAAATAAGAGATATTATAAATAAATACCTATTTTTAGGGAAGCTTAAATTAGCTTACTTATTTAATATAAAAAAAATTATTGAAAATTAGTAATCATGAAAACATTATTAAAAATGTATGATTTATTCTCAAAATAATCCTTTATTTTCCTTTATAATTCTTTATAATCCTTTATAATCCTTTATAATCTTTTATAATCCTTTATAATCCTTTATTCATATAAGGTATATCAAAAAAAAATGAGATATTAGTGAAAAATAAAAGTAAAGCGTCGATTGTCTTCTTTGGATGTAAGCTCGTTGATGTGCTTCCGGAGATTTTCCTGCAGATATAAATATTATCACAATTATATACATATAAACAGAATTAATAATATGTCAATTAATAATATTAGAATGTGTAATAGCGACTGCTGTGACAATTGACGGCAAAATAAAAAACTTAACAACGTAATCGATCAATAATCAAAAATATTTCATTTGATGATGACTAAAGAATCTGTTTTCACCGCAGAACCGGATGCTCGCGTTTATTGGATTTTCATGAAAAAAATTACATTCTTTTTCACAATAAACTAAGTTGTTCAAACTGAAGAGACACGACCCGTTTTTACAATCACATGCAGATAGTGAAAAAATTTAATAATAATTTATAAATCATAAACTTTAATAATAAATTTAATAATTTAATAATAATTTAAAAATTTAATAATAATTTATAAATCATAAAATAGTATGTAACAATAATAAAAATAATAATTTTGTTGAACGGTTTAGTTAAGCTAACAATTTGTTGTCTCAGTGTACATACATATATCTACATACATACATACATACATACATACATACACATACATACATACATACATACATACATACATACATACATACATACATACATACATACATACATACATACATACATACATACATACATACATACATACATACATACATACATACATACATACATACATACATACATACATACATACATACATACATACATACATATATACATATTCGCGCGTATGTTTGTGTAATATTGTAATATTGTGTAATATTTGTGAAAATATTCACCTTTTTTTAATATCGAGGGAAATAGCGAGGATAATATCCCGGTACGGTCGGTGCAGGTACAGGTGCAGGTGCATATTCGGATACGGTCGGTGCAGGTACATATCCGGATACGGCCGGCGCAGGTACATATCCGGATACGGCCGGCGCAGGTATATATCCGGATACAGCCGGCGCCGGCATGTATCCGGATGATACTGCCTGTGTAGGTATATATCCAGATACAGCCGGCGCCGGCACGTATCCAGATGGTACTGCCTGCGCAGGCACGTATCCGGATGGTCCTGTCGGCATAGGCACGTATCCGGATGTTGCAGGAATATATCCGCTGAATGATGCGATGCTGGGTGCAGGATATTTCCTCTTCCTCCTTTCTTTATTTATTGCACGCCTCACCGCTTCATTGATGCGCTAGAAAAAGACAAAAAAATAATCTATTATTATTTTGGCACATGTACATATTACGCACACCATCTACATATATACTTGAATAAATAATTTGCAATTTACACACACACACACACACACACACACACACACACACACACACACGCACGCACGCACGCGCGCACGCGCGCGCACGCACGCACACACACACACACACACACACACACACATACACATCTTAGAGTGTAGAGAGTTATCTTTCCCTTTAGCGACACAAGTCGACACAAGTGTCATTCTATCTTTGTTCTTCATACATGTTGAAAAAAAGACAATGATGCCTGCGTCGACTTATGTCGCTAAAGGGAAAGCACCCTTAACATTTATAAAATGTGTGTATATATATTAAAAGATCAGCGCAAGCAAACACAAATAAATCCGTGCAGATCTCAATAATGTGTGTATACGATATACAATAAATAAGTAATTTTGCAGAGATACATAATTATTACATACACATACACATATATACTAATGTCTAATTCATTATATTATTATTATTTACAATTACCATGTTAATTTAATATGTGATATGTGTATGTAATAATTATGTGTTTCTGTAAAAATAGTTATTTATTGTACATCATATACACGTTATTAAGATCTGTACGGAATTACCTAATCTGTATTTCGTTTGCTCGTACCGATCTAAGTGCTTTCTTTGCACAATGGAAACACTTACGTTTCTTATATGTCTATTTGCCGGCTGCAGCACCGCCGTCGTCACTGTTCTCGGCGACGTGGCCACTGATCTTGGCGACGTCGCCGTGGCCACTGACTTTGGCGACGTCGCCGTGGCCACTGACCTTCGCGATGTCGTCGTGGACAGTGACCCTGGCGACGTCGTCGTGGACAGTGACCCTGGCGACGTCGCCGTGGATATCGTCGATCTTTTTGTCGTCGGTGTCGTCGTCACCGTCGCTGTTGCCTTTCCGGCTGCCACCGGCAACTTGGATGGTGTGCCACTGCTTCGTGCTAAAAAATATATTGAATTAAACGTTCTTTGTCTAACATTTCTAATAGTAATACAGAGAATGAGAACAAGAGCAAGAGGTTACAATAACATTATTATAATTTATGTAACGTAATATATACGACTTACATAAATTTTAATAACATTTATATTTAATAACATTGAAATAATTATGTGATACATATATATATATATATATAAAATAAAATACTTACGTCTTGGCATTGTGTCGGCAGACAACGGCAGACAGCAGCTCGCGACTTCTCACGCTCGTGGCTCGTGATTGATACGTGGATCGAACAGTCGAAAGACGCTGCCTCTGCAGTGCATAAAGGCTGCGGTCGGGAAGACGCTCTGGATGCTTTGAAACATCATTCTATCTTTGTTCTACATTCCATGAAAATAAAGATAGAATGATGTTTCGGAGCATTCATATTGCAGTCTTGACCGCAGCCAAAGGCAACCGTATTCGTGTCTCTTTTTTTCCCGAGCTATAGCACCAAACTCGATAACAATCGGATAATTTTAAACAAAGTAATAATCATAATTTTAATTATATAATGATTAAAAATTATCCGATTTATAATTACAATTAACACGATTATATCGTGCCATTGTTATTTTAATCGGAAGAACCTCAGTCAAAATTATTTTCAGATAGAATGCAAAATACATAAATTTTATTTTTTACAGTAACGTTAAACCTTATTTACACACGTGAAGGACTACAGAAAAAGAAAGCCATACGAATGGTATTTAGCAAAATAACTCTCTTGTACAAAATTGTAACATAAATAATAATATTCATAGAGTAATTATCGATACGACAGTAGCCATACATTCTACGTCATGCACGTCGCAGGCTTTGTCGTCGTATCACACACTCGGTTCAAGTCCGAATTAGATCCGTAAAGGAACAATTGCACGATTTTTTTTTTTATTTAAAGAAAATTTATTAGTAAAAGTATGCTAATAATTGTATATATATATATATATATATATATATATATATATATATATATAATTATAATTAAACTTTTGTTTTTATTATATACACATATGTATATGTACATAAACGTATACGTATGTATATGTATGTATATGCATAAAAGTGTATGCGAGAGTTACGTAAGGAAACGAGAAGACAATAAGAGCGAACGAGATAGGAATAGCACGAGCAGCGAAGATTCGAGGATCGGATCTTCCTTCCCGCTACTATTTCCCTCTCGCTCGCTCCTATTATTGTTTCGCTTGCTCTTGTTACTGTTTCGTTCGCTCTCGATTTTTCGGGTCCATTTATCTTTTCGAGATGTCTATCACGATTGTCAAGTGTGACAAAAAGCAAGACTACGAGTAAAGAGCGAGCGAGATGACCTCTATTATCAAAGAGTTCCGAAATCCCTTACAGTCGGCTTCCTCGCTTCCTCTATCCATTCGTAATTCACGAATATGTACACATTTTATAAAATAAAAACTGAAACTGTAATTTTTTATTTTATCAATTAGAAAGTAGTTTTAATGAATTAATGACATTTTTGCGTTTAAAATGACATCAAACACGACATAAATCAGATAACTTTTAATTAATCTGAAAATAAAAATTTCGATTATATATTTAATTAAATTTAAACGACTTTTGTCGTGTCTAATATTATTTTAATCGCAAAATTCTTATTAATTCATTAAAACTACTTTCAAACTGATAAAATAAAAAATTACAGTTTCAGTTTTTATTTTCTAAGATGTTTACATATTCGTGAATTACGAATGAATAGAGGAAGCGAGGAAGCCGACTGTAAGGGACTTCGGAACTCTTTGATAATAGAGGTCATCTCGCTCGCTCTTTACTCGTAGTCTTGCTTTTTGTCACACTTGACAATCGTGATAGACATCTCGAAAAGATAAACGGACCCGAAAAATCGAGAGTGAGAGAAACAGTAGCAAGAGCAAGCGAGACAATAATAGGAGTGAGCGAGATAGTAATAGGAGCGAGCGAGAGGGAAATAGTAGCGGGAAGGAAGATCCGAGCCTCGAATCTTCGCTGCTCGTGCTATTCCTATCTCGTTCGCTCTTATTGTCTTCTCGTTTCCTTACATAACTCTCGCATACACTTTTATGCATATACATACATATACATACGTATACGTTTATGTACATATACATATGTGTATATAATAAAAAAAAAAGTTTAATTATATATATATATATATATACACATTATAAACATACTTTTACTAATACATTTTCTTTAAATAAAAAAAAGATCGCGCAAGTGTTCATTTGCGAGCTAATTCGAACTTTAATCGAATGTGCGGTTCGACTTCAAAACCTGCGACGTGCACGGGTAGAATGTGCGACTATTGTCATATCGATAATTACCATATAAATATTATCATTTATGTTACATTTACACAAGATTTTGCACAAGAGCTACTTTCCTAAGTATCGCTCGTATGTGGCTTTATTTTTTTTTAGTCTAATGTATGTGTACATATATTTCCCATCTTTATATATAATATTTCATAACGATGTAAAACTGATCGATTACATTGTATACTTACAATTCTTTTTTTAACTGCAAAAAGATGTAATATTTGTAAGACGTGTGGTATTTGCGCAATAGCAGCAGTACATACATACCGCACGGTAGCAATAGTACGAACGCACCGCGCGGAAAACAAAATCGTGCAGTGAGATACTCGTGTCGCGCGGTACTACACGTACGTACACATAACAACAGTGCGAATTGACCATTATAACGCATTATAACGTGTCGATAGCGCATAGTTTTTTTAAAAATAGTGTATATTTGTCAAAGATTTATAATGGCAAATAAATCTAAGAAACAATTGACTCTCTGTGCTCGCAGACTCTGCAGAAAAGGAGCTTGGTTGAAAAGGTTAGTAATGTCATCTATAACGATAATTGATTTAAAATTATTCTTACAAACCACGAATTTTCGGTCTCTTTATTCTTTCATGTCTACCATCTGTTTATTACATATTTGCTGTATGTATATGTATAATATGCATATAATCTGTGTTCATTTGCGTATATAAGTCGTAATAAATTCATTAAAATACTATTTTTGCTACATTTTGTAAATATATGTCAATAAATATAAAAAATGTTATAATTATAAACATAAATTAATTTTAAATACAATCTTTTTCATGCAGGTATATTAATTATAATACGTATAAAAATGTTACTATTTTTCCTTCTTTTCTGTCATTATCAATGTTTATATTTTACGTAAATGATCAAATGTACAATGAGAGATACTCATTACACACGCTATCTCTCTCTCTCTCTCTTTCTCTCTCTCTCTCTCTCTCCTCTCTCTTCTTCTGTTTAATTTTTTTGTTTATCCGTCTCCTTATTAAACACGTGCTGCATGTATACAAATCATACACGTATAATCAATATGCATGCAAATAACACATACATATTGATTATACGTGTATGATTTGTATACATGCAGCACGTGTTTAATAAGGAGACGGATAAACAAAAAAATTAAACAGAAGAAGAGAGAGGGGAGAGAGAGAGAGAGAGAGAGAGAGAGAGATAGCGTGTGTAATGAGTATCTCTCATTGTACATTTGATCATTTACGTAAAATATAAACATTGATAATGACAGAAAAGAAGGAAAAATAGTAACATTTTTATACGTGTTATAATTGATATACCTGCATGAAAAAGATTGTATTTAAAATTAATTTATGTTTATAATTATAACATTTTTTATATTTATTGACATATATTTACAAAATTTAGCAAAAATAGTATTGTCATGAATTTATTATGACTTAAATACACAAATGAACACAGATTATTTGTATATGATGCATATACATACGGCAAATATGTAATAAAAAAATGGTAGACATAAAAGAATAAAGAAACCGAAAGAGAGAGGGAGAAAGAGAGAGAAATGGGGGGACTCTTTTACATCTTCATGAATGTCTCTAAACGTTGACGATGGTTAAAAAAGGAAAAAGTAATATTTTGTTATCGATGCTTTTTGCTCAGTATTGGGTGATGATACTAATTTCGAATGATTAATTAATATATTGCTTTATGGTATTGATAATATAAAGACATTCACTTATTATCTTTCTCTTCTTTTTTCTCTTATTGTTTGTTCTTTTTTTTATAATTATCTTTCTGTTAATTTATTCATTATGTTCACATAAGTATGTGCATACATAGATAATCATTGTTTCTTTATTTGTAAGAATAATGTTTATAATAATATTTATTAGGTTTGCAAAAGTTCGTCCCGTGTTTTCTTCAATTTCTTGTGTAATTTTTCTTCAATTAAAAAAAATAACGGAACGAACTTTAGCATCAACCCAATATATTCAAGGTGTCCCATTTAAAATGATGCTGCAATATCTTCTCAGAACAGTATTTTAGAGAAAAAGATTTCAAATAAAATTTGTTTGGTTCGAAGAGGAATATACGATGCTGCTATTGATTTGGCCTTGGATAATCATTGGAGGTCACACGAAGGCGACTTATATATTGAAAAATCTATTTAATAGATTTTAAGAAAAAATATTTTGAATTGTAATTGTAATTATTTGTATTGCAAATTACTTTCTTCTTAAAATCAACTGTATGTTTTCTGTACACCAATTGATTTCTCTCATTATTTTGTATTGCATAAAAATACTCAGGTAATGTAATAAAAAAGTGAATATTTTATGAGATATTTTATTGTTTATATAAAATTAAGACGTTATTCTTAGCCTCATAACTCACAAAGTAATTAATACAAAATATTTTATAGTGTTTTAAAAAGCTCTAAAAAAAAGCTATAACAATGTGTAATGAAAAATAGGAGTTCTCATTTAAGGGGGCATAGGCAGTCAGAAGGGCGAAAAAATAGGGTTTTTCTCGAATTTTTTATAAATAAACGAATGAAGTTATTTATTCAGAAACTTTTGCATGATATTTAGTAACATTTGAAGAACATTTGGAAATTTTTTCATAAAAAAATAATCATAATTATAGCAGTTGTGAATATTTTACGGTGGCTCCTAAAAAAAAATTGTTTTTCTGGTGGACATGATAACTCGAGACAGAATCATCTGAAATAAAAAAACCAAAAAGATTTCGTTAGTAGATGACTTTGTCTTCCGTGTGAACGAAGGATTTTGAAAAAAATTAAATTTTGAATTTTTTAGAAAACTTTGAAGTGAAAGTCACGATTTTTGTTTAAAAAATTGACCATTTTATTTTTGTAAAACAAGTTCTAATCATTGAAAAAAAAATCCTTCGTTCACACGGAAGTTTAATATGTATAAAAGAAGTATGTAAAATTTCAAAAAGATCAGTGCATTAGTTTTTGAGAAATCGTGTCCACCGACTTTGAAAATGCAGTTTTGAAATAAACGCGTTTAAAGTTTTCAATAAGAATAAAACCTTGATAAAATTTTTTTTTTCAACACACGGAATCATCGATTCCAGGCCCATAAAGCAAGTCCCCGGCTGCTTCAGCAATGTCCAATATATCAGCTTGTTGCTGTCTGCGAAGTATTGTTGGTTAGATTAGGTTGCGGCTTTGAATATCAGCTGTTTACCTGCGCGTCGACCGTTTCTCAGCGGGTCGGATGGGCGGGGCTTCAAAACGCTCTATCTCTTTCAATTTTGCTCGAATCGACTTGAAATTTTCAGACAACATTTGTAAGATGTTGTACTTTAATATAAAAAATTATGAAAAAAACTGATTTTTCAAAATTTATGACTGCCTATGCCCCCTTAAGAAATTGGAAGTCACCTTCGTGTAACCTCCAATGACTATCCAAGGTCAAATCAATGGCAGCATCTTATATCCCTCTTCGAACCAAACAACTTTTATCTGAAATCTTTTTCTCTAAACTGCTTTCCTAACCGGATATTCCAGTGCATCACTTAAAATAGGACATCCTATGTGTAAAATTATAATCGTATGTGTGTGTACACATTATCCATTTAACAATACTTAGTATCACATACACAAATAATCATGATAGATTATCTCAGAAAGATAAGAATGTAATCCTTTGTTTACCTTTATATGTAATTCAAAATTGCTTATTATTCTTTCTATAGTAGTTAGTGCCAGAGGCGGCCTATTCGTGAGCTGGCTATTTAAAAAAATATTTTATATCAGATGCGGTTTGCATGATCGCTCTGGTCACAAAATAATATTTATCCCAGACACTATCTACTCGTGTGCTGGTTGTAAAAAAATCCCAGAGGCGATCTGTTCGTGTGCTGGTTGTAAAAAAAAATTCCAGAGGCGATCTGTTCGTGTGCTGGTTGTAGAAAATAATCCCAGAGGCGATCTGTTCGTGTGCTGGTTGTAAAAAAAAATCCCAGAGGCGATCTGTTCGTGTGCTGGTTGTAAAAAAAAATCCCAGAGGCGATCTGTTCGTGTGCTGGTTGTAAAAAAAAATTCCAGAGGCGATCTGTTCGTGTGCTGGTTGTAGAAAATAATCCCAGAGGCGATCTGTTCGTGTGCTGGTTGTAAAAAAAAATCCCAGAGGCGATCTGTTCGTGTGCTGGTTGTAAAAAAAAATTCCAGAGGCGATCTGTTCGTGTGCTGGTTGTAGAAAATAATCCCAGAGGCGATCTGTTCGTGTGCTGGTTGTAAAAAAAAATCCCAGAGGCGATCTATTCGTGTGCTGGTTGTAAAAAAAAATCCCAGAGGCGATCTGTTCGTGTGCTGGTTGTAAAAAAGAATCCCAGAGGCGATCTGTTCGTGTGCTGGTTGTAAAAAAAAATCCCAGAGGCGATCTGTTCGTGTGCTGGTTGTAAAAAAAAATCCCAGAGGCGATCTGTTCGTGTGCTGGTTGTAAAAAAAAATTCCAGAGGCGATCTGTTCGTGTGCTGGTTGTAGAAAATAATCCCAGAGGCGATCTGTTCGTGTGCTAGTTGTAAAAAAAAATCCCAGAGGCGATCTGTTCGTGTGCTGGTTGTAAAAAAAAATTCCAGAGGCGATCTGTTCGTGTGCTGGTTGTAGAAAATAATCCCAGAGGCGATCTGTTCGTGTGCTGGTTGTAAAAAAAAATCCCAGAGGCGATCTATTCGTGTGCTGGTTGTAAAAAATAATCCCAGAGGCGATTTATTCGTGTGCTGGTTACTTTGAAAAATAATTATACCAGATATGATTTGCATGCGTGCATTAGTTTACTAAAAAAGATTGATATTTATTTTGTTTTAATATATATTTTTCCATAGTTAATTTGCAGTAATAATTATGTAAAATTTTGTAAACAAAGGATTACACTTATTTTAAAGAGATTTTTTTCTTCCAAGATTATAGAAAAAGATAAAGTGTATGAAATATGTTATTTTTGTAATAATATTTTACACAATATTAAACCATTCATTTTTTCAGGCGACAGTTATTGAAGCTGATGAAGGAAGGGACAAATGACTCCAAGAGCATAAAGAGTATTAACAACAAATCCATCGATTTTCAGAAATCGATAGAATGTTCTGATACGATGGATTTTAACGTTAGTACCCAAATAATGCAATGCCTGGAGTCACCTTCAAATACAGGTATGTATTATAAAAATGTCGAACTTTGCGATGACGATAGTTTTGTTATCGATAACGGCCCTCTGGATGCAAATCATATTCAGGAAAGCATGCCCGAAGGCCGTCGCATTGTCGACATTTCTTTTATGTGGAATGAAATCCACAGAACATTTGATAACCATGCGCGAGGAGTAGAGTGCCAATTTAAAGATTGGAAACTCGTAAATTCTCATCGCTGTGGGTTAATGACGCAGTTGTTCTTCAAATGCCAAATGTGCAACTATGAAGACAACATATGGTCAGAACCCACAGAACCTGAAAAGTTGGATCTTAACCAAGCTGCTGTAGCTACAACTATAACAGTTGGAAATGGTTATGCCCAACTGGAAGAGTTCTGTGCAGGTGTAAATATTCCTTGCATGTCTGAAAAGACTTATATAAAACATCGCGAAAATCTAGTCGATGATTTTCAAAAAACAGCTGTAGAAAGTATGAAAATGGCAGGCGAAGTAGAAAAACAACTCGCCCTCGAGAGGAATGAAACTATAAATGGCATTCCATACATAACCGTTGTAGCGGATGGTAGTTGGATGAAGAGATCGTACGGCAACGCTTACGATTCACTTTCCGGTGTTGGCGCCATAATTGGTTACCGCACAAAAAAAGTTCTCTTCATTGGTATCCGCAACAAATTTTGTACAGTGTGTGACAGAGCGGAGCGAAATGGACTTGAGTCACGCAGTCACAAATGTTATAAAAATTTTGACCGCAACGCTAGCTCTACAAGTATGGAAAGTGACGCCATTGTAGAAGGCTTTAAAAATAGCCTTGAAATGCATGGACTGATATATAAAACAATTATTGCTGATGGCGACAGCAGTGTATATCAGGCCATACTAAATAACGCACCGTATCGCGAACAAATGGTGACCGTAAAAAAAGTAGAACGCACTAATCATTTGCTTCGCAACTTGTGCAAAAAGTTGAAAGTCGTTGCAGGTACAGTTCAACTAAAACAGCACAGAAAACGTGGCTTTGTACAGCTACGAAATATTGTAAAAAACAACATTTTAAAAATACGGAAAGAAGTACTAAAAGCTGCCGCTCTACGAAGAGAGGAAAAATTACCTCACCATGACAAAGCTACGGAATTACAAAAAGATATTTTAAATATTCCTAGCCATATTTTTGGTGAGCATAAAAGATGTAATGAACGTGGCCGTACATGCGAAGAAAACCGTGAGAAAATACAAAATTATGTGCCGTATTTAAAATTCCACGGTTTATATGACAAAATTGAAAGTGCTGTCAGGTATTTGAGTGCTTATTCCGATAGTTTGTTGTTAAATTTGACAAACAATCCTGCAGAAGCGTTTAATTCGATAATCTGCAAAGAAATAGGTGAAAAGCGCCTTAATTTTGGTTTACGAGGTTCTTACAATGCTAGAATTGCGGGAGCTGTTGTGCAGTATAATACTCAACAAGTGCTTACGCAAGTACACAAAAGCATGTGTAAGGATGTTCCCCCGACTGTCACAAATTTAGAAAAACGACGACAAATAAAGGTTGCGATAACTAAAAAATCTCGAGAAGAGGATGGCAGAACTAAAAAATTTAAACGAGAGGCAGGAACAGATCGATATTATGGCCCACAATCACAAAAGCCAGATCTTCCACCTGACGTATACAAACAACTTGAAATAAATCATATAGAAAAGTTGTCAGAAAATGCAGAAAACAGGGAAAAAATTGAACGGGATACAAGAGACCAAAATGAATGTGAACTATGGCATTCATTAAGGCGTGAAATGCTAACAGCATCCAATTTTGGAACTGTATGTCGCATGAGACCAACAACGTCTTGTGCAGCGACTGTAAAAAGCATTTTATATCCTCCACAAATTGACACAGCAGCCATGAAATATGGTCGCGATAGGGAGGAAGTCGCCAGAAAAGAGTTGACTACAAAATTAAAAAAAAAATTGAACCATGTGGATTGTTCATTGATTATAAAAATTCATTTTTGGGTGCTTCTCCCGATGGACTTATCGATGAAGATGGTTTGGTAGAGATTAAATGTCCTCTATCAG
This sequence comes from Camponotus pennsylvanicus, assembly GCA_023638675.1. Classification (NCBI taxonomy): domain Eukaryota; kingdom Metazoa; phylum Arthropoda; class Insecta; order Hymenoptera; family Formicidae; genus Camponotus; species Camponotus pennsylvanicus. The sequence continues at coordinate 8,664 of JALHBL010000537.1, read as the reverse complement.
CAGAGAATTTAACAGCTGATGAGGCTGTACAAAAATTACCTTTACTGAAAGGCATATTTGACAGAAAAAATAATGATAAAATGAATCGAAATCATCGATTCTTTTATCAAGTTCAAGGGCAGTTGAACATAACGCAGCGAAACTATTGCATATTCGCTATATGGACTCCCAAAAGTTTAAAAGTTGTGGTAGTCAATAGAGACAATGACTTTTGGGAAAATCAAATGCTGCCTTTTCTAAAACGTTTCTATCATGACTGTATGCTTCCAGAAATCTTGGATAGCCGTCATAACAGGCATATGTTAATTAGAGACCCGCAATATGTAAAAGATGCTCAAAAAAATCTGAAAGAAAAATTATCCGCAAAACTGCGCAACAAAATAATGTAGATAACAAGCAAGAAAACAAACGATTAAAACTGAACTTGATGCAAACAGACTTGGCGAATATTGCTACTGTTTCGGATACAAAGCAAGATAGCGATTGTATCTTAGTCAGTTATTCAAAGATTAAACAAAATCTGACTAAAGATGAAATAACAAAACGTAAGAAAGTTTTAGATGATATAATTGCTCCTCTTCCTTTGGTGAGAGAGAACGTTCTGCCTGTACAGAGCAAACTGAACGATGAATCGTTAGATAGATTCTTGCGTGTTGTTAGAGAAACTTCTTGTTTCGAAACGCAAAGCGTTCTGTATTTGGAGTTTCCGGATCTGATAACAGCCAGTGATAGCGACAACAGTTTACAAATAATTGGAGGCAACTGTACTGATCACTGGCGATGCATTTTCTGTGATGGCTCCAAACTGCATGTATATGACAGCTTACCTGGCTGTACATATAAAAAATTGGCAGAAAAAGAGAAAGATTATATTCGCGAACGTTATCCAAGAATAAATGTGAGCAATATAATATTTGAAAAAGTCCAAGAACAACCAGATAGCATATGTTGCGGAATTTATGCAGCTGCTTTTGCTACATCTGTAGTTTTAGGAAGAAATCCTTGTGAGGATAAATATTCTAATGACGTAGAGCGCATGAGACGTCATTTTATGAATATAATAGAAACTAACAAGCTGTCACCGTTCCCTTCACAATAAATGTTTGTTGCACCAAAATAAATAGCATTTGTTTAATATAATAATATTCAATGCGTCCCTCATTCGCATAAAAAGAATGCTATATTATTTATACACTTGGTGTGCAAATCGGAAAGACGAAAATATAATGGTTGCGTCTTACGAGAATGGGCGATGGATAGGGCCCATTCTATATATGAAATATTTTTAAAAATATTTTATATTATGCTATATTATTTATACACTTGGTGTGCAAATCGGAAAGACGAAAATATAATGGTTGCGTCTTACGAGAATGGGCGATGGATGGGGCCCATTCTATATATGAAATATTTTTAAAAATATTTTATATTATGCTATATTATTTATACACTTGGTGTGCAAATCGGAAAGACGAAAATATAATGGTTGCGTCTTACGATAATGGGCGATGGATGGGGCCCATTCTATATATGAAATATTTTTAAAAATATTTTATATTAATATAAATATATTTAATATTATATATTTTATATATTAATAAAGCCAGGGGCGATCTAACGTGTACTGGCATTATACGTTTATATGTATATACATACACCTAGTGTTATATACTTTACGTATTTTTATCTCTATATAATAAATATGTACAAAAAAATTATTTAATATTTGAATACAGACAATTACATATTGAACACATAATTATCTTTATTTTGTGTTTTATATCATGATGAACAAAATATTAATACGTATATTTATAACATTTAATATATATACACAAATACATATACTAAATAGTGTTGTAAATACATGTATTCATTTTTTGTCATTATGGTGTTGTGTAAAAGATAACTATATTGTGTTACTGTATTATATTAATTTTTTAAATAATTAATTTTGTATTTATCATATACGGCTAAAATTAAGAAAAGCACATTTTTCTTTGGTTACAGATTTCTCTTCAATTATTAATGTATAATATTATATATATGTTATATATATATGTATATATATTATATATATGTTATATATAATGTTATATATTATATATATATATAATATATATCCCATTTATAATATATATCCAATATAGTCCCATTTTAAATATATCCCATTTATAATATATATCCAATATAGTCCCATTTTAAAAGTTCCACTAGATTATCTCTTTAGAAAAGCATTTAAGAAAAAAATGTTTGAAACAAAAGTTGTTTGGTTCGAAGGGGGACATAAGATGGTGCCATTGGTTTGACCTTGAAGAGTCATTTGAAGGTCACATGAAGGTCACCTTGAATTTCTTAAATGGAACACCCTATATATTTTTAGATATTCTTGTAGCTTATCTCGAGAGCTTTCCAAAACTATAATTAAGTATTTTTTCATTAAGTACTTTTCGAGTTATGAGGCTTGAAATCATTTCTTAATTGTACATGAACCATAAAATATCTAGTAAAATATTCATTTTTCGATTATCTGACCTTAATACTTTTATGCACAGAACAATGTGAGGAATCAATTGGTGTAAAGAAAACACATAATAGTTTCTAAAAAAAATATGTAATTTGCAATTAACAATTACATATTTTTTCTCAAAAACAACTATGTTTTTTATTTACACTAATTGATTCCTCACATTGTTCTGTGCACAAAAGTATTAAGGTAAGATAATCGAAAAATGAATATTTTACTAGATATTTTATGGTTTATGTAAAATTAAGAAATGATTTCAAGCCTCATAACTCGAAAAGTACTTAATGAAAAAATACTTAATTATAGTGTTTTGGAAAGCTCTCGAGATAAGCTACAAGAATATCTAAAAATATATAGGTTCCATTTAAGAAATTCAATGTAACCTTCATGTGACCTTCAAATGACTCTTCAAGGTCAAACCAATGGCACCATCTTATGTCCCCCTTCGAACCAAACAACTTTTGTTTCAAACATTTTTTTCTTAAATGCTTTTCTAAACAGATAATATAGTGGAACTTTTAAAATGGGACATCCTGTATATATATATATATATATATATATATATATATATATATATATATTTTGTGAAATAAATATTTTATTACATTTGATTAATATCTCTTAGACACTTTGTAAACGTCTACTTCATCTTGTAAATTATATCATAGATTTGCATTTGCAAAATATGCGATAAATAGGAACTAAATATGCTACAATGTTTTTTAGAAATATGTGTATATAACTATATATCTAATATTATATACTTTTCTAATTTTTATCTGTGTGTAATATAAATGAAAATAAATTGTTTATTATAATGCAATTAGATATTAAATATAAAATTACTTTTTTCTATTTTATACCATAATGAATGAAATTATTAAAATGTATTTTTATAATAGTATTCAATATACATATATAAATACATATATTGATTATTATTGTAAATGTATACGTATTCATAATTTTTTCACACACATTATGGTATAAAATACAAAACAGAGATAATTATATATTCAACATCTAATATGTATTATAAATAATAAACAATTTATTTTTACATTTATTAGACAGATAAAAATAAGAAAAGTATAGGATATTATATATATATAGTGTTATATACACATTTCTCAGAAACATTATAACATATTTAGTTCCTATTTATTGCATATTTTGTATATGCAAAGCCATGATATAATGAAGCCATGTACAAGATGAAGTAGACATATGCAAAGTGTCTAAGAGATATCAAATATGATAAAATATTTATTTTACAAATATATATATATATATATATATATATATATATATATATATATATTACTATACATTTATAATTGAAGAAAAAGTTTAACTAAAGAAGAATATGCTTTTCTTAATTTTAGTCGTATATGATAAATACAAAATTAATTATTAAATTAATATAATACGGTTACACACAAATTGAATATAGTTATGTTTATTTTACACTTTACATCATAATTACACAAACAATGAATATATGTTCCAACAATATTCAATATATGTATTTATATATGTATATTATAAGTATTATTTTATTCATTATATATATATATATATATATATATATATATATATATATAAAATACAAAATAAAAATAATTATATATTCAATATGTATGTATTTAAATATTACAATTTATTTGTATTTATTATATACAGATAAATATAAGTCAAGTGTATAACATTAGATGTTTATTATATACAAATATTTTTCAAATTTAATTTACACACATTTTGTATATGCCTATTCGTTCTCTACATTATATTCAGCCTTGCGGCGAAATTTTGATCGAGAAAAAAGTCGTTTTTTTATAACCATTTGAAACGACACATGTACAAAGATCACGCGGTGTGTACTATTATTACCACATAACAAATGTATTTCAGCGAGCGAGCGAAAGAGAATTTTAGAAGCGAGCGAGACAGTAATAGGAGCGAACGAGACAGTAATAGGAGCGAGCGAGAGGGATATAGCAGTTGGAAGAGAAAACTCGAGGATCGAGCCTTTCCTTGCACGCTGCTATTCCCCTCTCGCTCGCTCCTATTATTGTCTCGCTCGCTCCTATTACTGTCTCCCTCGCTCCTATTGCTGTCTCGTTCGCTCCTATCACTGTCTCGCTCGCTCCTATTGCTATCTCGCTCACTCTCATGCCGACTGCGTCGGTAAAATTTTTTTAGTTCTTTCAAGGCGGCGCTCAAAATCGCGCATGAGTTCGCCAATGATTCCAGCATCCCCTTAACTATATTATACACATTAACAACAATATATAATCTTCTACTCATTTACAAGACAAAAGCTTTGAAAATATTTAAGTAATTATTTGCATTAATAAATTAATATCTAATAAAGAAACAATTTTTTTACTTTAGGTACACAACAATATGAATAAATACTTACAATAGAACACGATCCGAGTCTTATAATCTATAAATTACCTTTTCCAAATAGAATTTTCTTGTTATTCAATCCAAGAGCTAATTCTTTCAATGAAATTAAATCTAATTTTAATGATCTCTCCAAATGGGTATCTATCCACCTTTGTATAGTAAATGTCTAATATCCAATACCTATATTTAATCATAAACCTATAAATATGTTTGTTATGCCAAAATCACATATTACATTTATTTTCAATTAATAATTTTACTAATATACTTTGATTATTTAACTGAACAAATTAGTATAAGTAAACATTACTAATACTGATCTGTTCAGTTAAATAATCAAAGTATATTAGTAAAATTAATAATTGAAAATAAATATGAGAAATCGTTACAATTAGATTTAATTTCATTGAAAGAATTAACTCTTGGACTGAATATCAAGAAAGTTGTATTTGGAAAACTAATTTATTAGATTACAAAATTCAGATTGTGTTCCATTGTAAATATTTATTCATATTGTTATGTAACTAAAGTAAAAAATGGAAATTATATGAATTCAATGAAGAATAAAAATTTACAAGGAAACGTGCTAAGTAAAACGTTAGTACTTGATATTAATTCTACTAATATATTACTTTGATTATTTGACTGAACAGATCATTGAAATTTATGAACTGTTACATTTATTAATCTTATGTTTATTAAATTTGTAATATATTATTAATATAATCATTTTACTATTACTATTATATTGCAATATTATATTTTAAATTTAATTTATAATCTCTATATTTCTGAAATATTGTAATCAATGTTTGAATATATTAATAAATCTATACATGTTAACTATGACAAATTTAGTAAAATTTATAAAAATATTTAACTTATATATATATATATATATATATATATATATATATATATATATATTAGATTATTAGATAATTATATTCCATATAACACAGAAAGATTGCAGACATAATTAAAATGTTAGTGATGCAATTTACATATTGTAAAATGATCTTATATATAATATATAAGACTATACTTTATAATATGTTGCATCACACTGTAACATTTTAATTATGTTTGCAATCTTTCTATATTCTATGGAATATAATTATATCTAATTATATATGAACAGATTTCTCCTACGTCCTTTATAATCTTTAATCATCTTGAATAATGTTATTGGTCCAACTGATTGCAGAATGTCTCTTACTTCATCTTCAGTCGCTGTATAATCTAAATTGCTGACAAAAACTGTAATATTATTATTCACTTCATGGCTATTTTTATCTTCTGCGTCATTATCTTTTGTCGTTTTATAACCCGGCGGTGGTGCGATTTCTGATTTCAATTCTTTTTGATTTCTATTGTTTGTTTCTTTAGCATCAAAATTCAAACGGCTTTCACGTAATTTAGGTTTCGTTTGTGCATCAGTTTTTATCATTTTTGATGGAGAAGCCCCTAAAGTTTGCCACCTACCAATTTCATTCGCCTTTCTTTTACTCGTTTTCTTGTTTTGCGTGGATGATTCATCTTGTGAAAGAGCTTGCTGTGCTTTCTGCCTTTCTTCCTTAACTTTATCAAGCTTCTCCTTCGTCTTTGCCTCACAAAGCTCCATTTGCTCTAAAGTACCTTCATCACGTTCAAAATCTATCCATGCAATTATTATACTTTCTGGCCAGTCTTTTGTAGAAGACAAAGCTTTCTGATACAGTTTTCTTAAATGCTTTGTATCTCCATAACATCTGCAAATGAATAGAAAATTCATACAAGTTACAAATAGGAGTAATTATTAAATGGAAAAATTAATTTTTTATAAATAAGCATAATTACTTTTCTAACGATATATATTCCAACCAAAAATAAACCGTCGCAGAATGTCCTTGTGAAAGAATATCGGCCCATAACGTTCTAGCCTTTTCCATGTTATTTGCGTGTATCGCTTCAGTTCTTGCCCAATATTGCAAGATAATGCAATTGGGATCGCCATCCAAAACAAAATGCTTTGCCAAATGCTCACATGCTTTATTGAAAGTATTACAAATGACATCTAGATGTTTCTCTTTCTCTTCATCGGAACATCGTTCGATTCTTCGTCGCAAATATTCAAGATATGTAATCCACAAATTTCGATATGCCATCGAGAAGCCATTTGTGATAAGGCATTCTCTGATAATTTTTGTACTTCCAATATAGGTCTTTCCCATCTTTCATACGATCGTATCCATTTTTGCCAAATTTTTGAACACCATGGAATGTTTCTTGATGCTCTTTGATAAACTGGATCTAGTACAGATTCAATCTTTATTGTATCTTCAAGATAAGTAAGATAGTCCAACCAAATTGACTCTTCTAAACTTAGATCAGTTACTGCCCTTTCGTACAGAACAGTAATACGTCCTGGATCAGAATGTTGTTTTTCGTATAGTAAGTATCCTTTGTAAGCATCAAGCAGCTCGTTTTCTCCTTGAGAAGAATATTTAACTGTGATTAGTCAATTTCTTAAAGCATAAGACTTAAATCACATATTGTGGACCCGGCCTTAACTTTTAACCGACAAACTGCTGCATTGTACATACATAAAAAATAATATATATATATATATATATATATATATATTTTTTATGTATGTACAATGCAGCAGTTTGTCTTTATAAAGTTCTATATATATATATATATATATATATATAAAAAAAAAAAACACACACACACACACATATATATTTTTTATTTTTTATGTACTAAAAGTACATGTACTAAAAACAATAAAAGTACATATTTTTTTTTTTATAAAATATTTATATATATAAATATAAAATATATATATATTTTTTTTATAAGTTTAATTAATTTTTAATATTTGTATATAAATTATTCTATTACTTTATTTTTATTTTATTTTTTTAAAACTTTATTTTATTTTTAATCTTTCACAAATTATGTGTGTAGGGACGAATGTCTCCTACTCCACCTTGGTTGGACATACATACACATACATACATATTTCACACACGTACATCACACATACAATTGTATAAATATTTCATATCCTTTAGAAATTTGATTCGACTTTCCATTTCCTTTTACCTGCATGCATACATCCGGCATACCGAAATTCAAATTCCGACCAAAAACTCATTGAGTTATATGCAATTTATGCGTGCAAATCCTTCATATAGAATTAAGCACATATCTGACATAACAAGATATAGAATGAGGTGCTATTTTTAAACCATAAAAAATAAACGATTTTAATGTAGAAATGTTAAGAATAAAATTGTTATATATAATTGTAATATAAGGCCGCGGCACACGGCCACAAATCACGGCTTATCGGTCAAAGAGAGCGGACTATTACAGTCGCATCTCCTCTAGCTTTTGTAAGGAGCTCCAGAGCTTTATGTAATTAACCGCAGATGGTTATTTTTTTTTAATTCCATCATATATGTATCTATATACAGAACATTAAATCGATCAAGTTTTTGAGAATTGACATAAAAATAAAAATTTAGTAGTTAATGGACATGATATTAAATTGACTGAAGATTGACTTATAATCGCCATAAAGTTGACTTCTAAGTCGACTTATTAGCTGACTGACAGTCGACTATAGTCGAGTCATTTGTCGGCTGTTAGTCGACTTTAAGTTAACAGTCAGTCTGACTTTGAAGTCGACTGTAGACTTTTTCTGCCGACTGACAGTCAACTAACAGTCGACT
>JALHBL010000536.1:0-20372 GCA_023638675.1 Camponotus pennsylvanicus | reverse complement strand
CAGGGTGCTTCCGCAACATACAGATCGGTAAGTCGGGTTGCCTATCTGACGATCGGTCTTCTTTTACCGACTTCGCATAATGGAAAAATAATAAAATCAGAGAATCGATCATGTAATTTTTTTTCGTGAAAAGTGAAAAAATTCCTTGATTGATACCTTGAATGCAAATCCGTAGGAAATGAGGAAAGTGAAATCAGCTTTTAACATTGATATAGTGTAATTGTAATATTTAATAACATAAATAACATTATATGCGGAGGATTGCTTTATGTTTAAAAAAAGAATGGCGGTTACATTGAGCATATATTGTAACCATTAAAAAATAGTTTTTTGTTTAAATTCATTATATTTTATCTGTGTTATTATATTTCAATTGTGTCATTTTATGTTATTAATGTTATTTAAGTTATTTATGTTATTAAATATAATGTTATTTATGTTATTAAATATTACAATTACACTATATCAATGTTAAAAGCTGATTTCACTTTCCTCATTTCCTACGGATTTGCATTCAAGGTATCAATCAAGGAATTTTTTCACTTTTCACGAAAAAAATTACATGATCGATCCTTTGATTTTATTATTTTTCAATTATGCGAAGTCGGTAAAAGAAGACCGATCGTCAGATAGGCAACTCGACTTACCGATCTGTATGTTGCGGAAGCACCCCTGTATATTAATATTTTTAATTAATTTAATTTAACTTTTAATTATACTTATAATTATATTTTATATTACAATTAAATTAAATAATTTTAGATCAATATTAGTTATTAGTATTATATATACATGGGCGCCGGGAGGGGGTGCAAGGCGATGCACTTGCATCCCCCTGGCCCTGGCCTATGAAATAAGTGGGGAAGGGACAGAGAAAAAATTCGGTAAAAAAATCATGTAATATAGAATAATATCGATTATAATTTTTTTAATTGAACAAAAATGCAATGGTTAAATATTAATTAACATTTGTAATAAGCCTTTGGGAAATCACTCAGCATCGGCTGTACGACGCGATCTTTTGATATGACTCGAAATAACATGAATAAAACAAAAGAACAGCGCGGATGCGTTTAGTATTTTGACAATCGTAAGTAGTAATCCCCACCGTTTAATACTTATGGCGCGTATAAATGTTAAGTTAAATTTTCCTTTAACTTAATGTCTTTCATAGGAAAGTTAAATTTGATATGCTTATATCAAATATCTGTGATCTTAAATTTGATGTTTTTATCAAATATAAGATAGATCTTAAAAATCGTTCATTTGAATTATACATAGTGCATGCGTTAACAAAATATTTATTACAAGAAGCCAACACTTATTTAATAAATACTTGTTAACTATTAATAATTATATAATATATAAATACTTGTAAACTATTAAGAGTTGTAACTTTGTAATTATGTGCAATTGTAAAATTGAGATTCTTTAACTATATTAACAGATGCAATATAAAAATTAGAATTTTTCAATTATTAATGAATCTTTATTAAAATTCAATAAATAACATAAACGATGTTAACAAAAATATAATTATGAATTGGGAAAACGTTTTTCCAGTGCATCCTCTTTTAAGTGCACCCCCTAAAAGTAATTCTGCCGGCGCCCATGATATTATAATATTATATAATTATGTATAGTATAATAATTATTATATATAATTATTAAAACGGGACTTTTTACTACTATACTCGCTATAACTTATATCTAAATTTTCCATCATGTTATACATATAATTTTTTTATTATACTTATGATTATACAAGCTTGTGTCATTAAAGTTATATTAGCATAATTTCACTTATTATAATACTTAATATTACATTTAAAACCATTTTTACTATATTTTTAAAAGACATTTTTTATTTACAGTTACAGAGATCCAATATCATGAAGTTATATTTTATTATCATCATTTCCGTCTATTGGTCCACACTATCAGCCGCCAATGATGATATTCAAATCTCCTTGGAATTTCCCGACTATGCGAATGAGTTTGAGCATCTGTGCAAAAATGAAATAATTTCATTTAATTTTGCTGACGCAAACATCACCTCTATTGGTCGGGATTTTATTAGTAGTCCTTGGATTACTTGTCTCAACTTCACGAGCACTCAAATTCGCAATATCGAGAGAGGCGCCTTCAACAAACTTCCTAATTTGACTCAATTGATTCTTTCCGATAACGACTTACAAAAACTTTTCGACTTTGGAGGTCACGAAAATATAAAGTTCCTTAATCTGAATAGTGCAATCTCCTATCATTACTCATCTGATATAGTTTATATTTTCGAAGAATATCCTAACTTAGAAATCTTGTCTGCCCGTAAAAATTATATCAGATATTTAACTTCAAAAGTGAATACTCCATTTCCAAAATTGAAGATCGTAGACCTTTCCAGCAACCAGATACAAAGTACCGATTTTGTAAAATTGTTGCCAAATAGTTTACATGTTCTTGATCTCCACGACAATTCGCTCACTTCTTTGGTTTTTGATAAAAACCATGTAAACTTATTAACACTAAACTTGGATTACAACAATCTGCGTCATATAACATATCAGTATAGATATCGGTATAATTATGCTCTAGTGATGGCTGGCCTAGAAAATTTGCAGTATCTTTCCGTTTCTGGAAACGAAATTGATTCTATTGAATCAAACGCTTTCGAAGACACTAATGAGTTGGTCTATTTGAACTTATCCACAAATAAAATAACTCACTTCCACTCAAGAACACTTGTAAAATTGCAGTCTTTAAGATTACTCGATTTGAGTTTTAATAGACTCAAGGAAGTTCCGCAAATTTCAAATGAAACAATAATTACTACTTTATTCCTTAATTGTAACAATATTAAGAGTATAAGTTCGAATGCTTTTGTACAAATGCCAAAATTGACGAAATTAATATTGGGAGGGAATCAGATTAGCGAAATTAATGTTAAAGCATTCGCTCAACTTTCGCTTTTAGAAATATTAGATCTGTCGAGGAATAAGTTAAGTTTCCTACCGGAAGGATGGAGTGAATCTTTAACATCTCTAAAATATTTGAATTTAAACGATAATGAATTTACCTTGCTAGAATATTTATCTCTAACAAACGTGTTACCATTAATGGAACTGCATCTGGCGAATAATCCACTGGAATATTTAAATGTTAGCTATTTCGAAAATTTGCCGCAGAATCTTACCGTGAGTTTGCAGGAATTTTACTCTACAAACTGGAATTCTGATAGATGCAAACCGAAATAAAAGTTACAATGCAACAGATATTTTTTTTGTAAATTCTACATTTTTACAAAAGACTTTTTATAAACTGCCGACTTACAAAAATAATCCAGCTCTTTTATAAAAAGATAAAGTCCTTTTGTAAAGAGATTGTGACAAATATACAAAAATGCTTCTATATTTATTGAAGATAATTTGAATGATGGATCTTATATTCACACAATAACTCTGTAATAATCGTCGTTTATTAATTTTTATTAATCATGTATCTTTTTTTATAATTACGAATAACATATATGTGTAGTAGAATAATAGATAAAATAACATGTGTATATATATATATATATAAACATATCAATAAAAAATCGATTTAAAAAAATATATAAATAAAATAATATAAAAAATAATTTATTAAAACTTTGTCCTCCTCTCCCGAATTTTAAAATATATTTCTTGAGCATATATTTATAATATGAAATATTGAGAAATATTTTCAAAATAATTTCTAATAAGTTAAAATAATTAGATAAATCGGGAATGCTCTAATGCTTTTTTTATATATAGAACATGAGATAGATTATTCTAATTTTCATAATCAAATATAATGAAATTTGAAATTCCGCTTATTTATTACGATATTTTATTCGTTTCATGTATCAATTCATGAATGATCTTTTCTTGCCTTCAAGACAGAAAATAGATATCATAGCTTTTGATATGCCTTTAGATTTTATTTCTGAACTTTCTAATATATAGTAAAAATGAGATAGATCTATATTTAGAAGTTAGAAAGAAAAACAGGAGAATCAAAAAGTGTAGCCAATTCAAGAATAGAACAAAATTTGTTGTTTTTAATTGAACTAATGCAGCCAGTTCAGCTAAAAAGTTCAGCTCAATAAAGAAAAAACAGACCTAAAGGAACCTTTTGTATAGTCAGTTTGGAGTAGCTGTCGTACGTGTATACTATTTTAAAGTTTAGATTGATGAAGTTTAGATTATTTTGATAAGTGTTAATGTTTGTATAACTCACATATTTTCATGCAAGAGATGCAAAACGAAATCTGATTTCTGAAATTTGAAGATAATGATCGATATCGCGTTAACGTTACAAATGTGTCGCATATAAAAAAAATATTTTAATTTATTAAACTGTGATAAATTCTCAACGTCTTGAAGTTTAAATGTATTCTGTCGAAATACTTCATAACGAAATGATATTCAAAGATTTATATGTAATGGACGAAAATTGAACTGTTTTTCTTTCATGAAACACAAAATACATACAATCGAACTTTTCTATCGTATTTTTTTTATTATTTTTTTCATTTATTTTAGCTTTTTCAATTTTCAGTATTTTTTTGCTTATTGCTATTTGATATTATTCTAAAGAGATATCATATGCACTATCTCGAAAAAAAAATCAAAAGTTTACAAGAAAAATAACGAAAGTATACATAAATATAGAAAAGTATGTTTTCTTGGCGTAATAAGTATATAGATAATTTAAGAATTTTCATATTTTTCCCTGTCATAAATTTGAAATTTGTTATACCTGCATTTTTTATTTTTCTTTCTATGTATGTACTATATATATTGAAAAAAATAATCTTAAGATCTCTATAATAAACTAAATTTACAGAGAAAAATTTGACTTATTTTATTGAATGTTATAACGAAATAACTTTCTGATAAACTTAAGACTTTCGGGCTGTATCCGGAATAGATATTCAACTCAGATAAACGAGAAAAAATTATCTGTTGCTTTAGTTAATCATAAATAAACAGGATGTATTGGTTATCATACAGGGTGTCCCGAAACTAACGCTTGATATTTTAAAGGCAGATTCTCTGGCCAATTTAAAAACGATTTTTCCTCAGCGAAAATGTCGCGGCACTAATAGTTTTCGAGTTATAAACGATTAAAAATAAAGGGTTTTTCGCAAACTAAAGCTTATGGGAATAAAATATTAATAAAGTCACATTCTTTAGTTAATTTTAGGTAGAGTTTACTTTAATAGAATTTTAATTTAAGGCTTAGTTAGAAAGATACATGATGACAAAAATTGGGAACATGCAAAAAATAATGATCTCCCTCGACATTTTTGCTGAGGAAAAATCGTTTTTAAATTGGCCAGAGAATCTGCCTTTAAAATATCAAGCGTTAGTTTCGGGACACCCTGTATATTTTTAATTCTTTAATACACAGATATTAACGACATATATTATATCGGTTTAAAATTTTATTAGAACTGACATGTCAGCATGGATTTCAGTATTCAAAGAGCAGTTGTTACGAGAGGACCGTATATTCGCAAGATAATTACTAACAAATTTGAATAATTGTTTGAAAAAAGCATTTGATTAAAATGGTATGCTTAGTTTCATATTTTGAAAAAGTTTAAAATAAATGAAACATTTTTTGGATATATTTTATTTTGTATATATTTTGTATATATATTTTTTTTGTTTACATTAAAAAAAAGTTTATATTTTCATATTCTCGCGTGCTCTATATAAAATAATTATTATACATTTTTTATATTATATAATATATATTATAATATACAATTACATATATATTAATATTATTAATTAATTTAATTTTTAAATTTTTAATTATACTTTTAATTATATGTTATATTACAATTAAATTAAATAATATTAGATCAACATTAGTTATTAGTATTATAATATTATATAGTTATTAATATTATTATAATTATTATAGTTATTATTAATATAGTAATTATAGTTATTAAAACGGGACTTTTTACTATTATACTCGCTATAATCTATATCTGAATTTTTCATCATGTTATAATATTACAATGTTATAATTTTTTTATTATACTTATGATTATATAGATTTTTGTCATTAAAGTTATATTAGTATAATTTCATTTATTATAATAATATTACATTTAATATTACATTTAAAACCATTTTACTATATTTATAAAGAAATTTTTTACTATATTTACAGAGATCCAATATCAGGAAGTTTTATTTTATTATCATCATTTCCGTCTGTTGGTCCATACTATCAGCGCCAATGATGATATTCAAATCTCCTTGGAATTTCCGGACTATGTGAATGAGTTTGAACATCTGTGCAAAAATGAAATAATTTCTTTTAATTTTGCTAACGCAATCATCACCTCTATTGGTCGGGATTTTATTAGTAGTCCTTGGATTACTTGTCTCAACTTCACGAGCACTCAAATTCGCAATATCGAGAGAGGCGCCTTCAACAAACTTCCTAATTTGACTCAATTGATTCTTTCTGATAACCACTTACAAAAACTTTTCGACTTTGGAGGTCACGAAAACATAAAGTTCCTTAATCTGAATAGTGCAAACTCCTATAGTTACAGATCTGATATAGTTTATATTTTTGAAGAATATCCTAACTTAGAAACCTTGTCTGCCCGTAAAAATTATATCACAGATTTAACTTCAGAAGTGAATACTCCATTTCCAAAATTGAAGATCCTAGACCTTTCCAGCAACCAGATACGAAGTATCAATTTTGTAAAATTGTTGCCAAATAGTTTACATGTTCTTGATCTCCACCACAATTCGCTCACTTCTTTGGTTTTTGATAAAAAACATGTAAACTTATTAGCATTAAACTTGGATTACAACAATCTGCGTTATATAACATATCAGTATACATATAATTATGATCTAGTGGTAGCTGGCCTAGAAAATTTGCAGTATCTTTCCGTTTCTGGAAACGAAATTGATTTTATTGAATCAAACGCTTTCGAAGACACTAATGAATTGGTCTATTTGAACTTATCCACAAATAAAATAACTCACTTCTATTTAGAAACATTTGTAAAATTACAGTCTTTAAGATTATTCGATTTGAGTTTTAATAAGCTCGGGGAATTTCCGCAAATTTCAAGTGAAACAATAATTAGCATTTTATTCCTTAATGACAACAATATTAAGAGTATAATTTCGAACGCTTTTGTACAAATGCCAAAATTGATGAAATTATTATTGGGAGGGAATCAGATTAGCGAAATTAATGTTAAAGCATTCGCTCAACTTTCGCTTTTAGAAATATTAGATCTGTCGAGGAATAAATTAAGTTTCCTACCGGAAGGATGGAGTGAATCTTTAACATCTCTAAAATATTTGAATTTAAACGAT
This sequence comes from Camponotus pennsylvanicus, assembly GCA_023638675.1. Taxonomy (NCBI): domain Eukaryota; kingdom Metazoa; phylum Arthropoda; class Insecta; order Hymenoptera; family Formicidae; genus Camponotus; species Camponotus pennsylvanicus. The sequence goes on along the minus strand of JALHBL010000536.1, from coordinate 12,981 downwards.
AATGAATTTACCTCGCTAGAATATTTATCTCTAACAAACGTGTTACCATTGATGGAGCTGCATCTGGCGAATAATCCACTGGAATATTTAAATGTTAGCTATTTCGAAAACTTGCCGCAGAATCTTACCGTGAGTTTGCAGAAATTTAATTCTGCAAACTAATGAATTCTGATAGATGCAAACCGAAATAAAAGTTATTACAATGCAACAGATATATTTTTTTGTAAATTTAACATTTTTACGAAAGACTTTTTATAAATTGCCGACTTACAAAAATAATCCAGCTTTTTTATAAAAAGATAAAGTCCATTTGTAAAGAGATTGCTGCTAATATACAAAAGTGCTTCTACTTTTATTGGCGATAATTTGAATGATAGATCTTATATTCACACAATAACTCCATAAAAATCGTCGTTTATTAATTTTTATTAATATTAATTAATCATGTCTGTTTTTATAATTACGAATAACATATATATGTAGTATATATAAAATAATAGATAAAATAACATGTATATACAGGGTGACCCATTTTAACTTAGGCAGCCAAATAACTCGAAAACTAAGCCCAGCAAACAAAAATGTTTCAGACAAAAGTTGTATGGTTTCGAGGAGGCCATAAGATGGTACCATTGGTTTGACCTTGAAGAGTCATTTGAAGGTCACGTGAAAGTCACTTCAATTTTTTTAAATGGAACACCCTATATATTTTTGCACATTCTTGTAGCTTATCTCGAGAGCTTTCCAAAACACTATAATTAACTACCTTTTCGTTAAGTACTTTTTGAGTTATGAGGCTTGAAATAATTTCTTAATTTTACATAAACCGTAAAATATTTTGTAAAATATTCATTTTTCGATTATCTTACCTTAATACTTTTATGTACAAAATAATGAAAGGAATCAATTGGTGTAAAGAAAACACATAGTTATTTTTAAGAAAAAATATGGAATTGTTAATTGCAAATTACATATTTTTTCTTCAAAACAACTATGTGTTTTTTTTACACCAATTGATTCCTCTCATTATTTTGTACGTAAAAGTATTAAGGTAAGATAATCGAAAAATGAATATTTTACAAGATATTTTACGGTTTATGTAAAATAAAGAAATTATTTCAAGCCTCATAACTCAAAAAGTACTTAACGAAAAGGTACTTAGTTATAGTGTTTTGGAAAGCTCTCGAGATAAGCTACAAGAATGTGCAAAAATATATAGGGTGTTCCATTTAAAAAAATTGAAGTGACTTTCACGTGACCTTCAAATGACTCTTCAAGGTCAAACCAATGGTACCATCTTATGGCCCCCTCGAAACCATACAACTTTTGTCTGAAACATTTTTGTTTGCTGGGCTTAGTTTTCGAGTTATTTGGCTGCCTAAGTTAAAATGGGTCACCCTGTATACATATAAAGATATCAAGAAAGAATGGATTACTTAAAAATATAATATATAAATAAAATAATATAAAAAATAATTTACTAAAACTTTGCCCTGTTCCCCCTGAATTTTAAAATATATTTCTTGAGCATATATTTGTAATATGAAACATTTAGAGAAATATTTTTAAAAAAATTTCTAAAAGTTAGAATAATTAGATGAATCGGGAATGGTCTAATCTTTTTTTTTAATATATGAAACATGAGATAGATTATTCTAATTTTTATAATCAGATATAATGAAATTTGAAATTCCATTTATTTATTACGATATTTTATTCGTTTCATGTATATCAATTCGTAAATGTAAATGACAATGATTTTCTTTTACATTCAAAATAGAAAATAGATATCACAGCTTTTGATATATGCCTTTAGATCTTTTTATTTCTGAACTTTCTGCACTAATGTATACTAAAAATGAGATAGATCTAATATTTAAAAATTGAAAAGAAAGAAGAAAAACTCAAAAAGTGCAGCCCCAATTCAAGAATAGAAAAAGATCTGTTCTTTTTAGGCTGAACTAGTGCAGCCCATGGACTTAAGAAGATATGGATGGAGTCTAGAGCCGGGGTGGTGTGAAATTTGCGGTAAGGGGGGTGTATAGCTCTGTCTCTTTCCAAAAGCAACCTTCGGGTGTTTCCGTCGCATATCCGATAATTCCCGAAAGGTTATATATCCCGTATTAGCTAACTTTCGAATAAAAATACATGTATTTTTATTCGAAAGTTAGCTAATACGGGATATATAACCTTTCGGGAATTATCGGATATGCGACGGAAACACCCGAAGGTTGCTTTTGGAAAGAGACAGAGCTATACACCTCCCTTACCGCAAATTTCACAGCCCCCTCGCCCATATGAGCGCTTTAGACTCCATCCATATCTTCTTAGGTCCATGGTGCAGCCAGAAGAGAAGCTCAGAGAGAAGATTGAGAGATGTCATGGCCTGCTTTTAGGTGATTCCTGAAAGCGATACTCCCATGGACATTGAAAACGTGGACATAAACTACCTAGCCAATGTCCATGAATGTTCTCAGAGGGTAATATATAATGTGCACAATTTCTGGTTTTGTTCCGTGCTATGTGCACAAATGCCGGTAGCACTAGTGCTGTATAACAAGATACTTATGTATGTAAATTGATAGTAAATAAATTATTCAATCGCGAAACATACTGTAATATTCAAAGATGAAATAAATATTTTTCTATATTCATTGTCATATTTATATTTGGTAAATATACCGAATAGGGGACCCAGCCCCAATAACCTTGACCTTGACATATGTTGTCAAGGTCACTATCCTGAGTAACGTGTAGGAGGTTTTAGCCGTCGCTCGTTGTTTATTAAAAAGTTATTAACAAAAGAAGTTTTATAAATGAAACTTAATTTTCGAACACCATGTACGTTAAATCTGTACTTCTTGAGTGGAAATCAAGACATATGTTACACATATACATTCTACATAGAAATATTTACATTGACACACACACACACACACACACACGCGGGGGGGGTGCAAGGGGGGCCTTCGGCCCCCCTCCCGCAACCACCCCGCCGGTAGAGGACGCATTGCGAAGAGTTCAATCACAATGGATATATGCTGTAAGTTGTAAAGCGAGGTCCACCTTGCCTACCGGCGGGAAGGTTGCGGGAGGGGGGGCCGAAAGCCCCCCTTGCACCCCCCGCGCGCGCGTGTGTGTGTGTGTGTACACATACATTTGTGATATTTTTTAATTGTATTAAATTCTATATAAATTTAAATTGTTTACCTTTTTTTTATTTACCTTTAATTTGCCTTTTTTTTCGTTTTTCTTTACGTTTATTACTTTCTCACGTTTTTCTCACGTTTTTCTCACGTTTATAACTTTCAACGCGACAAGAGGTCTGTTATTGTACATGGTGTCCGAAAATTAAGTTCCATTTATAAAACTTCTTTTGTTAATAACTTTTCAATAAACAACGAGCGACGGCTAAAACCTCCTGCACGTTACTCAGGACAGTGACCTTGACAATATATGTCAAGGTCAAGGTTATTGGGGCTGGGTCCCCTATTTGGTATATTTACCTTATATTTTTTTATTTACAAAACACAAAATGCCTGCTGTGGGGTAAAAACATTTTTAACCGTATTTCTATAAATCTTCTTAATTAGCAGTAAACTGATCTTTGATTTTATTTATCAATCATTTTTTTAATTATTTAAAAATTTAATTAGTAATACATAGAATTTGTCAAATTAATCACTGATTCTTCTGAAGTTTTTATAATTAAGATTCGAAAAATATACATGTTGCAAAATATTTTAAGTCTCTTCCTTTATATAAAATATAAAGAATTCATATGTTCCATTTTAATATAGCTAACATTATTTTTATATATTTTTATTATAATTTTCATACCAACATAATATTTTTATGCTTAATATAATATTTTTATGCATAATATTTTTATGCTAAATACATGTTACAAAATATATGACAAAATATAATACAAATTTAATATAAAATATAATTCAAAATTTAATACAAAATAATTTATTACGTGGAATAATTTATTACACGAAAATGTCCAAAATATACGTATAATATAAAATTTACTAAAAAATTTTACATAGTAGACGAGACTGATTAGCGAAGATTAATTACGCGACATTTATTATTAATAATAGATATGCAATAACAGAATTTAATAAGTTTTATATAACGTAAATAATCGTGATCAAAAGAGTCATTAATAAAATTATTGATCGTTTCTTCGATTGTAAAAGAAAGTATTTGCATTACTGGCGCATTTTGTATAGATTATCAAAGGAAATATTCAAAATGAAAAGATAGAATAAACTTCGAAATCAACAATTAAATTACTAAATAAATCGCGATTTAAAATTCGCGAGAAAACGCGACGAATAAATAAATCGACAATAATCGGAATATTCGATTGCGAGATACACATAATTTATATAAGATGATAATCGAAACCATCAATAGAGACGCGTGCGATATAATTATTATCACACAAATGATGACAGACGAAGATATTTTGGCAAACATTTGTGATCCGTATTGTTTATGAACATAAAATTCACTGTCCGATTTATTTGCGATTAATACCTGACTTTATACGAATGTCACGATTGAGAATAAAATACATATCCTATTTCGCGCATGATTAGCTGAATAAGATGAAATGAGCTCTATAAGCTTTAAAATATAATTAAAAATCGTGTTGTGGCCACGTTTAATAGAAAATAACGGAACGAATGATTTTCAAATTTTCTCTAATAATCGATGTAATTGTAGAGTTTAATAAGATTTAAATAATGTAAAGAATCGTAAAGAACGTTTAAAACAGTCGTTAATAAAGTTATCGATCGTCTTTTAAATTATAAAAGAAAATATTTGCACTACCAGCATTTTGCACGAACTATTAAAAACAATATTTAAAGACGTGGAAAGATAAACAAAGCTTCAATGTATAAGTCAACGATTAAATTATAAGATAAATCGCGATTTAAAATTCCTGAGAAAACGCGACGAATAAATAAATCGATAATATTCGGAATATCCGATTGTAATATGTATACCTTTTATAATATAATAATCGAAGCGCCTCAATAGACATTATAATCGCGCGCGATATAATTATCACATAAATGCGAAGATATTTTGACAGACAATTTGATGACTGTAATATTTACGAACACAGTACTCACTGTCCGAGTCAATTGCGATTATCTTTATAAGATAAATCGCGACTCGAATTCACGAGAAAACGCGACGAATAAATAAGTCGATAATATACGCAATATTTGATCGCGATACGTATAATTTTTATAATATAATAATCGAAGCTCTTAATAGACACGTGCGCGATATAATTATTATCACGTAAATATAGAAAATCGAAAATATTTCGACAAACATTTAAGGTCTGTAATGTTTGTGAATATGCAATTCCAACCGATTTACTTGCGAATTTTTATAAGATAAATCGCGATTTAAAATTCGTGATAAAACGCGACGAATAAATAAATCGATAATATTCAGAATATTCAATTGCAGATACGCGAGTGACATACCGGTAATCCGATAAAAAGAGGAGCGATCTTAAAAATGGAGAACGATTAACATCTTGTTTCTACATCAGATTTCGCAAAATCAATCTGCGAAGAAAAGTTAAGTGATCCATTGAACGTCGGGAACTTCACTGTAGGAGGGAACGAATCCTGGATCTTCTGGACTATTCCCGATAGCAATGATTTCAGTAATAAATCAACGACAATTATCCCTCGTCATTATTTTCAATTCACGAAATTGATATGCACATCAGAAAACATGTTCTTCCATTATTAAGAAATATATTTCTTTATTGAAAATTAAATGGATATAACGACTTTTTTTATTGAAATGTGATTAGGAACGATTATATTTATAAATAAAATACATGCATTATTGGAGTTTGTGTTAAATGTGCGAACACATATAATTTGAGGTACCGTTCGCGCGCGCGAGACGAATCGAACCCGATATCAGCAAGATTTAAAAAATTTCAATTCGAACAGAGTGCAAAATAAAATAAATAAAATAATTTTAAACAATTAATTCTGGATTAATTCTCTAGATTCTTATTCTTATAACGTTTAAATTAATAATTTCTTTTCTTTTAATCAATATCTTACTGATATAGGGGTACCCATTCGATTTGTCTCGAAATTTTTAAGTATTCGCACATTTTATGTAACATTCATGTATAATTTCGCTTGTATATAATATATAACATTATTAAAAATTATAAAAATATTTTGGATACGTGAATTTGTGCATGTATTTTATTATACATATATATAAAATAGTATATACCTAAAAACTAATATTTCAAAATGGCGATGGATGTCCAATACCTGCAAATAGTTTCTTAAAAGAAACTAAAAATTAATGTTAATATCCCCAGCACCTAGAAATAATTTTTCAAAAGATACAAATTATATTAATTAAAAATATATTCGTTTGTAATCATTTTTATGAAAAAATTTATACAAATTAATTACAATATGAAATTACTTGAAAAATTAAAATTTATACACAACGCTATATCCATATTTAATCTACTATTAAATCTTTCTAGCATTATATATATAGACAATAATAATACCAATCCTAATAATGATAGATCATTTTTAACGAAGAAAAGAAAAGATACATTTCTCTCATCTAAATATATATTATTTAAATTAATTCGACATTAAAGAAGCGTATCGTCGTTAAATTACTACCGAAATCATTGCTTTCGGAAATTGCCAGGAAAACCTGAGATTAGTTCCTTCAATCTTACAATAAAAATTTCCAATTTTCAACAGGGCATCGAACTAGACGTCGCGAATGGATCTCACAAGAACCGGTGAGAAATAATTCTTCATGATGAAAATCGTTTCGACTCCTCGGCGATACGAGCCACGCAACTTTCATTAACGTTTATTTAACGGAAGGAACAATGATAACTCTTTTATTAAAACGACAATCTCGTCTAAGAACGCAAAAAAGAACGCGAGAAAAACACGGTGTTTTCGCAACGGTAATTTATTAATTTATTTATGAATATTTTCCGATACGAAAAAAAAGAATTCATAAATACAAATATAATTGAAAAAACAAATTATTAAATTCATAATAATTAACTCGCGATTCTACAATATCGAAGGTGATCGTTAAATTTTTTGAAGCTAATATTTAATCGTTGACTTATTACATCGAATCTTCACTCTCTTATTCGATATTTCTTTATATTTAATTAGCAATATTTAGAAATATTATCTGACGAGAGGGACAGCAATAAAATTCTTCTGTTAAAATGATAATCTTGTATAACGACGCGAAGAGAACGCGGAAAGAACACGATATTTTCGCAATCATAATTTAATAAATTATTTTAAGAATATTCAGTTCCGCGCGATATGGAATTCATAAATAAATAAAGCTAACGGAAAGCATATCATTAAATTTATAATAATTGACTCGCGATTCTGTAACGAAGGTGTCCGTCAAATTTTATAATTATATTTAAGCTTATATTTAATCACTAATTTAGCATCAAATTTTTACATTTTATATAAAAATTTTCCGATTTTGTTAATGACTCTTTGACATGAAAATACAAACAGTTACTCTTTTATAAATATTCCAAAAATATATACTACAGAAACAAATACTTTAATTTAATGAATTACTATTATGTTAATTACTATTATGTAATCATTATACATATACTTTCGATAATTTTTCGTGTAATTTACATAAGAATTTACAATAGTAAATACAATTTCATAATATAATTATAGTCATAATTGTATTGTATTTTACAATTAAAATATCAATGTTAGATTATAATTAAAATACAATTATAACTATTTATAATTTACAATTTACAATTTACAAATTTATGATGCTATCAATATCAAATAATAATATTCGATTTATTCAAATATTTAATAACATCGATATAATAATTTGATATTGATAGCATTAACATTTGGATTTAATATTATATTTGATTTAATACACATATATTTTTAAGTTTTAAAATAAAATATAACATGTTAAGATTTCTTAAACGTTAATAATTATGCAATTTCTTTAATTTTTCTGAAGATAATTTTGATAATTTAAATTTCACTTTTAAAACAGTTTTATTTTTAAAACATGTTATATTTATTTTTACAATGTTTTTAAAAATAAATTCAACTTAATTAAAATAATTTTAATTTATCCCTAGGATTTTTGGAATATTAAAAGAAAGAATGAATCTTACTTAATAGCCCTAACAACCCTACTATTAAAGGATTCTAATAATTTTAATAGCTCTAACAATCCTACTATTACAGAATTCTAATGATTTTACTTAATAGCCTTAACAATCCTACTTCCTGATTAACTAAAATTATTCGAGATTTGAGGAACCTATCTCTAATCATCACCTCACCTAATCACGTATATATTTTAGTCACGTGCCCTAACCGCGCGCCCTAACCGCGTACCCTAACCGTACTTTTCAGGCCAGTTGAACCTACTTTTCGTTGATCCTGGCCACTTTCTTTCTCTATCTCTAATCAGAGATCGAAGAAGGAGATAATTACTCCTTCCTTTGCCGGATAATTACCGGCAAAAGAGCGTGAAATATTTACGCTCATTTAGTAATGATCGTTCGATTTCACAATTGTTCGTTAAATATTGAATATAACTTTATTTTAACTGAAATAAAGCCAAATTACTACAAATTTCTATAAATTATATTTTATAATAAAATATAAAATTAATGTGTGTATTTATCAGGGGGGATCCCGTTAGCCTACATTCCCGATTGCCAACTGCTTCGTTTGCGCACAAATTTTTGCCGACAGCTCCGTTTGCCGACATTCCCGATTGCCTGCAGAGCGATTGCCTACAAGCATTATTGCACACACAAAATGCGCACATACACATTGCACACATGACATTATTGCGCACATACACATTGCACACACGATATTATTGCGCACATACACATTGCACACATGACATTATTGCACACATACACATTGCACACATGACATTTTTGCGCATATACACATTGCATACATGACATTATTGCGCACATACACATTGCACACATGACATTATTGCGCACATACACATTGCACACATAATATTATTACGCATATACGCATTGCACACATGACATTATTGCACACATGCACATTGCACACATAACATTATTGCACACATAAAATAATAAAGCCGCATTAACACTTTGCACACATGACTTTATTGCGCATATACACATTGCACACATGACATTATTGCACACATACACATTGCACACATAACATTTTTGTGCATATACACATTGCACACATGACATTATTGCGCACATACACATTGCACACATGACATAATTGCGCACATGCACATTGCACACATGACATTATTGCGCACATACACATTGCACACATGACAATATTGTACACATAAAATAAGAAAATCATATTAGCACTTTGCACACATTACTTTATTGCGCACATATACATTGCACACATGACTTCATGAATTTATATAGAATTTAATACAATTTAATACAATTAAAAAATTTCACATAGGTTTGCGACTTTCCACATGAAGCAAGGTCCACCTTGCCTACCGGCGGGGTGGTGCGGGAGGGGGGCCGAAGGCCCCCCTTGCACCCCCCGTGTGTGTGTGTGTGTGTGTGTGTGTACACATACATTTCTGATATTTTTTAATTGTATTAAATTATATTAAATTCTATATAAATTCATGAAGTCATGTGTCCAATGTGTATGTACGCAATAAAGTAATGTGTGCAAAGTGCTAATGCGGCTTTATTATTTTATGTGTGCAATAATGTTATGTGTGCAATGTGCATGTGTGCAATAATGTCATGTGTGCAATGCGTATATGCGTAATAATATTATGTGTGCAATGTGTATGTGCGCAATAATGTCATGTGTGCAATGTGTATGTGCGCAATAATGTCATGTGTGCAATGTGTATATGCGCAAAAATGTCATGTGTGCAATGTGTATGTGTGCAATAATGTCATGTGTGCAAAGTGTTAATGCGGCTTTATTATTTTATGTGTGCAATAATGTTATGTGTGCAATGTGCATGTGTGCAATAATGTCATGTGTGCAATGCGTATATGCGTAATAATATTATGTGTGCAATGTGTATGTGCGCAATAATGTCATGTGTGCAATGTGTATGTGCGCAATAATGTCATGTGTGCAATGTGTATATGCGCAAAAATGTCATGTGTGCAATGTGTATGTGTGCAATAATGTCATGTGTGCAATGTGTATGTGCGCAATAATATCGTGTGTGCAATGTGTATGTGCGCAATAATGTCATGTGTGCAATGTGTATGTGCGCATTTTGTGTGTGCAATAATGCTTGTAGGCAATCGCTCTGCAGGCAATCGGGAATGTCGGCAAACGGAGCTGTCGGCAAAAATTTGTGCGCAAACGAAGCAGTTGGCAATCGGGAATGTAGACTAACGGGATCCCCCCAATTACAATTAGTAGAATACGATTAATTACCAGTCTAATACGACATTTTGCATGCTATTCTCGATCGCGGAATAATCATATGAAATTCGCACTTTATTATATCATAAGAGCAACATTTATACGAGATTAAAATTAATAATATAGCAGTAATAAGCAGAGCGAGTAGCACTAGTACTGTTGATGTATGTATACAGGGTGTATCTGAAATGGTGCACTAAACTTTAGGAGCGTATTCTAGAGGTCAAAATAAGACTTTTTTTTTCTTATGAACATAAGTCCGCAAATAAACCCCTCTCCGAGCTAAAATTCGAAAATGTGTGAAATTGACCAAACACCTGCAACGCAAATTTATTTATCTCTCAAGAGAGGGTAATCAACCTTCTGCCATTTTCTTTTTTCTGAAATACAGCCAATTTTCAATTTTTCTCCAAACTTTAGGAGCCTCTAGCTCGGAGGGGGGTTCATTTGCTTTATATAAAAGGGATCTGTAAAAGTACTATTTGTTTGCATGCTTAATTTGTGCTTGGCGTTTATATTTATAACAAATAATCAGAGAAAATTCTCGAAATTGTAATTAATATTACTGCGAGTCATTTTCCTCTTTCTCTCTCTCTCTCTCTCTTTCTTAAAAAAAGAAAATTATTTAGATGTCTTATTTATATAATAATCATAACATATATGTAGATATTATACAAAAAAAATATTAACTTGACTAAATATGCTTATTTCGTTATTGTTTTCAGTCTGACAATCAAATCGCAAAGTCGAGATTAATATAAAGATTCGTGATACATCAATCGTATAGTAAATTAATCAATAATTTAAAATACTTCTCTAAATTAATTTAATATTTCGCGCGTATATGTATACTATTTATAAAATATTTTTAACAAACAAATTAATAATAATACCGCGTCCGATCTTTGCAACATATAACGCATTAATATTTACATGTTTTAGTTATATTATCATTCGCGAAATGAATTCGAATAAAATAGTGATGTGAGGAGGTTCATCAAATTTCTTTTCTAAACGCGATTGATTTGAGAAGTATATTAAGAAATAATTTGATATGATTATTACTTAATTTTATATATGCTAAATAATACGCAAAATTGTGTCGCGACGATAGATCTTAAAATGCATATTTAGCGATGTGTACAATTTAATCAAAAATCAAAGTGATAGAAATCTAAGATAATAAATAATCATTTCGTTGCAATCTTTACGGACAATAATTATTATTATAATATTTAGAGTCACACATATATTTCATCCGTGTTACTTTATCGTTCTACTTGACAATCTAAATGTAATTTGGATTGTGAGAGAACACGAAGTAAATCAATCGAATTATAGATGCAAATAATTAGCATAATGAAAGGATAAATTGTTTAATAAATAATCAATTTTAATCAATAAATTAAAATACTTCATTAATTTAATATTCCGCGTTAATGTACATTTTATAATATATAAAATATTTTGGCAACGAATTATTGATAACACGGTGTTCGACTTTGGCAATATAAAATATAAACAGTAGCACGCTATGTTTCGGCTTTGTCATCATTCGCACGGTGACTCTCGAGTAATAAGGTAGTGGTGAGAAACGTTTCGTATTGTATTGTAATTTTTTTACTACACACACGATTACGATTAGTATCAAAACATAATTTACTTTAAATATTAATATAAATTAATTAATTAAAAATTAATTCACGACATGAAACTGTATCGCAACTATAAATCTTTATCGAAAAGCAATCATTCATTACCGTGATCAAAAATTGAAATAAAATAATTAATATAACACATTAGAGAAAATATTAGACAATAACATATGAAATTATATAAATGAGATACAGATAGTATTGTAATATCTGCATGTCGATTGTGAAACGATTTATATAATTTCATATGTTATTGTCTAATATTTTCTAACGAGTAATATAGTGATACGCCGTTAAATTTCTTTTCTAGATACGATCGCGATTAACATCGGAAAATTATTTATTATAACAATATAATTAATTAACTTTTATAAATAACACATAATTAATATCTATATACATACCGCGGCGAAAATTCTCGAATCGCATATTTCGTAATTTATTCATTTAATTAATTATAATAAGAATCATATATATAGTAACAGAAATCTAAAATAATAAATTATTATTTCGATATGAAATCGATTTTTACGAGCAGAAATTATTTCTTTAATATTTATAGATATTTATAGAGTCAAATATAATATGTCTGCGACGTTTTATTGTTTTATTTTTCAATCATTGAAATATAATTCGGATTATAAGGACGCACAGTAAAATAATTGAATCGTGGATCTAAACAATTAATATAATGTAAGGCTCCATAATACATCATACAATCTTTTAATAAATAATCATATAATTAAAAAATCTACATAATCTAAAGTACTTCTATATACTTTAATATATTCCATACGTATATGAAAATATAT
>JALHBL010000535.1:0-22748 GCA_023638675.1 Camponotus pennsylvanicus | reverse complement strand
CTACTGTTTTGAGTAACAATATAACATCAGACAGTAGCACCCTCCCTAGTGGATTTACAGATAAATTGGAATTATCGGACCGAATTGGCCCTAATATATTCACTGAAGAAAAAAAAATCTCAAGATGTCGATTCTAACAAAGAAAATTGTAGTTCTAAAATACAAGACAATTCAAATAAGGACAATGAAACTATGCGTCAAAATAATAATAATGATGAAGATGATCCAAGTTATGATCCAAGACCGACTACTCACAGTGCTACATCTGAAATGTCTTTAGCAATTGAAAAATCTTCAATAAAAGAAAATTCTTCTTTATTAGATAATGACTGTCCACTTGACATTCGTAAATTGATAGTTCCGGTAACTACTTCTGAAAAAGGAAAGACAAAGAAATATTTGTCTATTTTGTAATACTTTGCAAACAAAATCTGCAAGACATCTGAATCTAAAACATAAAGATAAAGTGAGGCAGTAAAAGGGATCATGTATTTACCAAAGAAAAATAAAGAGCGAATTAAAATTATCGACACCTTAGGTAAAGAAGAGAATTGAAAAATAATACAAAACCTGAATTAAATTTCTAGTGTTTTAATAGGTATCAAGACAGCGTCAAGGAAAATAAAAAAACTCTGTAGAAGATTATATGTGGGGAGCGTCCGAAATGGCCACGTTCGAAATGGCCACGGCCAAATTTGACCACGTTCGAAATGGCCACGTTCGAAACGGCCACGTTCGAAACGGCCACGTTCGTAATGGCCACTCGTTCGTAATGGCCACGTTCGAAACGGCCACGTTCGGAACGGCCACGTTCGGAACGGCCACGTTCGAAATGGCCACGGATAAATTTTTGACCACGTTCGAAATGGCCACGTTCGAAACGGCCACGTTCGTAATGGCCACTCGTTCGTAATGGCCACGTTGCCCGAAACGGCCACGTTCGTAATGGCCTGACTGTTTGTAATGGTCACAACAACGGCCACGTTCGAAACGGCCACACTTGCCCGAAACGGCCACACGTTCGAAACGGCCACACGTTCGAAACGGCCACACGTTCGAAACGGCCCACATCGCGCCCGAAAACGGCCATACGAATCTTCACGCGAGGCGAGGGGGCGGGGTGGGGTGTGGGAGGGGGGCCGAAGGCCCTCCTTGCACCCCCCCGTGTGTGTGTATGTGTGTGTGAGAGAGAGAGAGTGCGTGTGTGAGGGGATAGTGCTTCCAACATTCCGTGGCCCCGAACGTGGCCGTTTCGAACGTGTGGCCGTTTCGAACGTGGCCATTACGAACGAGTGGCCATTACGAACGTGGCCGTTTCGAACGTGGCCATTACGAACGAGGCCATACGAACGTGGCCGTTTCGAACGTGGCCGTTTCGAACGTGGCCATTTCGAACGTGGTCAAATTTATCCGTGGCCATTTTTGACGTGGCCGTTCCGAACGTGGCCGTCGAACGTGGCCATTACGAACGAGTGGCCATTACGAACGTGGCTACTTGAACGTGGCCGGCCTGAACGTGGCCATTTTGAACGTGGTCAAATTTATCCGTGGCCATTTCGAACGTGGCCGTTCCGAACGGCTGCTCGGAACGTGGCCATTACGAACGAGTGGCCATTACGAACGTGGCCGTTTCGAACGTGGCCGTTTCGAACGTGGCCACTTCGAACGGTCAAATTTACCTGCATTACTTCGAACGTGGTCAAATTATATCCATTCGGATTATGTGTGCTGCAAAACATGTAAAGGGTTTTTTGCACAAATATAATCGTATTTATTTCTCAAAATGTAACAAATTTCATAAAAAAAGGAGCTCGTAACATTCTTCTTCAGATCGACGTTTAGGTGAATACATTCATCCTTGTACTAATAATACGTTGCGTCGATGTGTCTTTCCAATTCTAAGAAATGATGATATCTCAAGATGTATTAAATATGACAAAACTCATCATACAATTTGGCAATAAATTGTGTGATGTGTAATAAATACACATTAACTCATCAACACTTGATATGATTAGGAGCCAACTTAGCTTATTGGAACGCTTTAAACTAGAAATAATGGCACTTGATAATGAAATCTATGAATTTAAAGATATATATATAAATCCCAAAATTTTGATAAAGCTACTTAGACACTTTAAGAAAAGTAGCTCATTGGGATTCAAATATTATGTGGCTTCAAACAGCCAGCTGTTGCTCAAAATCTTACGACTCTGATAAAGAAATGTGCACATAAGCTCAGAACTGAATGCATCAAAAATCAATATCATGAGAAAAAAAAGTCTGGAAAATTTTCTATTATTATAGGAAGAAGAAGTTCCCACTCTTATCAACAAAAAAGCCCTTGAGGATCAAATCAATCAGAAACGACGAAAAAAAGTAGTTCTAAGCAAGATATCAAATTGTACGATTATTTAAAAAAAGAGTGTAATATTTGCCTTGAAATTTTAGATGATGGATTCAATTTAAATGCATGGATTCTTTTAACTCAGTGCACGCTCATTTTTATTCAAATCTTTAATCGTTGCCGAGCTGGAGAAATTGAGCGATTGACATTAAGTAATTATCAGAATAAAAAAGTATTAGATGAAAATATCGACCAAGAAGTTTATAAGCAATTGTCTGATTCTACGAAAGAATTTGCTAAGCAGTTTGTTCGGTTAACACTTCGAGGAAAATTGGGTAGAACTTTCTGTATTACTTAGCCCATTTGTAATCCAATGTATTGAAACTATTCTTAAATTTCGAAAACATGCTGAAGTAAGTTCTAATAATGAATATATATTCAGTGTACCTCATAGCAACAGTTTATCTAAAAAATATCTGAGAGCGTGTCCTTTGATGCGTCGTTTTGCTAATGAATGCGGTGCACTCATTCCAAGTACATTACGTGGTATTACATTAAGAAAGCACATCGCAACATATACTTCCATGTTAAATATCAAAGAATGTCAAATTGACCGTCTCGCTAACTTTATGGGCCATCATAAGGACATTTATAAAAATATATATAGAGTGCCTGTACCAGTAGCTGAAATGACTGATGTTTCACGATTGTCGATGGCATCTATTGGATATAATGATAAAGAAGATAACGAAGATTATAGCGATGATAATCAAAACAGTGATAGTAGTGAACATATTACTTCAGCAATAATCGAACGTACTAATACCCAAATAGCCAAATGCAATGAGGTTGCTGTCATATTGCCAATAATTGTTGAAGCAACTAATTTTAACAAACTAGAGACAAGGTGAGACAGCATTATGTCTGTTACATTGAACTCACATGAATTCATGTGCTAATAACAACAAATTGATTGCAATGTGTCAGCATATTGCTGACATGTTGTAGACAACGTAATATACCAATATTGCAGACTATTTGCTTCGTTAATTGATTGCATGTAGAAGCAGACATATAGCTGCATTCGTAACGCATTTTATTTCGATGTCAGCAAATATACTGCAAATATATAATAATACATGCGATGCATTTGTTTGCTGAATATGTCAAATCAAGCTTGGCTATCTCGGTATATATGTATTTATACTTATATACATATATTTATTTGTATACCTATAGTCTAAAGTCTTTCGCGAACATTCGTGAGGTGTGAAATTACGTCAAGGCGCGCAAAGGTAGAGGAGGACGGGGGGAAATAGTGCGCGAAATGAGATAACAGAGGGTGAGAGAGGGAACACATTTAACGGTAGTCCCTTCAACGGGTCCGATAAACAGAGGTTTATGACGTTATTCGAGATAGTTTTTTCTTTCTTTTGATAGGGTGGTTCACAGACGCCACGGTGGGATCATCAGGATGGGTTTAAGGGTAGACATTCACACAAACACGGGAAGATTTTATAGATATATTTATTGAGTGTTTAGCGTGTAAAAGTATAGAATATATGTTAACTTACTGTTAAATATATCATTAAATGGTAAATATATTTATATATGTATTGTGACGTTGCCGTCCTGACGCGCGTCCATCCGCCCTAGAAATCTTGACGGGGCGCGAGCCGAACGGCCGCGCCAGAAAAAGATTGCGAGAGCCGTATCGAAATCTCCGGAGAGACGAGCTATTAGTATATTTCGCGCTTTTATTAATTTATTTTTTTGTATCATTTTCTTTACGTCGGGCAACCCGCCGGAAGGAAACCGGAAAAGGCCTAAGAAGAATCCTTGTTACGACAGCCGACACGACATTTCCTACCTCCGATTTGAGAACGGAGAAGGCGCCGGAGGAACAGGGCAGCGCAGAGTCGCGGGTGGATTTTGCTCCCTGCAATTAAAGGAAAAGCGGCAAAGAACCAGCTGTCTCGAACCGGGATAACCGGACCGGATCGGCGCCACCCTCCGAGGACGGAGGACGAAAGACCTGCCTCCGGAAGACCACGGATAACAGGGTCGCCGAAATTCAGAATTTTAAATTATCGGGGCCGTTACGGCCCCCGATACGGTGTTGTCGCGGAGCGCAGTAATACCTCGCGTGTCGCGGCGCTATTGGCCGCGAATCCGCGCACCCCTGCGCGCAGGATTGACGCCGCTATCGACCCTGGATCGCGAGATCCAGGGAATCATTCTGGTGCGGGCGCTCTCAAGATATAGTCGTTCTTTCCAAGTGTCGTCGTTGTCGTTAAGAGAGTCGCTGTCGAGATCGAGAGGACGAAGCCGAGGAACATCCCCCTGGCTGCGGGAGCAAGTATCGGTGAGGTTGCCCATCGCTAATTGTAAACCACGTACGCGATTCCGTCCGCGGACCGGCCGCTCTGTCGCCGTCGCCATTTTCGTGTCTCGTTGTCGCTCGGGCATTGTACCGAGCTCGCGATTTTCGTGTATTTCGGGCGACCGGAGACAAGCGACCGAGGTATCAAGGACGATCGTAACGTCGGCCGTAGCTGATAAGGAACCGTTCGTCTTTCTCCGGGATTCGGGGTGTCGTAAAACGCGTAGTGACCGGCTCTCGTATATCGACCACGTGCGCGGTAAATCGCGGGGAATGCGTTCGCTATCCGTGCTGTCGAAAAGAGTTGTCGAAGCCGCGTAAGACATCCCCGCAATCGATCCTCGGGCGATTTTTGTTACTAATTAGCGTGTATGTGAGAGTGTGACCGTGTGCGTGTCGTGGCGTGGCAAATGTCGTGCTGTCTTTGTCACGCTTGTTGCTTGTATGAATTGCGCATATTGTGAGATATTTGTCGTGTGTACGAGCGGGTCGCGGTGCATAATAGATTACAGCGAATTAAGAAAGTTTCGAAATTCAAGGGTTTCGCGTAGATAAAAAGCGTTACGCCGAAAAGAAGTGAAGCGGCGTCCGACGGCTACCGAATTTCGAGCGAATCGATATTGTTCGTCGCAAGCGAGATTTTCCGTCTTCGCAGATTGCTTGATTACTCTCGCTCAATTGTTAAGCCTCTTTCCGAACATAGTGCTGTCGATTAAATGAGCGAGTGAAAGAACAAAAGGAATAGATCTGTAAAATGAGTCATCGATGAGATTGTCGAAATTGTCGTTACGTTTTCGAAACGCCGTTCGGCCTCGCAAAGTCCGGCCATAAAAACGGGCCAGAAAAACTACAAATATCAAAACTTTCTTATAGTCTCGATTCCGTATTGTTATTGTTATCACCGCTGTCGAAGGATAATCTATTATGCGTTCCGATGTTTCAAATTTTCGAAATTATATTCCGTTAATTCAGATTTACTAGTTTATGTTATTAGTATTATTTCTGTCTGGAACTCGTTAGTTCTTTTACTTTATATTTTTTTTTATATTTCTTTTCTTGAATAAATTTGTTATATTATCTTTTCTATTCAATTCGCGTAATTTATTTGAGTGTTCGTTTTTCGTGAGTCTTAAATTCCGTTGTGTTTATCAATTTTTGCAATTACCGACAACCTCGCATAAAATAAGTCAATATCCTTTTCAACGGACCCTGCCCCTCTACCGTTAGGTGAGCTAGTCGGCCCCTGGCGAAATAGGCTAACGTTTTTCGCGTCATTCTGGCGTTTTAGCGAACTGATACGCGAAAGACCGTATCTGGCGCCCAACTTCGAAATCTCGAGACAGCCTTCGCTTCGCCGCGGCTCGCGCGAGAACTCCCTCCATCTTAGTTTCTCTGAGCGCGAGTATCCTCCATCCGCCTTGTGTTTTTGACGGCGTTTTCGCTCCCCCCTTTAACATCCTCCTCCAAAAAGCGTCGCAATATATATATATATATATATATATATATATATATATATATATGTTTTTCTCGCCTACAACACTACAGGGGGGAAAAGAGGGATAATAATTAAATAATTTCTCGAATAGAGAATTATTTAAAAATTTGCTTGGTATCGTACCAAGAAAATTTGTGCCCCGTGCACACAAATAAGTTTCAACGAGAACTTAATTCTCGTTGAAATTACGCACTACCATCCGCGTTTAGCTCTGATGGCCCGTCTAAATTTAAAGTTTATGTTTTAATATACGGAGCCTAATTTCTTATAGTTATTTTAAAAATTCACGCCGGCGGAAGATGGCGTTATTTCCTAATTTAATATATATTTGTAGGCGACCGAGAAGTATCGAGTTGAAGGGTCTGAATAGCTCAGTGGTAAGAGCAGTCGCCCGGCAAGCGAAAGACTCGGGTTCGATTCCCGATTCAGCGACTTTCGGCCCGATGTTTTTCTCGCCTACAACACTACAGGGGGGAAAAGAGGGATAATAATTAAATAATTTCTCGAATTGAGAATTATTTAAAAATTTGCTTGGTGTCGTACCAAGAAAATTTGTGCCCTGTGCACACAAATAAGTTTCAACGAGAACTTAATTCTCGTTGAAATTACGCACTACCATCCGCGTTTAGCTCTGATGGCCCGTCTAAATTTAAAGTTTATATATATATGTATAATAAAATGTGCGCGCGCGCGTGCGTGCGTGCGTGCGTGCGTGTGTGTGTGTGTGTGTGTGTGTGTTTGGATGTGAAATAATTGTTACTGTGTATACACAAAAATGTAGAAAATAAATATATTGACAAATATATGGAATTAAATATACATTATACTTGAATTTAATCTGTCGCATATTACCTGGCGCAAAATTTTGTCGGAAAAATTTACAAAGGGAATGCGTTGAAATAGAGAAAGGATTAGAGAGAAGAAAATAATACGTCACGCAAGTGTCGAAAATAAAATAGAAAAGTGTCGTAAAAGTTTAAGACACTTAAGCTCGTGACTGAAGGGGTAACAATGCATTATATTTTATAATTTCTCGAAAAAAGGAACAAAGAACGAGATAAGTAATTTTAACCTTTGTATAGAATTTTACGTAAACTCGAAGGAAATGCAAAAAAATCCTCCTCCACCAATGAAATATCGTGTGAAAAAACCAAGCTAAGGATTGGAAATTTTTTGTTACGCCCTTTTTGGAAAATAGTGGAACAACATGGATAAAATGCTCTTTTGCGTGAGAAAAATCAGTCTAAAAATTTTTTACTCACGTGTTTTGCTTGTTTAAAGAAAAGGCTTGTTTTAAAGTTTCCTTAAAAGTTTCTCTAAAAAATGGCTGGAGTAGCGGAAATCATAAAAAACATCCTTTTAATTTGCACGAATATAGTGCCGCAACTAGAAATCGTCGCGTTTATAAAACAATTAGACGAGAGTAACGCGGAAAAAAATTACAAGATGTTCTCGGTGTTTGCCGAAAAAAAAAATGTAGTAGCTCTCTGCTCGGTGTACTATACCGTTTAGGGCACTTTGCCGGGGAGAAAAAAATTTTGAAAATAGCAGCAGAGATAGTGTCCGCCCAACAGTCGGCGGAAAAGAAGGAGGAGGACATATAAATTTCCTCCTACTACATTACAGGCATCGTCATCGGTCTCAGGGTGAGTAAACATGTAATATTTTTAAAATTAACATGTGTAGAATATATTAATGTGTGTAGAAATAAGAATAAATTTCTAAACTTTATTTCGATTTGATAAAACAGAAGCCAGGAGAGTTGCCACGATAAAACCCCAGCCTCCACGAAAACGTCCAGCGGAGGAACCCGCGGCCGGAGAAGCCGGAGCAGGTCCTTCAGGTTTACGTAAGTATTCCTAAATATATTTTTATAATATTTTTTCGAAGCTAATAGAAATAAGATTAATAAAATTTCAATTTTTAGAAAGAAGACCGGCTCCATTCCTTCCGGCCATCGACGTTGAGGCCATTAAAGTGATAACCATATCAGGTAAATATCTTTTAAAAACAAAAAGAAAAATTTTTTGGTTTCTTGAAAAAAAAAAGAAATTTTTAACAAAATTAAATTTTTAATTAAATATTTTATTATTTTTAAATTTTTAATTGCAATTAATATATTAATTAACTTTATTTACTTTATATACTTTACTTATTTTTTAGATGACGACGAAGATAGCGACAATGCGATAATCGCGAATTGAGGATCAAGACTAATTCAAAGAAATGTCGCTTTCTTCCTCGACGAGCGTGCCAAAGGGACATCGATAGCTATCAATTCTTGAGCAAGATCATGAAATCCATTACCTCCAATAAAATTAAATGGACGCAAATCTTTTGCACACATCAAAGCACATTTAAGTTTTATCTTATCTTTATCCTGTTTTGATATAGTATTTGATTCCGTACTTTTTAAAACGCATTTATGACGATTCATGCCGGTTGTGCTATTTTTATATGATAAAATGGTTTGACAATTTGTACATTGCACAAAACCAATAGAAGCATTCGTTCCAGATTCAACAATCAACTGGATAAAAGATAATTTACTTTTATTTTAACACAGACAAACTTTACTATTCGAAGGCATATGACTGTTTAACTGAATATTTTTCAATATCCTAACTAAACGTTCGATTATTCAAACAAGGTCAAGATAATAAAAGAAACAATATTTTTAAATAACAAAATAAAACCATTAAATAAAATCATGTTTCTGTTACAAATATAATTATTTTATTGAAAATGTAGATATTTTTATATATTTATATCTCTTCCTTATCAGTATTTATAAATAAATATGGATATTTTTAATTATTTATATTTTTACTTATAATTATATATATAATTGTCTAAATAACTAGAAGCGAGCTAATAAGAGTCAATAAGAATCAATACGTTGTAATTCAGGCGCAAGGATATATTTAAAAACAATAATAAAAAGGCTATCGAACGTTTGGCAATTTAAATTATTCTCAACGAATTTAAGTAATACAATCGTGTCAAAAATTAAGAATCAAAAATTGAAAAATTAAAAGATCGCATAATATTTATTATCAATTATATACAATAAAAAAAGAAATTTTGTCATGATTGTTATTAATAATGTGCATTCGAATAATAAAGTTATACTGAATAAAATTATACTGATATATTGATTTAAAATAAAAATAAAAGAGATCTTACTTAAATTTACAATGATAATAAATTTTTCTAATTTTATAATTATGTATAGATTTATAATTATATATTTATAATTATACGTATAGATTTATAATTATATATTTGTTTATTATTTTATGTTTTATAATTACATATTTTCATTCTATAATTATATATTTTATGTTTACTTATTTATTTATTTATTTCTTTAATATAGTTTTTAATAATATGTTAAAGTAGTTGCTTATGTACCATACGTTTCGAATATAAATATACATACATATTTCATATTTTCTAATTAATTTTATTTATTTTATTTATTTTTTTATTAATAAATTTTATTATTTAATATTAAAAAATTTTATTTATTTTATTGCATTTTTTATTTTAATTTATTAATAATTCTTAAATTTTTAGTAAAAATTATTCAAATAAGTGAATAAAAAGTGAAATTGCAATTTTATTCGAATTTATTATTGTAATGTGTTGCGTACATCGAATCATCTCGACTTTGGGACTCACCGGGAACCGTCGAGAATCAAAAATCTCGATCTATCCCGAGTCTCGATATTACCGAAAGGTCTCGATTCCCGTCATAGCAGGTAGTCTCTATCTTATCCCCACTCTATCCACTTGCGAGTTCGACCGAGACTCATGGTAAAGACTGTCGAGACCGAGCGGGAATAAAACGATATTTGCACGCCTCTAGTGCACGCGCGGGTACGTTTGTGACGCGGTAGACGGCGGTAGATGACGACACCGCATTGGCGTTATCGCAATGACAAAAGGAAGGTATGAAAAGGTGATAAAAAACAGGGATGTACAGGTTCGGTTGGGCCCCAGGCGTATAAAGGAGGGGATGAGAGGAATGAGAAAAATATTAGTCAATTTAAGATAAAAAGTCGCACATTTATATATTGGCACAGGTTTTATAAGATAATATTCTTATTACTATTATTACTATTATATATGTATATATATATATATATATTGTGACCGTTTATTTTTTATGTTGGGCTAATGTTAATTGTGGCCGGTGATATTGGTCCACGGCACACCTTCGGCGCGATCTTTTCTCAAACTATAAAACTCTAAAATTGCCTGGGCGCCAGGTGCGGGAATCCGCACCGCTCTAATAAAGTCTCAATAAATTATATAATTCTCCACGCTTTAAAGAAGACAAAAGAATTCGAAAGATATCGCGACGGACACTCGGCTAGCCCCGTATCGAAATTGGTAGAGGGGCGGTCCGTTTAATTGTGAATTAATTAGGAAGGATCGAGAATACAAGGTGGCTGCACATAAAACAATTATAATAATAACAAGAAGTAATATATTTAACAGGTGAATACTTTTCAGTAACAGACAGATTCGCGTAGATGGAGAACGATTTTATACAATTGATTTCAGCGTATTAGCCGGCAGCGACGGGCCGGCGATCGAGCGCGATCACCGCGGTATCACGTGTCACGCGGCAGAAGAAAGCGTGAAAGAAAAGTCCCGGAATTTCTCGCTGGACGAAACTTGTTAGAGTTTCGGCAGCTACGAATCCCCGAATAATTTTAACAATAAATACCGCGATATCGGCTCCTTTAATAGTATCCGTCTGTTGGAAATGAGAATAATTGACGATAATAATCGATCTACTCACCGCGCACGCAGTTAACAGAATCGATTAAAGCGGCGAGTCGGATATACTGATCTACTACTTTAACGAAAGAATTGAGCGACTACTAACGTATCTCACATAGACAATTGAATCTAGACATGAAAAAGTATCTATAACAAGGAAGTATCAAACGATTTGAGCCTCGGAAATATGCGAGCCGACGCCGCGACGTGGTTGCCGGTTATCGAGTATCGCAATCGCCTTCGTGCGCGAGCTCTTCGTATCGAAAGTTTAACAGGCAAAGATTCTCACAAAATCACAATAAACGCAACAAGAAAGACCATTAATTTGACCGTCGGTTATCGGTATATTACGCGTTAACGAAAAGAATTTAGACAAGACTCGATAACTCAATAAAAGACACATTAAATTCAACGCGCACAATTCCTCTCTATAATATAATACACGGAATGCGAGTCGACGCTGCAACGCACTTGCTATCGAATCTCGAGATCGCCTTATGTGTGTGAGCTCAGTTAAAGTAATTTTAACGGACGAAAATTTACAGTAAACAATAATAATCGTACAATAAACACGTAAAGTGACTGTCGGCGCGCAACTGGGAGAGAGGGCACTTAATTTTACGAAAGCTCGAACAAAGTCTTTAGGCCGGCCGTCGCACGGTAAGACGCAAATATCGAGAACGCAGAAAAACGAAATTTACAATGAAATTTAGTGACGGCAGCTATACGGCCCCGACACTGTTCGAGCTAATTCTACCTTATTACACAAAAAACGGCCAGATGGGGTCGACGCTTGTCTCACCGGTGACTCCTTGCGGTCCTCCGTGCTCTCGGCATCCAAGTCTCCGATCGATCGCTTTGGGCCGTCGCTCTCGCCGCCGGTCCGCCGAACAGTGGCGAGCGGAAGGCCCGTCGGAATCACGCCGGCGAATTAATTTGTAATTGGGCCACCTGTGGCGCTTCCGCAACCCTCAGGATCGTCGTATGGCCCATTTTATCTTGCGGCCTTCAAGGCCGTACCTGTGCTTGTCGCACCCCGTTTTCCTTGGATTTTTTGTAATTTCTCTCGTCAGAGCCCGTCAGGAGGAATATCTTCGGCAGCCACTCGCCGTTGATTATAAGGCCGTTGATTATAAGGTTCTTCTTGAGCTCTGTTCCGGCCGAGGCGGCTCCGGCGCGGGGTCCCAGTGTTAATTTCCCGCTGGTTGGCCTTCCCCGCTATCATTCTCCGTACCTGCTGGGCATATTAATGTTCACAGGGCGGCAGCGACAGTCTTAAGTGGACTTTAGATAAATTGGCACAATCAAATAATACTTATCCTGGCGTGTTCCTTTTAATCGGCGCCTCCACTCGCCCGTTTCCTTGCATGCTGGACTTCTTCCTCAAAGTTGGAGCCACCGGATGAAATCCCGTCCGCGTTTCCCATCACGCCCGCGCTTAAACCTAATCTTATCGCTAACAATTAAATATTTATGCCAGGGAGGCGAGTATAACCTCGCCTCCAATAGCCGCTCTCTCCCTAAATTAGGGGAGAACGAGGGCCCAAATTCACTCTCGGTCGGATCTCGCGATCCTTGTGACGGACCGCCAAGTGTCACGTCACAACTCCCCCCTCCTAAGAGAGGACCGAGGAGGTCTCGGCTACCGACCAACGTCGACAGCCGCTTAATTTTCTCATCCCGTTAATTGCCCGAGGATTTTCCTCGTGGCGTTCCTTAAACAAAATTAAATAGCATTAGTCCGCTCTCTACCACAATGAACTGCGCTTTCAGTCAAATATAGTCGGGCCAGGAGCATGCGACACAACCAACAACCATTCCATCACAAAATCGAAGGCAGCAACATAAGGTGGGCGAAGCGGATCCCTCAGCCGAGTACGTTGGTTATTAGTGATGTGGAGAGAGTAAGGTAGTTAATTAAGCAAGACGATAATTCGGCTCTTCAATCTATTTATTAGTTCCTTTTAGAGAGGAGCCGGGGAGAGGAGGAAAAGAAAAAAAAATACAATAATCGGCAGCTATCTATGGGAGGGGATATGATATGGTTTGAGATCTTGCACATGCACCTTACCCGCAAAATCGCCATTCAAATGGACGAGCTCACACACAACCGGCGAAAGCATGCGATCAATGCGAAAAGGTCCGTGGAATTTCGGTGATAACTTGGCGGCAATATTCTGTGCCGCCGACGATAAAACGTGATGGCGCTTCAGTACCAGATCGCCGATCTGAAAAGCAATGTCGCGTCGTTTCACATCGTAATACGCGGCTTGCTTGCGATAGGCTTGCTCTAAATTCCCGTCCACCCAGTTGTATAGAGTACGCAACTTTTTCATTCGCTCCGACCACTCAACAGGATCTCGCGGTTCGACTTCGGCCGCTCCACGGCAACGATCGCGCAAGCTATTAGAAGGATTCAACTCTCGTCCTAGATTCAAGAAAGCGGGCGATGTGCCTATCGACGAATGGTGAGCCGTGTTATATGCGAAACGGAAGTCTTTCAAGTGCTCATCCCACTCCCGATGGTCTCGATCCAGGAACGCGACAATCATTGTTTTTAAGACCCTATTCACTCGCTCAACGGGATTCGCTTGTGGGTGGTACGGCGGAATAGTGGTGAGCTGGATTCCGTGCTCTTCAGCGAACGATTGCAATGTTCGGTTCGCGAATTCCGTGCCGTTGTCCGTAAGCAGGAACTTTGGCGTACCCCACCGCGAGACTACTTCCTCTAAGGCTTCACAAATCTTTTTCCCGTTAGCGGCGCGTAGCGGAAAACACTCTACCCACTTCGTAAATAAGTCCTGCACGACCAGGATGTATGTGAATCCGGACTTACTCTTGGGAAACGGTCCCATTATATCGGCAGCAATGACAGTCCATGGGCCCTCTACTACGCGACGACCCATGAGTCCCGCCGGGGGAGCTTGTTCCACCTTAGTGCGTTGACACGTGTCGCACTGTCGAACATATTTCGCAACATCCCGGAACATGTTCGGCCAAAAGTACGCGACCGCGAGTCTCTAAAAGGTCTTTTCCACCCCTAGATGTCCGGACCGCGGTTCGTCGTGAGCCTCTCTCAAAGCTTCCTCTCGTTGTTCTTGAGGTAGTACTAATTTCCACCGATCTAAATCCTCGACAATGTCCGATACAATTGCCCTCGGCCTACAATAATACAACTGACCGTCGACCGCCCTCCAATCCGTATATCTTTTAGTTCGGTCAGATACCTCCCTGAAACGCCGGCGATACCACTCATCGGCGGTATCGGCAGCTAAATCTGCTTCCGCGGCAACTAATACTTTAACCTCGGTGTCACCTTCGTACATTCTCGACAGAGCATCCGGTACGTGATGTAACGCGCCTTTCCTATGCACTATCTCGTAATCGTATTCGAGTAGCTCTAAGGCCCACCTTGCGAGTCGACCCGTAGGATTCTTAAGATTATGCAACCATCGCAGGCTACTGTGGTCGGTTATTACCGTAAACTTATAACCCTCTAGATATGGTCGAAACTTCTTAATAGCCCATACGACAGCTAAGCACTCCTGTTCTGTGACGGAATATTTCTTCTCCGGATCGGACAACGCTCTACTCGCGAAAGCTATTACGTTCTCTTTCCCGTCAATAATTTGCGTTAGAACGGCTCCTATTCCGACGGAACTCGCGTCGGTTTGTAGCGTAAATGGAATACTAAAATCAGGGCACGTAACGTAGGCGCAGTCATTAGATGTGAACGGATCTGTTCAAACGCACGGACTTGGTCTTCCGCCCACTCCCAACGTTGATTCTTCTTTAGTAATCGCGTTAAGGGTTCACTAATCGTAGCAAACTGCGGAATGAACCGTCTATACCAGGAGGACATACCCAATAAACGACGTAGCTGTTTTAGGTTCCGCGGGGCCGGATATTCTAAGATTGGTTGAGCTTTGTCCGGATCTACAGTTAGCCCGTCCCTCTGTACAATAAACCCGAGATAGCGAACCTGTGAGCGACAGAACTCACATTTCGCCGGGTTTATCGTGAGACCGGCAGCAACAATTTTATCCAACACGCGTCCCAACCATTCCAGGTGTTCCTCGAAAGTCGGCGTCACGATCACGATGTCGTCGAGGTACGCGAACGCGTGCGGTTCCATTTCCGGCCCTATTAACTTGTCTAATAAACGCTGGAATGTCGCGGGCGCTCCTGTCAGTCCGTAAGGCATTCGCGTGAAGTGGTATAATCCTTTTCCGGGTACGCTAAAGGCGGTAATCTCCCTGCTTTCCTTGGCCAGAGGTATTTGAAAATACGCCTGACTCAAGTCAAGAGTCGAGATATACTTTGCCGATCTTAGTTTGTCTAGAATGCCGTTCATGTTCGGCAGCGGATATGCATTCTTCTTGGACACGCTATTAACTTTCCGGAAGTCTAAACAAAATCTGTATTTCCCGGTAGATTTCTTTACCATGACGATAGGATTTGACCACTCACTAAAAGAAGGCTCTATAATTCCAGCCTCTAACATTTTATCCACTTCATCGCGAATAGCCTCCTGAACTTTAGGTGAGACTAGATAACATCGCTGTTTAATAGGTCGATGTTGGCCAACGTCAATAACATGCTCTGTAAGAGAAGTGACACCGGGGTTTTCGACCGCTATCGGTATCTTATTCTCCAAAAATGACTCTAAACGTTCATTCTGTAAAGGTGTCAACTCGGGGAGTCCACAGCATACTCGCGATTCCTCGCTCTCCGACTCAAACGGATACCTCACGGCAGGACTATCTCTAAAATTCCATTCCGATAACTCATAATCCACAACCATGCCAAATTTTCGCAAAAAATCCATGCCGACCAAACACGAAACGGTCAAGTCCGGCAGCAAACAAGCTGAGATGGTACGAATCCGATCCCCCAATCGAAACGATAAATCGACCTCTTCGCGCGCTCTCGCTATTTGCCCATTCGCGGTACGAATCCGAGTAACTCGTTGCCGAGTAGGCAGATTCAACCCTCGAACAATTTTAATGGCCTCAGCCCCGAGGATCGTACGAGTCGATCCCGAATCGACGAGCGCTCTTAAAGGTTCCTTATTAACGGCAACGATAAGATAATGCAAAGGTGGTAGCTCTAAAGAATCGGTGGGATCGACCATGTTCGACGACAAGACTATCTCGCGCGTGGAGCTCGCGACGCGGGCCTCCCCTTCATTATTCAGAGTCGCAGCGGCCCTCCCTAACGACTCTCGGCCTCGTTTCCCGAACACGAGGGGCACGTTTTCACGGTGACATTCGCCTTGCCGCAACGGTAGCAATATTGGCGACGCGATTCTGAGCATTCACGCGCTATATGGCCGGTCTTTTCACAATTCCAACACTTCACCATTCGGTTGGAGGCCACGGAAGTGCTAGGAGTCGGAACGGAAGTACCGGCGGTCGCGGCAGCAGGAGGCGCAACGGCAACGGTCGCCGGTGCAGCTCGGGTGTCGGTCGACCCTTTCTGGGCTCGCTTGTCGTTCTTTTTCTTCTTCGTGAGTAGTTAGCACTAAGAGAGTTCTAACTCAGGGATCTCAGGGGAGGTGAGGGGCGAGGGGATCTCAGCGGCGCGGGGGAATGACGTCACGCAGGATGGAGGGGGATGACGTCACGCGGGACGGAGGGGATTTCGGAGGATCATAGCGAGATAACAACACATTTTTGAGATATTTCGGGGTCCGACGTTTTCGAGCAATCTATGAATCATAGCAAGATAACAACACATTTTCAACCCTAGGTTCAGTTACAAAAAAATTTTTTCTTTTGTGTTCCCAACAATCTCTGAATATCCCTCTCTTTATCCCTTTTATCTCTCTTTCTCTCTCAGTATTATCGCAAGTATACAATATTAGTCATAAAATTAATGCGATAGCACGCAAAGGATTGGAGCGCAAGGGAAAGGCGTGTAAATAATTGCAATTTTTGTTACAATTAAAAATATATATAATTTATTTAAATGTGTGTATGAGTATTACAAATTGTGTGTGTGTGTGTGTGTGTGTGTGTGTGTGTGTGTGTGTGTGGTACTTAATATTAAAATTATATAAAATTTAAAAATTAATAAAATATAGGAGGAAAAAAAAAGATGAATATAAAATAATGCGGACGGTGCGCCGGGCTGTAAGGGGGAGGCAGCTCCTGAAACAGGAAAAACGCTACATTAATTTTATCTTAATTAAAATAAAAAAAATAATAATTTATTTTGAGATACTTTTGATATAATAAATTGTAAGTTACTTACAATGTTATCCATGATCCATCTATTTTAATTTGCGCAAATAGGGCACATGTTGCAGGCCAATATTTGATGCAAAGATTTGTCACATTCTTTGCAAGACATATTAGATAAATGTTCATAATATGTGCATCTATGTTCCCGAACAAAACCAGCTTCTAAGAATAGGAATGATAATCTATAGAAGCACTCGGTACAATATTTGGACTCATCTTGCACATAATAGTAGGATATACAACATATCTTCGTGTGATTCAATGCCAATATTTCAGTCAAGTTTAAATTTTGATGTTTAGTGTGTATTAATTCATCACTACTATCACTCTCATAATCACTGTCTGCTATGGGTTCTATTTCTATTTCCTCGTCTGATGATTCATGGAGATTATCATCTTCCATCTCTCTCCTCTCTCTCTCCTCTCTCTCTATCTCCATCCTCTCCGCCACAACTGGATCCATCCAATGATCGTAATCATCATCCGTATCGTCGTCGTCGTCGATGATAATTACATTTTCTTCAGCCATTGCACAAGACCGCCGAAACACAGAAGAGCAACGAAAGAAATGATACTCTAGTGCAGCAGACTACCGAAACACAGAAGAGCAACGAAAGAAATAGTACTCTAGTGCAACAGACCACCGAAACACAGAAGAGCAACGAAAGAAATGATACTCTAGTGTAGCAGAGTCCTCTTCATTTGAAATATTTCGGGGTCCGATCTTTTCAAGCAATCTGTGAGTCATAGCGAGATAACAATAATTTTCAACCCTAGGTTCAGTTACAAAAAAATTTTTTCTTTTGTGCTCACAACAATCTCTGAATATCTCTCTCTTTATCCCTTTTATCTCTCTCTCTCTGTCATCATCTCTGTATTATCGCAAGTATACAATATTACCAGTTAATAAACAATATAAATAGAAGTATTCTTTGAAGGATTGGATGGATGGATGGATGGAAATGCGTGCGAAGAAATTACGTCATGATTTAGACTTAAAACTCTTTATTTATGTTTTATATATATTTTTCTTACGTACTATGGACTAAAAACTAAAGCTGCCAGTTCGCAATCGACGAGTTGATGCTTGTTGAAAGCAGCACTCGCGCGTATTACATTTGATATTTCTTTCGGATTTATTACAGTGGACGCGATATTGGAGAATTGCGTAAATTTGACATCAACTGTTTGGATAATTTTATCCAATCGATCAAAAGTTACATCTATGCATTGATCGAGATCGAACATACGATGTAACGTCGATTCGATCATCATCAAGCAAACGTTTGAAGATTCGAGACTTATGAGTTTGACGTCGTTAATCGTACGAACTCTCACTGTTAGCGGTCCAACGCTTATGAAATTGTAGTCATCTTTAGAGTCGTTCCGAAGGAAATTTTGAATATTGCGACGTTGCTCGTAGAGTCCCTTCCACGTTTCGAGAGATAATATCAGTTCCTTTCCTCGATGATCTCCTATGACAATCTCCACGTAACTCGGTGGACCCACGTTGATACCAATTTCGAGGAATTTGAATTCCGTAGCTGTCAATGCGTATCGTCTACCTAGTATACGAACCGCACGACGTTCCAACGAAATGCTACAGAAAAATTAAAATAATAGTAATAATACAATTTGTAAAAATCGAAAAATAGAAAAAAGTTAAACGAAACTTACTCGTCGCATTTGTTCTCAAACGATGAAGTTTTATTACGGCTCGACACGTAATTATTCACGCGTCTTCCGACGTCGCTGCCGCTGCTGCTTCTTTCGACGTAGTACATTTCTCTGGGAGTTATGAAAAGTGAACCACGAGAGCGGTGTTAACGCGACACTGATCGTATAAGAAATGATCGAGTATACGTGACGCTCATCTTCCAAAAGTATAATATGGTGAGGGTATCAATGCTTCTAACGTTTTGAGTTTTAGGAGAAGGGGAGATAACGCTCAGATAAAAATTCTTAGAAACGCAAGGAAAGGTTTAGGGAGGGGAAATAAGAGATAACACATATTAATGTTTATACATTTTTTTATTTTTCTTGCAATTCTTTCTGGCGTTGCGACCACCAGTTAAATATTTTAAATACATTTTGTAATGCACAATTCTTAACATGTTTTCCACATCGCATACTATTGGTAATATCTAATTTATTTAGAGAATCAATATCTTTATAGTCTGCATCCAAGGTTTCAATAATATAGCCGTTTCCCACATCGCCTAGTATATCGGTCAGCCATTTTCGCTTTTCAAGTCCTTTAACGTACACGACAGATGATTCTTTTTCGTGTATCGTACCAACGACTGCTGTAGTAATTACACGCTGAGCCAAGTCATATGGAACGTTTCCGTCTTCCCATTGTAATCCGTGATGATTTCTAATCACCCATAAAACTTGACATCGCTCAGATTTTGTAAGCACGCTCCACGGTACGGGACTTGTGAAAAAGTAATGCGAGAGAACATATCCCTTTCTCAGAACCGCAGCTTCTTTCACGAAGAATAGTTTGTCGATGATAAATCCTTGCAGATCCACAAACGTTGGTATAGACATGACGAGATCTCTCTCTCTCTCTCTCTCTCTCTCTCTCTCTCCCCGATGCATCAGTCGAGAGGAATGGGAAACTCTAAAATCATCTCGCAGCATTTTGATTTATATCCTGCTCCTCCTCCCCTCTCTCTTGTGTCGATGTTATCGCTTAGGTGATTTTGCGTACAACGTTGGTCAACGGATTGTACTGGATCACACGATCGTGTATGATGAGACAGTACGCAGTGGTATTCGCCGGCACGTTCTCCTTACATTCGAATTCCAATCTCACATCCACGGTTGCGCTCTTGACCGATTCGTTTTGTCGAGAACAATCGATAATCACGAACGGACCTTGACGTGTAAACTGTAAGACGGAGAGACTCGGCTCGAGATACTCGTATCCGTAATAGTTCTTGCAGAAGCGCGCGTACGTGTCGTAGAGAATGGCACACCTGCCTTTTTCGAAATCCAGATTCATATCGTCGTACGGATAACATTCAGAATTCAGATAGAGTTTCACATTGATTAATTTGCAGTGATCGAATTGAGTAGCATTCTTAGACAAGGCATTCTTCCGATCTGTTTGCAGAGCGAAGATAACGTATCGTGGTTTCTCCAGTTGAGTCGCGGTCTTAATAGCCCACGAATGCTTGGTTGTAAGCTGCAATAGTGGATACTCGTATAGATCCCACGAGCGAAAACCCATGCTGAGATATCGTCCGCTTTCCAGAGCACGCAGCATCGACAGTTTTTCGATCTCGCTCAACAGCACGTGAGGCATTCGCCATTGTATCTTGAATATGTTGATCACAGGCTCCAGCGTTTTAGAATTTGCAAACAGACAATTATTATCGTTGCGCGATCGTATTAAGATCAATTCGTGACGAGCGTTAATCACCACTCGTTTATAATCCTCGCAAAATCCCAATAACATGTGGAGCGGTACGCAAAAATTGAAATGTCCATTCGCATAGGTCGACGGATCCCAGCCGGCGTTTTTCATAATCACGTTTCTATCGGATGATACCGTTACATAGTTTTTGAGCGTAGTAGTTATTCCTACGTTTCTATTGCGATCAATCTCCACGCCATCGAGTTCGTATCGAATCTCATCGAACATGAATGCGACGCAATTATTTCCCAGTACCACATCACTTTCTCCTTCAACTGTTGCTGTTTTTTCCCCCGTTAGTTGTCCCTCGATGTATAGGAAACTCTCGTACGGCAGCGTATACAGATCCTGTTGTTGTATGGGTATTCTTATCTCGTCACTGTGTCCGAACGTTGTATTGGCGAACGGGTTGTACGTGTGAGTCTCGATCTTGATGATACGATTGTCAAAGATCGGTTCATCACCGATGTTGAGAATGTCGGTCATCGTTCAGCTGTTTCGCACCGCAAATCCCAAAGATTGTAAAAACGCAACGTTCGATGCGCTGAGTTTCTTTTTCTTGGATGATTTGATATTAGCGAACGTTGTTGTTGTTGTTGTTGGTGGTGGTGGTGGTGTTGCTGGTCTCGTAAAGATTGCGTTATCTCTCACGTCTTTCGATCCGTTCAATACGAGCATCTCATACGTCGCATACGTACGTGCAATCTTACGGTGATCTCTTCTCCTCGAAAATCGAGCAATCGTCCGTTCTGGTCGACAACGCGTAACGTTAAATCCGTAATGCTCCGCGCGATGATCGGCAGGTAAATGATCTGTGCAGGCGTTTCCGATATCTTATATCCCGGTGGTACCCTCGGTGAAAATTCATGTATCGTATGAACGAGTATGCCGTTGTTGTACGCACCCGCGGTCACGTTACACTCTATACGGATAATATTCACGTTGAGAATGTTAATCGGCATGTTTGATTCGTACCATTTTCGCGGCTCGAGAATACGATTCGAGAATCCTAGCAGCGATCCAATGTTGACGGGTTTGGTAAAGTTTATTCTGTAGGCACATTTGATCTCGCTCCTCATTGTATTGTAATTAGCGCGGAGCACTATCGGATATTCATCATCTTCATAGTCATCGCCGTCAATGTGTTTCTCATCGTGATGTTTCCGTGAAATTGCATGTTTCAAAAATTCATGTATATTTTGCAACTCATACGATCCCTCGGGAATCGTAATTTCCTCGTCGTCTTCCCCAAAATAAAATTTATTATTCGAGGAATTCACATTCGGTATCGTGTGATAAGTCTCAAAATCCGTTAGACCGAGCTCGTATTCGCCATCGCTCAAATCTACGATGGGAAAGAAGTTTGCCGTGAGAACGCTGCTCTTCCCAGTCAATGT
Organism: Camponotus pennsylvanicus; assembly: GCA_023638675.1. Classification (NCBI taxonomy): domain Eukaryota; kingdom Metazoa; phylum Arthropoda; class Insecta; order Hymenoptera; family Formicidae; genus Camponotus; species Camponotus pennsylvanicus. The sequence goes on along the minus strand of JALHBL010000535.1, from coordinate 663 downwards.
GAACGTCATAGACATGTCGACGAAACTGTTTAACGAATACTGAGTTAAATAGCGCAATATCTGTCTTTAAATTCACATGCATCGACCGTTCGAAGAAACTGCAAGCACAATTGTCCGCAGATACTCTGATCATAAGTTTGAACAGGTGTGTAATTGTACTGTATCTTCGTTACGTTTCGTCCGAGATATCGCACCAATTCATTCGGTGGTCGAAGATTGCCGAAACTGTCGAAATATATAGCGCGATTCCCCCTCTTTGCATACGCTACCCAATGAGTACCTGGTCCTTCGACGCTATCCAAATTTACGATGCCGCTCTCGTTTTGATATATACCACCGATCGGTAACGAGTTGCGCATGAAAACACCTCTAAAATATGGAATGTGCATACGTTTTGCCAGTTGTAGCAATTGTATGTTGGTAGTTGCGCCCTGCGGCATTTTTAGCGTCTCTTTGACGTTTTTTTTTTTTGTTTTTTCGTTGAGGCTCCTCGTCCGTATTTGTAAGGAGCGAGATATAATCCGTGACCTTCCATGGCGCGATTGTGACGTAGCATCTCTTGCAACTGACGTTGCGCGGCTTTTCCGTCGTTCACCACTTTCGCTACACCAGCCGCTCCACCGATCAGGGATCCGAGCGCACCCAACATTGGTAGAATCGGCA
>JALHBL010000534.1:1175000-1176483 GCA_023638675.1 Camponotus pennsylvanicus | reverse complement strand
GGCGACGCTGCTCGCTCCTCGATATCTCGATATGCGCTTGATCGTTTTTCTCTTACAGCTTTCCTTTATGTTATAAATTTTTTACAATTAGTAAATATACATATATATATACATATGTATATATAAATATACAGGGTATATAAAAAAGGTCGGAACCCTTGAATATTTCGAAAAATATGTTTTATCAAAAAATGTTTCAGACAAAAGTTAAAAATATAATTTATCCGTTGACATTAGAGACAAATGTTTTTCATCAATTTTCATTTTCATAGCTGTTTCTCCTCTCGTTTTTAATGCAGATTTAAAAACACAAATTGCATTAACAGTAGCCGACGAAAAACTGTTACGTTTTTTCGTTTTTAAATTATTTAAAAGAGAAAACATTCTCTCCGGATCGGCATTTGAATTTGGAAGCGATCTTATAGTATTTATAACATTTGTTAAATTGGGATATTTAACAAGATTATTACGACTTTGTAAAATTTCTTTCCACATGCTGTTGAAATTTAATTTAGAAAAGCTTTGTTTTTCTTCCATTGTAAAATCTAATGGTAAGGCAATCCATTCTTTCTTTAAACCATCTTCATCAAAACCGCCGATAGTTTTAGCTATAAAAGAAACATCATTGAATGATGTTTCTCTATTATTATCAAATAAACTTATATATGATTGAAAAACTTGTAACTTTGATAAAAATATATTATTTATAGGTAATCTTTTACGTATTTCTTCTGCAGCAGTCACATAAAATATTAAACAATTCTCTCGAATAATTCTAACTATGTTTATGTGACCTTTGAGCGTTAATTCCTTGAGATATTCCTCACATTCTGATCCTAAAATAATTTCATTTATAGCTTTTTGATTTTCTTTTAGTGAGAATATTATATTTGTAGAAAATGGTTTTAAATATTCTTCTTTTAAAAAATTCCGACAGATTTGGAAAAGAAAGTTTATAGATTTTGGATGTAACAAATGAATCCTTGTTTCTAATGCTTGAAAGAATGCATTAAATGCATTAAAAAAATTCAAAACGTATTTTAAAAACAGAAAATAAGCTTTCATCTCTACGTTGTCCATCATAGACAGCAGATATTCTCCAGAATTTGTTTTCTCGCTCACAACCATTTCAGTAAGAAAGTATTTAATTGTATCCCAAGATTCAAGAAGCCTTTCGATACATAAATAATGCGAAAGCCAGCGCGTATCACATAATTTCAATATTTTGCGATTTGTTTCTTGGAAACATTCACAAAATTCACGAAAAATAGCCGAACGTTTTGGACTACTATTGAGATAAGTAGCAATTTTTTTTAGAAATTCGTCGCAATATGTAGACATTTTAGAACAAGAAGCATGCGCTGCTAATGCGAAGGAATGACATGGGCATGAAAATGTTAATAAATGTGGACATATTTCTTCTAATTTTTTTTTAAACGATAAGTGTTTTCCTGTCATAACAGATGCATTATCGCATGATAAG
>JALHBL010000534.1:905000-1167500 GCA_023638675.1 Camponotus pennsylvanicus | reverse complement strand
CGTAGCTTTTATACGTCTTGATTAGCACAATTCAGCACAAAAGGAGAAATTGAGCTACCTGGCATGATTTAAAAGTTATAAGACTATAAAATTTTACATCTAAAAAATTTACATTTAAATTTTTTTTTCTGAAACGAGAAGAAATACGGTTGTAATTGTTAAGATTATGTTTGGCGCAGAGGAATCTCAATCTTTTAAGATTGATAATAATTTAATAGACCTTGCACAAATATCAGAACAATACAGCTTTATTATGATGTGACTCAGTCTTATACCTTTAATACCGGCAATACAAAAGTAACCAACTAACGTAACGTAAGTTCCTGCGCATTCTCTACGCGCAGATCAGACATGGCAGTTTTAAGTGGAACAACATAGAAGAAAAGGAACGAATAATAACATATATATGCTAGTAACTCTGTATATAAAATAATAACATAGTATCATATGAAGTATATAAGAAAGAACATAAAGAAATAACAGATAAATAAACTATTTATCTTAACACTCCCACTTTTATTTATCTATTATTTTCTCGTCCTCATTGTTATGTGAAAATGATCTTACTGCTAATGCCTTACAGTTATGTAAAAATTTTTCTTTTGATAACGGTTTTGTTAAGAAATCAGCCAATTGTTTTTCTGATGGAACATACATAGGAATAAGTAAATTATCATGAATACAGTCACGAATATGATGATATCAATATGTTTTGATATCAATATGTTTTGTTAATTTATGATGTGATATGCTGTTGGCCAATTTGATAGCACTTTGATTATCAATTAATAATTCCGTCGGTAGCTGAGGTTTATCTAATAATTCTTGTAGAAGTTGACGTAGCCATAATACTTCTCGAGCTGCTTCTGAGGCTGAAATATATTCCGATTCAGTCGTTGAACGTGCAACACATTTTTGTTGTTTAGATGACCATGTGATTGGTGCATTTGCTAATGTACTTATATATCCTGATATGGATTTACGATTGTCTATATCGTTTGCAAAATCTGAATCAGAAAAAGTCTTGAGTGTACTGTTACTACCTGTATACATTATACCTACGGTTGCAGTTCCTTGTAGATACCTAAAAATACGTTTGATTGCAATCCAATGAGTTTGTCCAGGATTGTTTAGAAAACGACTCACTTGATTCACTGAGTACATAATATCTGGACGTGAAACAATAGCAATAAACATTCGACTGCCTACTGCCTCTCTATATGGAATTTTTCGCATCTCTTGTTTCTCTGACTCATGAACAGGACAATCTTTTACACTTAAGGATAGATTCAAATCTGCTGGTGTACTCATTGAATTGCAGTCTTGCATGTTAAATCTCTTTAACATTCTAGTAATATAGTTGTATTGACTAACAAATAATTGTTTCTCTTTTAAATTGTGTTTAAATTCTAATCCTACAAAGCAATTTGAGTCCATTACAACTATTTCAAACTGCTTATTACATTCTGTTAATATCTTATCTATTATTTCTGATTTTCTGCACATAACAAGCCCGTCATCTACATATAATGCTAAAAAAACCAATTCTCCTTCAATTTTTGTTTGAAATACACATTTATCTGTTTCTAATTGCTTGAAATTAAATGATTTTAAAAATGCTGTAAACTTTATATTCCAGCACCTGGGAGACTGTTTAAGTCCATACAAGCTTTTATGTAACCTACAAACCAAAGATGGATTAGTTATAAAACCTTCAGGCTGTTTCATAAATATTTCCTCCGTTAAGTCTCCGTGTAAAAACGCTGTTTTAACATCAAATTGTTGAATTTGCATATTATGTATTACTGCTAATGCTAATAAGACTCTAATAGAATCATACCTAACTACTGGAGAAAATGTTTCATGAAAATCTATACCTTCCCTCTGTGAATAACCTTTTGCGCATAATCTAGCCTTATATTTGTCTATTGACCCGTCGGATTTGTACTTGATTTTATAGATCCATTTACAATCTATTACCTTACTTTTCGAATTTGGAACTAATGACCAAGTTTTGTTGTTTCGCAAAGATTCAATTTCTTCTTTCATGGCTTTATATTTATCCATTTTTCCGCATCAACTCCTGACATGGCCTCTTCATATGTTTGTGGCTCCTCAGTTGTGGCTGCTGTGCATGCTAGATACTGGTATTCATCGTAACGAGAGGGTTTTTTAATATTTTTTCGATCTCGTAATTCTCTTTTTTCTTCTACTGCATGTGTACGTTTTTCTTCGTCCTTTGATATATCTGCTGGCAGTTCCTCTTCTCGATCGATCTCTATTTGTATATTATCTTCTTCGTTTTCTTCTATCTCTCTGTTACTACTGTTACGTCCAGACCCTGGAATGGATGGGCCGTATGGAAGGACGCAATTTACTTACCCCGTGACACACTTTATTTGGGCGTGTGTATGGATCGGGTCGAACGAATGTGAAGGGCCTGACACAGGTCAGCGACCGAAGGTCTCTATAACGCTGCGTTTTTAAGCCTATTCGTTCGGTGGTCCTTTTTCGGTAAAGGAATTTAATCCTTGTTACGCGGGACGGGACCTAGTGCGATCTCAGGATTTAGGGAAGAGAACGGGTTAAATAATTAAATTATACATTAAATTAAAAATACATATATTATGCAAAAATAAAGAAAGAAAAATACATCTTAACAGTTATAGCTATGAGTGAGTGGGTATTTGTGTGTGAATGTGTATGTTCTCGCGGGTGTTACAATCGTTCGGAGGTCATCAGTCAGAATATACAGGGAAGAATTTACGTTAAGAATTAAAAATTCTGACTGGTGTTAATACAATATACATATAATTAATATAATATAAGGAATAAAATAAAATAAAAAGTGAATGTGTAATAAAAATATGAATAACGCTTACTCATTAGAAGAAGTATAGAATTCGTCGCTTGCGGATAAGTGTGTGTGGGTTACAGGAAGTGGGAGATTATGTACAAATTTATTGGGTGAGGGAAAAAGCGAAGGGTCAGAGTTCCTCAATCCTAGCTGTGGGAGGGGGAAACCTCCTCCAGAGGGCTTGGATAGGGACAGCTAAAGGGAGTTCATAACCCGGGAGGTACCAGGGGATGACGGAATTGGAAGGGGCGGTGGTTATGAAATTAATTAGGTCTTGGCGGTTAACTCGGCCTGGGCCCACGCAGAATGTCCCTTCAGGTATGGGGAGATCGAAGAAGGAGAACTGAGATAAGAAGTAATTTAGAGGATCAGGATGGGGAGGTTCAGGTGTTTCGTTATGGTGAGGATGTTCCGACGGAGAATCGGGAAGAGAGTCGAAGTCGTGGGGATCCTCTTCGAGGTCGGGGAGATCTCTCGTAAAATCTTCCAGAGCCTCGCCGAATTCAGAAAACTCTGAGGAGGTGGAAGGGGAAGGAGGGTCTGAATCAAGGGTGATGACAGGTATGGGAGGGGTACGCTCCCGGACAGGAGGTGAGGGGGAACGAGGGGGTTCGGGAGAGGAGACTGGAGAGTAGTTAGGAGGTGAGGGAGTGTCGAGTAAGTCGAGATTCCGTAAACTATTATTACTATTATTACTATTGTCGTTATTACTGCTAATATCGCTAATATTGTTATTATTATTATTATTATTCTATGATTGATAATATTATTACTATTGTCGTGTGGGGTAGATGAGGAGTCCGTTAAATTTTCTGTTTCTATACTATTATTCGGGATTTGGTTCGCAACAAGGGGTGTGGTTCTCTTGGCCAATTTCTTTTTGAGGGCCCTATTCCAACGATTCCGGCGCCGCAACTGCGCTCTGCGTTTACCGTGGCCCGGCACTAATAATAATTCAACGGTAAATGAGGGAGGTTGAAATATCGTCAAGAGGTATTGCTAACTAATTACCGTTAACTATATTACCGTTGTCATTGGGAAAAGATACTTGAATCTTAGACGGGATAGTAGCCCGTTTAACTTAAATTTAAAGTGTTCTTAATTGTGGATTACTGATGATAAAGAAGTATAAGTGAAGGGATAGTTAAGAGAGGAGAACAAAAATTGAAAGAAAGTAACGTAAATTCCAAATGGTTTTCAAGAAAAGTTTCGAATTTAGGAGTGTTCAATAGAGAGTCAGTCTTCGGAGATGTGAGCCGGATTAGAAATCGTTCGTGAACCGCCTTGTGGAGATTCTAGACAAACGAGAAATCGTTTGTGAACCGCCTTGAGGAGATTCTAGACGAACAGGGAGATCGTTCGTGAACCGCCTTGTGGAGATTCTAAACAAACGAGAAATCGTTTGTGAACCGCCTTGAGGAGATTCTAGACGAACAGGGAGATCGTTCGTGAACCGCCTTGTGGAGATTCTAAACAAACGAGAAATCGTTTGTGAACCGCCTTGAGGAGATTCTAGACGAACAGGGAGATCGTTCGTGAACCGCCTTGTGGAGATTCTAGACAAACGAGAAATCGTTTGTGAACCGCCTTGAGGAGATTCTAGACGAACAGGGAGATCGTTCGTGAACCGCCTTGTGGAGATTCTAGACAAACGAGAAATCGTTTGTGAACCGCCTTGAGGAGATTCTAGACGAACAGGGAGATCGTTCGTGAACCGCCTTGTGGAGATTCTAGACAAACGAGAAATCGTTTGTGAACCGCCTTGTGGAGATTCTAGACAAACGAGAAATCGTTTGTGAACCGCCTTGTGGAGATTCTAGACAAACGAGAAATCATTTGTGAACCGCCTTGAGGAGATTCTAGACGAACGAGAAATCGTTTGTGAACCGCCTTGTGGAGATTCTAGACAAACGAGAAATCATTTGTGAACCGCCTTGAGGAGATTCTAGACGAACAGGGAGATCGTTTGTGAACCGCCTTGTGGAGATTCTAGACAAATGAGAAATCGTTTGTGAACCGCCTTGAGGAGATTCTAGACGAACGAGAAATCGTTTGTGAACCGCCTTGAGGAGATTCTAGACGAACAGGGAGATCGTTCGTGAACCGCCTTGTGGAGATTCTAGACAAACGAGAAATCGTTTGTGAACCGCCTTGAGGAGATTCTAGACGAACAGGAAGAGACGAGGAAGATGATCAGGAAGAAGAAAGAGACAAGAAGTAATTAAATGATTATTAAATTGTCAAAATTTATTTTTTATAGATTAGAGAAAAAAATCGGTCAAGGATCATTCCCAATGACAGTTGCCTAGCACGAGATTGAACCGTTAACGATAGATTACTATTGATGGTTATTATGGAAATTTAACTGATCGGGAGTATTATTGATTAAACTCTTATTACCTTAAAGATTTGTAACTCAAATTTCTTAATTACCTAAAGATCGTTTCTGAATCGAATGGGAAGAAAAAATAAGGACTGAGAGAGGATTTAGACTTACTACTTATTGAGAGCGTTGATATATATATATATATAATTATATATAACGATTTAGCCAAGGCGCGTCTCTAGTCGCGGTCGGAGAGGCCCCGATGCTGGAGAACGGGTGACCCAGTTGATGTTGGACCTTGTTCACTTCGTGCACTTCGCGTTTCTTTTTTTTTCGGTTAATTTAACTCGCGAAAGCTAAGACTCAGACGCTCAAACTGCGGAAAAAGTACTGACAGTTGCAGGAGAATTTTGAATACGGAGTGACTGTGTCTCGCGTCTTGCGCTCGAGTTTTTAAAGTCATTACTCCTCCTCTTTTCTGGATAGTGGGAATCCCTTTTGGGCGAATGAGATAATTTCAGTTGCCCCCTTCTTAAGAACAAGGAGGCTGATTTTGGAGGGAAAGGCGGTTCTAAGATTGTAATAGGCTGGCCCTTTGGTTCCAAAATTTGGCTCTATCCAGCAGAGAGTGGGAGCTTAGCAGACAGATTTTATGACTTGTGAGAGTTTTTTCGTGTTTCGGCTAGCGCTTAAGGGTGGCCAGGCGAATTGTTTAGTTTCCTCCCTTTTTTTGATTGCCGGCTTAAGATACTGCAGCCCTGAAGGGTTTCTGTTTTCATAGCTCCACATGTGGAGCGCTATAAAATTTTATTGCGGTTCTGATTCCGATTTGTTTAAAATTTTTAAGTTTCAACGACTGACCATCCTTAGCTCTAGTTTTTCTTGTATATTTTTGCTTCGAGTCTCTCGATCTCAGATATCCGCTCCAAGGGTTAGATATACATATGTTTATAGTTGGTGCGATTCTTAAGAAGGATCGCTTTGTTACTAGAGTTCCGATGGTTCTAACGGACGTCCCAACTGTAAACATATGCGAGTTCGATTTTATTACAGTTCTTTATTTTAGTGGAAATTTTCTATTTATAATAACATGCTGTCCGCGTAGTCTAGACTCATTTATTATTTTTCGTTCCCTTGATTTGGATATCACCGAGAGTTACCCGCGCACATGGTTATCGTATAGTTTTTGTATAGCTTCAAAGAAAGAAAAGAATCACAGCGTCCATCGGACGTAACACTACTATCTTGAAATGAAAACGTTGCAAGTTCAGCCTTTCTTGTATAGTCTTGAGCATTGTCTTTTTTGTTAACTACTACATCTCTTGTGACAGTTATCTTTAATGTTTCTGGATCCATATAACTCGATAATTTTTGCTGTTTCCGTCGTAGCCCACAAGTATCATCTTCTTAGCTTTACTCTCAAACTTAGATCTAAATTGTTTTTGTATATGAGTATATACTTCTGATCCAAACCTTTTCAAATGATTTAATGTGTTTTTTTCCTGTCCATAGCTCAAATGGAATCTGCTTGTCTAGTTCCCTGGGTCGACGATTTAGTAGATAAACGCTTGTGTTGACTGCTTCTGCCCATAGTCCTGGCTGTAGCTTAGCTGCGTAAAGCATCGTGCGTGCTGATTGATCTATTCTCCCTTTCTATGCTGCCATTTTGTTCAGGCGAATAGGGTGCACTGAATTCATGGATGATGCCTTCCTTTTGAATGTGTTTCTTGAATTGCTCGTTATTAAACTCTAGTCCTCTGTCACTCCTGACTCTCTTTAATTTATTTCCTGTTTGTTTTTCACTTAGATTTTGAAATTGTATAAATCTTGAAAATGCATCGCTCTTGTGTTTTATAAAATAAGCAATTCTGTACGAGGTACACTCATCCTTGAATAATAAGAAGTAATGAGCTCCACCAATAGATGGATGTGACATCTTACCGCAAATATCCATATGTACAGCTTCTCCGGGTTTTGAAGCTCGCTCCTGTATATTCTTCTTGAACGGTAGTCGACTTAATTTTCCATGTTGGCAGGCTTCACAGAATACCTCGTTGTTTATGTTGATTGTTGTATTTGACAGAAGCCCATCGTCTGCCATTTTCTTCAGTGTTTTAAAATTAACATGGCCTAGTCTCTCATGCCATAACATAGTAGAATCGGAGGTTGATATATTTGCCTGTACATTTGGCATCTTGAACAGCATTTTATAACATTGATTTGTCTGTTTTATACCTGTAGCTAACAGTCTGTTACCATAAATTTCCAGTTTTTCTTCATCGAAAATTACCTTTAAGCTTTTACTCGTTGCAGCTCCTATGGAAAACAAATTCTTCTTTAACTTTGGAACATATAGAACGTTTTCTAATGTTCTAGACTCTCACTTTCCGTGGACCAGGGCTAATATTTCAATTGTGCCATAACCTTCTATTTCCATATGTGAATCATCACCTATTTGAACTGTAGTTTCGTTTCCGCTGTTCTTGTATAATTTTGTGAACCAGTCATAACGATATGACATGTGCCTTGATGCTGCGCTGTCACCTAGCCAGTCTTCTTCTCCATTATTCACTTCCGTATTCTTTTGTTCAATTATTAATGCATGATGCTGAGACTTGTTGTGAGTTTCATTTGACGATGGCAATGCCAATTTTGCTTGTCTCTTCCTGCACTCTGATTTGAAGTGCCCTTTTTTCTTGCAATAAAAACATTCTACATTTCTTTTATCAAATGTGTTCTTTCCATTAGCATGTACCTTTTGTTCTTGTCCTTGACCTTTTGTGCTCTTGCGTACATTAAGTGAAGCAAATGCTGTGTTTGTATTTTCCACTTCGGTTAACCGTAGCTCTTCTTTTAGTAATCTTGCTGTTAGATTATCATATGTTTGTTTACTTTCATCGCAAGAGTTCCACGCTGTAACAAAATTGTTGTATTTAATCGGTAAACTTCCTATGGCTTTTGCAATCTTGTCTACCTCAGTTACTGATTCTCCGATGTCACGCAATGCCTGTGCCATTGTGTCTATCTTACTTAAATGTTGAGCAATACTGTCAGTTTCTGACATTTTGTAATTAAAAAATTGCTGTTTTAATTGCAGTTTGTTTATAGCTGACCTTTGTTCATGGATTGCTTTTAGTCGAGTCCACATCTCGGGCGCGGTTTGACAGCTTACCACAGTCTGGAGTTGCTCGTATTCCATTCCGGATGAGATTATTAGCATAGCTTTTGCATTATTATTATCCCACGTTGCACGTGTCGCAGTTGCATCTTCCGGTCGAGGTGTTATTCCATTTACCAAATTAAATAGTTCGGATTCAGCACGAAAAATGATTTCCATTTGGTATTTCCATAATTGGAAGTTCTTTCCGTTAAATTTTTGGATCTGAAAATGCTTTAGACTAACCATGTTAATACTTTATTAGTCTTGACTGAGTGATCCTAACCTTTTAAGCCGTTAGCCGTTTTTCCTTCTGTATTTCTATCTTATTTTTACGGCCTGGGCCCATAACCTGTTAAGATTATGTTTGGCGCAAAGGAATCTCAATCTTTTAAGATTGATAATAATTTAATAGACCTTGCACAAATATCAGAACAATACAGCTTTATTATGATGTGACTCAGTCTTATACCTTTAATACCGGCAATACAAAAGTAACCAACTAACGTAACGTAAGTTCCTGCGCATTCTCTACGCGCAGATCAGACATGGCAGTTTTAAGTGGAACAACATAAAAGAAAAGGAACGAATAATAACATATATATGCTAGTAACTCTGTATATAAAATAATAACATAGTATCATATGAAGTATATAAGAAAGAACATAAAGAAATAACAGATAAATAAACTATTTATCTTAACAGTAATGTTTGTGGCACAATGTAGCACAAACTTAGCACAACACAGCACAATTATTTTTCTCTCAGTAAAACAAAATGGCGGTGCTCGCGAAAAAAATAATTTTTGTGATTTAACGCTTTGTTTTTCGAAATGTATAATTAATTTTTGAGGCACAATATGGCACAAACCCAGCACAATGAAGCACAATTTTTTTTTTTTTTTTAATGAAATGGCGGTGCCAACTTCACGCACATAAGTCGCTCAGCAAATTACTATTGACGACCAATAACCAATCAGCAGCGCGGAAAAGAGGCATCAATGTCAATAACATGCATTTCTTAGAGAGGGATTTGTCTCGTTTTAATATATCTCGTTCCTGATGAGAAATAAACTTTCTAAGAGATCTTTGAATTGATCCTACAATAAATTAATATTACTTGTATTTTTAATACTCTCGTTTTTTTATTACAGTTAATTTTTCCTTATTTGTAATATCATATCTTACAAGTAATAATTATATAAAAATTTTCATTATTTTTTTACGTTAAATTTTAAATTGCAATAAATTTTTTTATTAAACTTTAACAATTTTATATCTTGGTAGCGACGAGATACTATTAAAAACGATCAATTATAGGCTTTTCATCGTGATTAAGTGATGTTGATGGACTTGAAAATTCATAAGACGTTATCGACTGTTTTGATTATACTGGAGATAATTACACTAATTATTTTAAACATGAAAATATTTTAGCTCATCCAACTTATATTTTACTATCGGAAATAGGTCTTTTATGTAGTTATGTAATTATTTTGAAATATACATTTTATTATACCAAATCACTGTTTTATCAACGACAATATCTTTTGTATAAAGATTAAACAATTGCACCAATAACGAAGTCAAAGTTTTTCACATTTAACTTCATATAATTATAATTATAAAGTCAAAAGCGAAAAACCTTGACTTTATGCAACTGTTTAATCTTTGCCCAGTTACGCAATCATGTCTGATCTTTAGCAGAATATAAAATCGCAATAATTTATATTGTGCAAAATTATTATTGTAAATTATTATAGGCTTATTATTCTAAATTATTATTATTATAAATTATTATTCTAAATTAAAACACGTATTCTCGTGCATCTCAAAAATAGTAATTTTAAAAACATAATAACCTTTGTACGCATATTTTTAAATCGTAATTAAAACTTTTATCCAATTTCAACTTTATATTCATTAAATGTCAACGTTAGACACATTTGCATAACTAGATTGAAAAAAATTGTAAAAAAAATGTAATTTGCAATTAACAATTACATTTTTTCTTTCTAAACAATTATGTGTTTTCTTTATACCAATTGATTCCGCTCATTATTTTGTATATAAAAGTATTAAGGTAAGATAATCGAAAAATGAATATTTTACAAGATATTTTACGGTTTATGTAAAATTAAGAAATGATTTCAAGCCTCATAACTCGGAAAGTACTTAATGAAAACTAACTTAATTATAGTGTTTTGGAAAGCTCTCGAGGTAAGCTACAAGAACACATAATGAGAAATAGGGGTTTCTATTAAAAATTTTTATGTTGATCTTCAAGTGACCTCTAAATTCGACCTTTAAGTCAAAGTCGAGGTCATCATCAGATGTTCCCCTCAAAATCCTACAACTTTTGTTTGAAACATTTTTTTGTATCTCCCATATTTTTCGAGATATTTGCCTGTTAAGATTAAAATGAATCACCCTGTATATATTCCCGTGTTCCAATATTACTGTTAGTACTGAAAATATATAATCTACGTAACGTAAACTATAGATTTTCAGTATTGACAGTAATATCGGAACACGGGGATACAAGGTTTCTAATGTCTGTTGCCGTCTCTGTATTTTGAAAACGGTTTAAAATTGCGAAAAATGTGCGGAGCACGTGTTCGATCACTTCAAGAGATTACTATTTTAAAGTGATCGGTGGCTTCGAAGTGATGAAACACGTATTTCGTGATTTTTCAGAAGTTTAAACCGTTTCCGAAATACGGACGTGGTAACAGACTTTAAAGAAACCCTGTATACACAAGGTGTTCTATTTTAAATGCCGTAGACAGATATCTCAAAAAGTATAAAAGATACGGAAAAATGTTTCTGACAAAAGTAGAGAGGGATACTTGATAGTATTTGAATTGAAGTTAAATTACGATCATTCCCCTCAAGATCATAGGATGTCCCATTTTAAATAATGCACTCAAATATCTCCGACACGGTGCGTTAAATCGAAAAATGTTCCATACATAAATTGAATGGCTTGTTTAATATTCTGAATCCCAACAAGGAATCTAGATTATTAAATAAATTATTTTAAATTCAGCTTGAAATTAAACTGATAAACAATGATGTCAGAAAGAGAATGCGGCTCAAATGCACACAGAGAACCTGTGTGTGAGCAGCGTCCTCTCTTTCGCACCACTGCTAAGGGAAAAAAATATACTTTAGATCTTACGTTAATACAAGTCCTTTATATACATTTCATGATAAATATTGAATACGAGAAAAATTAAGAGTGGTGTCGCCGCGTAGCGGCAAATGAAGAAACATGTCGCGCACACGAAAATCGAATTGCGGCGTAGAAGTCGCAAATTAAGAATATATTCTTATTCATTAAGAATATATTCTTATTTATTAAGAATATTTATTAAGAGGACTTATAAAGTATACATTTCAAGAATACAATTTTTTCGGTGTATAACATGCCTTTTTTAGAAAGGGATTTGTCTCGTTTTAATATAACTCGTTCCTGATGAGAAATAAACTTTCTAATAGATCTTTGAATTGATCCTACGATAAATTAATATTACTTGTATTTGTAATACTCTCGTTTTTTTATTACAGTTAATTTTTCCTTATTTGTAATATCATATCTTACAAGTAATAATTATATAAAAATTTTCATTATTTTTTTACGTTAAATTTTAAATTGCAATAAATTTCTTTATTAAACTTTAACAATTTTATATCTTGGTAGCGACGGGATACTATTAAAAACGATCAATTATAGGCTTTTCATCGTGATTAAGTGATGTTGATGGACTTGAAAATTCATAAGACGTTATCGACTGTTTTGATTATACTGGAGATAATTACACTAATTATTTTAAACATGAAAATATTTTAGCTCATCCAACTTATATTTTACTATCGGAAATAGGTCTTTTATGTAGTTATGTAATTATTTTGAAATATACATTTTATTATACCAAATCACTGTTTTATCCACGACAATATATTTTGTATAAAGATTAAACAATTGCACCAATAACGAAGTCAAAGTTTTTCACATGCAACTTCATATAATTATAATTATAAAATCAAAAGCGAAAAACCTTGACTTTATGCAACTGTTTAATCTTTGCCCAGTTACGCAATCATGTCTGATCTTTAGCAGAATATAAAGTCGCAATAATTTATATTGTGCAAATTTATTTTTGTAAATTATTATAGGCTTATTTTATTCTAAATTATTATTATTATAAATTATTATTCTAAATTATTAAAACACTTATTCTCGTGCATCTCAAAAATTGTAATTTTAAAAACATAACAATCTTTGTACGCATTTTTTTAAATCGTAATTAAAATTTTTATCCAATTTTAACTTTATATTCATTAAATGCCAACGTTAGACACATTTGCATAACTAGATAAAGGTTAAGCAGTTGCATGCAGCATATTAAAAGGATACGCAAATGAATACTAACAATTGACGCAATTCAATGTTTTAATTTACTTCATTATTTCCTGTCCTCTTTATTGTTTATAGCAAGCCTTTCTTTTTCATCAATAGTAATTCTTTTTATTAATTAATTAATCTTTTTTAATATAATATAATCGAAAAAATATATAAATTTTAATTTATCAATGCGACATCTCAGTCCAAAAAAAAGCGGTACACTTGGAATTGGGGAAAAAAATCACCAAATTTCAAATGACGATAACTTCGTAAATAATAAAGATAGAAAGGTACGTAGAAAATGGAAATTGAAGCTTTGAATCTCTACTTTAAGAATCGATTTGTTTCAATGTTGCGAGATAAATTTATTTAAAATGGCGGATGACAAAGTAAGAGCATGCGAAATTGAAAAATAATGGTCCGAGTTTGCCACGGCACATGACGTGAGTCAAATGTCGCAACTCAATGGGATAAAAAGCATATGATATGACAGAGTCTCTTCTTCAAAATGCTTTTTTATTCATCTCGATACGATGATTTTTCGCCGAGACATTCGCATTTAAATAAGAAAGCAGCTTTTTACTTTAACGGGCTAGCGGGAGAAAATACTTATCGCGCGGCCGTAATTTACGTGGAATGATTTTCCGGGCGTGCACGAAAAGCAAGTGGACGTACAGTTTTACGTGTTGTGCAATAATTATGTGAAACTGGGTATCGTGCATAATATCGGGATAACCGGTCCAGCAGTGTGTCTTCGTGTACGAGATGAAGAAAGGATTCTCGAAGCATTTTATGAAAATCCTAGAACTAGCGTGCGTCCTGTGGCACATTAATTTGGTTTTTCGCGATACGCGGTACATCACGCTTTACGTGTAACGGATTACGCCCGTATCATTACCAACGTGTGCAATACATTTTATCGAGGGATTTTCAACCACGGATCAATTTTTGTGAAGGTATTGTCATAATCAATTTTTTACATTTACGATACATTCAGCGTACAGTAACGGCATTTTGAACAATTTTCATGAATATTTAAATTGAGAGTGGAATAGGCCTATTGGGGAAACCACTATAAAAAAAGCGCACCATGCTATCTACCGCAAGGTGGTGTGGAAATGATAGCGCATCATTTTCTCGCCACTAAAAGAACGGGTCATTTTTCGGCGCGGTATTGCGATACATCGCACGCCACCATCATGTCTCGGAGAGCTTTCCGCCTACCGCTTCGCCGCGCGCCTAGTATATGTAAGATTACAGTGGGACGATTCTCGTCGCCGCGCGCTTCTACTCACGCAGATTGGCCGATATTCTTTATTAAATTTTTCGTTAATTATTGCGAATATCACAAAACAGTACAAGTCCTTCCTTTTTAATTTGAGCCAATCTACCTTCTTATTTCGTGAAGGTCAAAAATTGCCTGATACCCTGTATATACAGGGTGGCTCACGTAAAGTGTTACAAATTTATATCTCGGAAACGAAGCAATTTAGACAAAAATGTTTCTGACAAAAGTTGTATGGTTTCAAGGGGAACATAAGACAATGCCATTAGTTTGACCTTGAAGAGTCACCTGAAGGTCACGTGATGCTCACCTCCAACTTTTTAAACTGGACACCCTATATGCTTTTACATATTCTTGTAGCCCATCTCGAGAGCTTTCCAAAACATTATAATTAAGTTAGTTTTCATTAAGTACTTTCCGAGTTATGAGGCTTGAATTCATTTCTTAATTTTACATAAACCGTAAAATATCTTGTAAAATATTCATTTTTCGATTATCCTACCTTAATACTTTTATATACAAAATAATGAGAGGAATCAATTGGTGTAAAGAAAACACATAATTGTTTCGAAAGAAAAAATGTAATTGTTAATTGCAAATTACATTTTTTTTTTTCGAAACAACTATGTGCTTTCTTTACATCAATTGATTCCTCTCATTATTTTGTGTATAAAAGTATTCAGGTAAGATAATCGAAAAATGAATATTTTACAAGATATTTTACGGTTTATGTAAAATTAAGAAATGATTTCAAACCTCATAACTCGGAAAGCACTTAATGAAAACTAACTTAATTATAGTGTCTTGGAAAGCTCTCGAGGTAAGCTACAAGAACATGTAATGAGAAATAGGAGTTTCTATTAAAAATTTTTATGTTGATCTTCAAATGACCTCTAAATTCGACCTTCAAGTCAAAGTCAAGGGCATCATCAGATGTCCCTATCAAAATCCTACAACTTTTGTTTGTAACTTTTTTTGTATCTCCCATATTTTTCGAGATATTTGCCTGTTAAGATTAAAATTAATCACCCTGTATATATTCCCGTGTTCCAATATTACTGTTAGTACTGAAAATATATAATCTACGTAACGTAAATTATAGATTTTCAGTATTGACAGTAATATCGGAACACGGGGATACAAGGTTTCTAAAGTCTGTTACCGCCTCTGTATTTTGAAAACGGTTTAAAATTCCGAAAAATGTGCGGAGCACGTGTTCGATCACTTCAAGAGATTACTATTTTAAAGTGATCGGGGGCTTCGAAGTGATGAAACACGTATTTCGTGATTTTTCAGAAGTTTAAACCGTTTCCGAAATACGGAGGTGGTAACAGACTTTAGAGAAACCCTGTATACACAGGGTGTTCTATTTTAAATGCCGCAACCAGATATCTCAAAAAATATAAAAGATACGGAAAAATGTTTCTGACAAAAGTAGAGAGGAATACTTGATAGTATTTGAATTGAAGTTAAATTACGATGATTCCCCTCAAGATCATAGGGTGTCCCATTTTAAATAATGCTCTCAAATATCTCCGACACGGTGCGTTAAATCGAAAAATGTTCCATACATAAATTGAATGGCTTGTTTAATATTCTGAATCCCAACAAGGAATCTAGATTATTAAATAAATTATTTTAAATTCAGCTTGAAATTAAACTGATAAACAATGATGTCAGAAAGAGAATGCGGCTCAAATGCACACAGAGAACCTGTGTGTGAGCAGCGTCCTCTCTTTCGCACCACTGCTAAGGGAAAAAAATGTACTTTAGATCTTACGTTAATACAAGTCCTTTATATACATTTCATGATAAATATTGAATACGAGAAAAATTAAGAGTGGTGTCGCCGCGTAGCGGCAAATGAAGAAACATGTCGCGCACACGAAAATCGAATTGCGGCGTAGAAGTCGCAAATTAAGAATATATTCTTATTCATTAAGAATATATTCTTATTTATTAAGAATATTTATTAAGAGGACTTATAAAGTATACATTTCAAGAATACAATTTTTTCGGTGTATATTATAACATGCCTTTTTTAGAAAGAGATTTGTCTCGTTTTAATATATCTCGTTCCTGATGAGAAATAAACTTTCTAAGAGATCTTTGAATTGATCCTACAATAAATTAATATTACTTGTATTTTTAATACTCTCGTTTTTTTATTACAGTTAATTTTTCCTTATTTGTAATATCATATCTTACAAGTAATAATTATATAAAAATTTTCATTATTTTTTACGTTAAATTTTAAATTGCAATAAATTTTTTTATTAAACTTTAACAATTTTATATCTTGGTAGCGACGAGATACTATTAAAAACGATCAATTATAGGCTTTTCATCGTGATTAAGTGATGTTGATGGACTTGAAAATTCATAAGACGTTATCGACTGTTTTGATTATACTGGAGATAATTACACTAATTATTTTAAACATGAAAATATTTTAGCTCATCCAACTTATATTTTACTATCGGAAATAGGTCTTTTATGTAGTTATGTAATTATTTTGAAATATACATTTTATTATACCAAATCACTGTTTTATCAACGACAATATCTTTTGTATAAAGATTAAACAATTGCACCAATAACGAAGTCAAAGTTTTTCACATCCAACTTCATATAATTATAATTATAAAATCAAAAGCGAAAAACCTTGACTTTATGCAACTGTTTAATCTTTGCCCAGTTACGCAAACATGTCTGATCTTTAGCAAAATATAAAGTCGCAATAATTTATATTTTGCAAAATTATTATTGTAAATTATTATAGGCTTATTATTCTAAATTATTATTATTATAAATTATTAAAACACTTATTCTCGTGCATCTCAAAAATAGTAATTTTAAAAACATAATAATCTGTACGCATATTTTTAAATCGTAATTAAAACTTTTATCCAATTTCAACTTTATATTCATTAAATGTCAACGTTAGACACATTTGCATAACTAGATTGAAAAAAATTGTAAAAAAAATGTAATTTGCAATTAACAATTACATTTTTTCTTTCGAAACAATTATGTGTTTTCTTTACACCAATTGATTCCTCTCATTATTTTGTACATAAAAGTATTAAGGTAAGATAATCGAAAAATGAATATTTTACAAGATATTTTACGGTTTATGTAAAATTAAGAAATAATTTCAAGCCTCATAACTCGGAAAGTACTTAATGAAAACTAACTTAATTATAGTGTTTTGGAAAGCTCTCGAGATAATCTACAAGAATATGCAAAAGCATATAGGGTGTCCCATTTAAAAAGTTGGAGGTGACCTTCAGGTGACTCTTCAAGGTCAAACTAATAACATGATTTTGTTTTCCCCTTAAAACCATACAACTTTTGTCTGAAACATTTTTCTCTAAATTGCTTTGTTTCCGAGATATAAATTTGTAATTCTTTACGTGGGCCACCCTGTATACAGGGTGACCCATTTTAACTTAGGCAGCCAAATAACTCGAAAACTAAGCCCAGCAAACAAAAATGTTTCAGACAAAAGTTGTATGGTTTCGAGGGGGCCATAAAATGGTGCCATTGGTTTGACCTTGAAGAGTCATTTGAAGGTCACGTGAAAGTCACTTCAATTTTTTTAAATGGAACACCCTATATATTTTTGCACATTCTTGTAGCTTATCTCGAGAGCTTTCCAAAACACTATAACTAAGTACCTTTTCGTTAAGTACTTTTTGAGTTATGAGGCTTGAAATAATTTCTTTATTTTACATAAACCGTAAAATATCTTGTAAAATATTCATTTTTCGATTATCTTACCTTAATACTTTTACGTACAAAATAATGAGAGGAATCAATTGGTGTAAAAAAAACACATAGTTGTTTTGAAGAAAAAATATGTAATTTGCAATTAACAATTCCATATTTTTTCTTAAAAATAACTATGTGTTTTCTTTACACCAATTGATTCCTTTCATTATTTTGTACATAAAAGTATTAAGGTAAGATAATCGAAAAATGAATATTTTACAAAATATTTTACGGTTTATGTAAAATTAAGAAATTATTTCAAGCCTCATAACTCAAAAAGTACTTAACGAAAAGGTAGTTAATTATAGTGTTTTGGAAAGCTCTCGAGATAAGCTACAAGAATGTGCAAAAATATATAGGGTGTTCCATTTAAAAAAATTGAAGTGACTTTCACGTGACCTTCAAATGACTCTTCAAGGTCAAACCAATGGTACCATCTTATGGCCCCCTCGAAACCATACAACTTTTGTCTGAAACATTTTTGTTTGCTGGGCTTAGTTTTCGAGTTATTTGGCTGCCTAAGTTAAAATGGGTCACCCTGTATACAGTGTTCCATTTTAACAGTGCCATCAAAATATCTCGTAAAGTCTAAAAGATACGGAAAATTGTTTAATACAAGAGTTGTATGGTTTCGAGGGGGACATAAGATGGTGCTATTAGTTTGACCTTGGAAAGTCACCTGAAGGTCACGTGAAGGTCACCTTCAACTTTTTAAATGAGATACCCTATATACTTTTACATATTCTTGTAGCTCATCTCGAGAGCTTTCCAAAACACTATAATTAAGTTAGTTTTCATTAAGTACTTTCCGAGTTATGAGACTTGAAATCATTTCTTAATTTTACATAAACCGTAAAATATCTTGTAAAATATTCATTTTTCGATTATCTTACCTTAATACTTTTATATACAAAATAATGAGAGAAATCAATTGGTTTAAAGAAAACACATAATTGTTTCGAGAAAAAAAATGTAATTCTTAATTGCATATTACATATTTTTTCTTAAAAACAACTATGTGTTTTCTTTACACCAATTAATTTCTCTCATTATTTTGTACATAAAAGTATTAAGGTAAGATAATCGAAAAATGAATATTTTACTAGATATTTTATGGTTTATTTAAAATTAAGAAATTATTTCAAGCCTCATAACTCGAAAAGTACTTAATGAAAACTAACTTAATTATAGTGTTTTGGAAAGCACTCGAGATAAGCTACAAGAATATGTAATAAAAAATAGGCAATTCCGTTTATAAAATTGAAAATAACCTTCACGTGACCTTCAAACGACTTTTTAATGTCAAACCAATGTCACCATCTTATGGCCCCCTTCAAGCCATACAACTGTTGTCTGAAACATTTTTTTCTAATTCTAAGTAATATCGAGATATTTGGCTGACAAAAATAAAGTGGGATACCCTGTATACAGGGTGTAACTGAAAAAGCGCCCACTGACCAAACAGCGTTATTCCTGATTAAAAATCGAATCGAAAAGTCCTGAACCATTTTTTTCTATAATGCTTAATATAGCGATAATTATTGAGTAAAGTTGCGCCAATAAGCACCGACCTTTAGCCTTCTTGTCAAAATTTTCTTTAAGGAAACGCTTTTAATGGAAAAAATATGATTTTTAATGCAAAATAAAGTTTTTCGCATTATTACGACGCATAAGAATGTTGCACAATAACAGCATGATATAGCGCCGTAACGGTGGAGCGCTTACGCACACTACCAGGCGCGCGGCTCACTGATGTGCTCCCGTCTAAAAGTCGGTGCTTATTGGCGCAACTTTACTCAATAATTACCGCTTTATTAAGCATTATAGAAAAAAATAATTCAGAACTTTTTGACTCGATTTTTAATCAGGTATAACGCTATTTTCTGTGGGCGCTTTTTCAGTTACATCCTGTATATACAGAGTTCGGCCGAATGTACAAGCGAGCACAGAGTGATTTCTTATGAAAAATTAAGCAAAAAAGTAGAATAAAATTTTTTCATCTAAGGCTTCGTTTTCGAGAAATTTGAGTTTAAATATCCGTCTCGTTTAAATTCAATTTCCGGTAAGATACGATTCTCCGTGCGACGTATAACACTTGTTCTGATCGTAAACAACAATGTTTTAAAATTATAGGATTCAAGAAAGAACAAAAAGATATTTTATCAAGAATAATTTATTCTTATCAATTACAGTACTGTTGAAATTGACGTCCTCTTTTCCATATGCATTGTGCCCGTCTTATTACTGATGCATGCACCTTTAGTAGTATGCTGTTTTCGTTTTTCAATTCTTCATATGCGTGATTTTTATTTGTGAGGTCATATAAAAAACAAAATTTATAGTAAAGATATTCAAAACTTAGATAATTTAATCCAACGCTTTAACTACGCATCTTACCGGAAATTAAATTTAAATGGAACGGATATTTAAACTCAAATTTCTCGAAAATGAAGCCTCGGATGAAAAAATTTTATTCTACTTTTTTCTCTTATTTTTTCATAAGGAATCATCCTGCCCGCTTGTACATGTTATTCGGACGGACCCTGTATAATATAAACATATAATATATGTAACATATATGTATAATATATATAACATATATATATATATATATATATATATATATATATATATATATAATATAAACAAAAGAAAATAAAGAAATGAAATGTATCTTTTCATTTTCTTTCGTTTATATTATATTTTATATATTAATTCTGTATATTATATATTTCATTTTTATTTTATATCTTCATTCTATTAATAAAAGATATCAATAAAAAATTGGAAATATTATTGAAATATTTTTCTATATATATTTATTTATTAATTATTTTGCTGTTATATGTGAGTGTGAAACAAAATTTATGAAATTTAAATTAATATTAAATTTGATACTTAATAAAAGATAAAAAAAGAGTACCAAGTTTATATTTCTCAAAAAACTAAATAAATAAGAGCATTGATTTTATGTATTTTACTTATTGAAGAGAAACATTATACAAAAAATATTACTTCATATATATTTTGTTGCTGAAATCTATTTTTTCTAAAACATTGATGATATCAATAAATTGTAATAATTGTGTTCAATTAGAGATAAAATTTATACAATATATAATTTATTTTATTAATAACATTTTTTAATGATGGTTAGAAAACCAACATACTTACAATTAGTGAAGAAAATAAAAAATAGTATACAATTAATGAAGAAAATAAAAAATAATAAAGAATAAAATGTAAATTAAAATTTTTAAATTAAAATTAAAATGGAAAGTTTGCAAAATATGCTATATATAATACAAATTTCTCTTTAAAATAAGCAAATTATTATTATTGTCGTCTGTTTTCTGCGATATTGATTGATTGTCTTTCGAAAGCTGCTTCATTCATTAAATGCTTAATAATTAACAATTAATAATTATAATTGCGTTATATTATTATTATCATTTTATCTTATATATTTATTATTTTATCATTTCATCTTATATATTTATTATTTTATTTCATCTTACACATGTTTTTTTTTATATTAGTTTCATTTTACTTATTCCTACCGTATATAAAACATTATATAACCTCATTTTATGTGATATGCTCAATATTTATCATTGTCATGAAATAAAACACTGAAATTATTTATTCTCCAAACAATAAAATTATTTATTCTCCAAACAATTAAATATATTTTGACCGCTCGTCGAAGACAAAAACGAAAGAACAATTAAAACAAAATTTATACTTTATTATGTTATAATATTTTTTATACAAATATGTGTGAAAATTAAATTTCTCTAACTAAAATTTACATTTCAGTTTTTGTATGACTGATAATTCACTTGAAATTTTTAAAAAATTTTATTTTTTAGAAATACGGTTTACTTGAAAAATTAGTAGTAAAAAATATAAAATAAAATTGATACAAACACACACGCACTCTTTCCTTTGTGCATAATGTGTGTATATCACATGTGCAAATTTATAATAAAATAATTTATAAGAATATTATTTTTCTATCAAATTCGATAAAAGAAATTCGCAACAATTTATTTGAAAATTTATATATAGAAATTATTCCATAAATTAAAACATTTACTCTCACTACTATGTATTAAAAGTAATAATTATACAAAAATTTCCATTATTATTCCTCTATTTTTTTAACTTATAATTTCAATGAATCGTTAAAGTTGGATTAAAAGTTTAAACCGATTTTGAATTTAAGCTTTAATTCATTGAAAATCAACATTAAATTAAACAAAATTGCATAATTAGGTTAGGGTTAAACAATACTAAAGTCAATATTTCACACAATTCTTCGTTTATGATTATTAAAAATATAACTAATTAGGAAATAGAAGTGTTCAAACAAATTCGATTACATCATTCCAAAGATTTCTGATTTATGAGAATGAGGATGTATTAAAATGTAGGAACAAATGTGAAATAAATGTATATATTAAAAAAATAAATAAAAAGGATTTAAATTGACATTTATATTGAAGAAATCAATTGTATTATGAATATATAAATAATTACTTAATAATTAACCATATTATTTTTTGTTTATTTATCGAGTGATCTTGATATATTTTGTAATAAATTTATTTGTCTACATACACTTTTTTTGAGGTATTTACTTTAATATTTATTAAATTAAAAATGCAAATATGTATTTTTACAAGTCAAATTTTTTTATCAATATCAGTACAAAAACTGAATTTGTATAATATAATTTTTCAAAATAATTCAATAAAAACAAATTTATCTGGAATTTTAATTTTTTATTTTTATTCTATGAAATAAAATTTTTAATTAAAATTATGGACTTTTTCAATATTATTCAGTGCGTTTAATCAAAATATTATACTAGAAAGATTAAATAGTCACAAAAGTACACCCGAATGTTCAATACTATTTTTTAAATCTTTTTCACATATATCTTTTCATCTATATAAATAATTTTTTTATTGTTAGCTATAAATCAACACATGTATGTACATATATACATTTTATCTTTTTTTAATTCTCTTTGCTATAAATTTACATATGTATGTACGTATATATATTTTCCTTATTTTTTTCTCAAGATATGAACAAAATATAGAAAACAAAAGAATTAAAAGCTTAATACAAAAGTAAATAAATAAACATAAACGTTATACGTTTAATTGATGTATGCAGTTTTTAATGTATACATTAATTACAATTAATTTCATTAATATCTACAATTAATTGTATCTATTTGAATTAATTTTTTATGATAAAATTGCATTAAAAGGAAGATACTCTTACATTTATATTGAAGAATTGCATCAAATTTATTATTTGACTAAAATCTTTTTAATGAAACAATAAATAATTTAATATTATAAATAGAAAATCAGTAAGCAAATTTCATAATTCTAGTAATTTTAATATCAAAAAATATTAAAAATACTATTTATTTTATTATTATTTATTTTAAACAGTATATTTCTCATATCTCAAAAAATATTTATATTCTGTGTTGATCACAATTATTTCAAATTATCTCGTATTGTATGAATTTTATATTGAATGACATATGTATCAGTTCAACTGAAAATGCCTCGAGTTACAAAATTATAAAGAAGACTAAAAATACAACATGCCCCATATAACATTAGATATTCTATGAATATACATCTTACTTCCATAACATGAAAATAATATCTTGTATGTTGCATGTTCATACATTTCATATACATGATTTGGATAAACACTACAATATGTATTATGTATATTCATTGATGTATTTTATATGTACATACAGTTTATGTATGTACATTGCATGTGAAATGTAGATAGATAGTTTTTATTTACTGTATTGTATGTAATATCCCACACAGCACATGATATCATTCGAATATTCTATATTCATACTGTAAATATACGTTACAGATGTAATATACTGAGAATAATCCCATAACATCTCTTGTTGTATATTACTTTTCATATATTCTCAGAATATACTTTGAATGAGTGGATATAATTTGACCACGTTCGAAATGGCCACGGGTAAATTTGACCACGTTCGAAATGGCCACGTTCGAAACGGCCACGTTCGAAACGGCCACGTTCGTAATGGCCACTCGTCCGTAATGGCCACGTTCGAAACGGCCACGTTCGGAACGGCCACGTTCGGAACGGCCACGTTCGGAACGGCCACGTTCGGAACGGCCACGTTCGGAACGGCCACGTTCGGAACGGCCACGTTCGGAACGGCCACGTTCGGAACGGCCACGTTCGAAATGGCCACGGATAAATTTGACCACGTTCGAAACGGCCACGTTCGTAATGGCCACGTTCGAAACGGCCACGTTCGGAACGGTCACACGTTCGAAACGGCCACACGTTCGAAACGGCCACACGTTCGAAACGGCCACACGTTCGAAACGGCCACACGTTCGAAACGGCCACACGTTCGAAACGGCCACACGTTCGAAACGGCCACACGTTCGAAACGGCCACACGTTCGAAACGGCCACACGTTCGAAACGGCCACACGTTCGAAACGGCCACACGTTCGAAACGGCCACACGTTCGAAACGGCCACGTTCGGAATGGCCACGGAATGTTGGAAGCACTATCCCCTCACACACGCACTCTCTCACACACACACACACACGGGGGGGTACAAGGGGGCCTTCGGCCCCCCTCCCGCACCCACCCCGTCCCCCTCGCTTCGCGTGAAAAGTTGTGTGGCCGTTTCGAACGTGTGGCCGTTTCGAACGTGTGACCGTTTCGAACGTGTGGCCGTTTCGAACGTGTGGCCGTTTCGAACGTGTGGCCGTTTCGAACGTGGCCGTTTCGAACGTGGCCATTACGAACGAGTGGCCATTACGAACGTGGCCGTTTCGAATGTGGCCGTTTCGAACGTGGCCATTTCGAACGTGGTCAAATTTATCCGTGGCCATTTCGAACGTGGCCGTTCCGAACGTGGCCGTTTCGAACGTGGCCGTTTCGAACGTAGCCATTACGAACGAGTGGCCATTACGAACGTGGCCGTTTCGAACGTGGCCATTTCGAACGTGGTCAAATTTATCCGTGGCCATTTCGAACGTGGCCATTTCGGACGCTCCCACTTTGAATATCTCGTATTAGTATATTCTTTCTCGTATATTTTCAGGATACTCTATAATATTGCATGTGTTTCTTCATTTTGCCGCTACGCGCGCCACCAAACTCGTACTTAATTTTTGGTGAAATGGACATAAAGAACTGGTACTAACATGAATTCCAAAGTTTCTTCTTTTTTCCTTTTAGTCAGTTTAATTTATAATAAACTGACTTAATTTAAAGTAATTTGTTTAATAATCTGGATTCCTTGTTGGAATTCAGAATATTAAACAGATTATTTGAAATTAAAATGAGAAGTAATCCATTTACTGCATTTATTAATATTACCGAGTGTACTTACATAATTGTACATAGATTATCTAGATCAATATTTCCATAAGAATCATTTAATAAACACTAATAGATGTTTTCAAACGTTTTATATTCATCTATTAGAAATAACATTTTTGTCTGAAGCTTTATTTATATAGTAAATAATTTTACATTTTTATTTATTTTTTACATGAAGAATCTATTTTTATTCTATATATAGTCCAACTGTCTTCTATATTCATATATAATTTATTAATGTAAAATTATGCTTAAAATATTCTAAAAATATACTCATAATATACCAAGAAATATTCTGAGTATATACTGAGTAGGTTTCTAAGGCAGACATAGGAACATCCTCCGTACATTCTCAAAATATCATAGTACGTATATCGAATATTAGTGGGATATACACAATCTACGTTTGCGATATACTGAGTACATACTTAGGATCTACCTGTGCTGTATGGGATGTATATACATTGCTGTACATCATATATACATACGTTTTATTATCTCTAAATACATACATTTCATATACATAATTTGAATATACATTACAATATGTAATAAGTATATTCAAAGATATATTTTATATATACATACAATTTATGTATGTACATTGCATGTGAAATGTAGATAGATAGTTTTTATATACTTTACTGTATGTAATATGTATATACATTGCTGCACATCATATATACATACGTTTTATAATCTCTAAATACATACATTTCATATACATAATTTGAATATACATTACAATATGTAAGAAGTATATTCAATGATGTATTTTATATATACATACAGTTTATGTATGACATATACATACAGTTTATGTACCTACAGTGTATGTGAAATGTAGATACAAATTTTTTATATACTTTACTGTTGTAATATGCATATACATTGCTGTATATCATGTATACATGCGTTTTATAATCTCTAAGTACATACATTTCATATACATAATTTGGATATACATTACAATATATAAGATGTATATTTATTGATGTATTCCATATGTACATACAGTTCTTGTATGTACTACGTATGTGAAATGTAAATATGTATGTAGTTTGTATAAAGAATGGATGGACAACCCAGACAGCACAAGACATCCTATGGATATTCATTTTATATCCATTTTACGTCCACACGTCCATAGACATGAAATGAACATCCATCGTACATCCGATTTGAGATATCCGTTAATGGCCAATATTTGGACGTCCACAAGATGTCCGATCTTGGACGTCAAAGTTTCGCGCAAGTACGCAAGGATGTGTTAGTTCGTTCGTTTACCGCTACGCAACGTGCGATGCGCTATCTTTCTCGTATTTAAGTTATGAGAATTATATAAAGATTATATAAAGATTGCAAAAGGTAACAAATAAGATTAAAAATATACTGTTCAATCTAATTTCTGATCTAAATCACGAGTTTCAGATATTAAATTGATTTTATAAGTCGGACAAGTAAATGTCCGGCGAATAAACGAATTTAATATAAAATAATATAAAATAATGAGAAATTTAATATAATAAATTTGAATTTTTTCATTAAAATATTTTGTAAAAATTATTTATACCTATTTTTAAAATTTTCTTTTAATGTTCGAAACAAGTCCAATTTTAATCCGTTTGGTCTTTAAAATGAACATTTTGGGATGTTCAAAATAGTAACACTGGATATCCATAAAACATCCTAAAGATATTTTAGGCTCTAATCTGGATATTTTAAATACATACGAAACGTTCAATTTGTTTATTTTTAATACGTTTTTAAGATCTCATTGTGCTGTCTGGGAAAGTGTATATACATTGCATGTACTAATCATGTACATATGTATGTACCATGGATCTTCTATGTATATTTTTCCGGTTACATTTGCACGTATATTTCACATCCTATGTATGTAAATTCTATCAAGAATGTATATACATAGAATATACAATATACATAAATGTACATACATTGTATATACTAAGTATATTTTAATGTTTTATGGGTGATGTGTGATACATTATTAGTAATTATACAGTCGCAAGAATCAACATAATTAAAAGGAAAAATCTACTTATATAGGTAACAGTTTAACGCTCTATTATTTAATTACTTCTCATCTGTAGAGTAAACTATAACGCATTAATATTGTAAATATCAAATTCTATCTTGACAACATTTTATATATTGTTACGTCCCTGATGTTCGTGATCGTCAAGTCGGCATTACAAACGATGAACATCTGGTTGTCAAGGGTTGTTAAAAAGAAAAGAACAGCTGA
Source organism: Camponotus pennsylvanicus (assembly GCA_023638675.1). NCBI lineage: Eukaryota > Metazoa > Arthropoda > Insecta > Hymenoptera > Formicidae > Camponotus > Camponotus pennsylvanicus. Next base: position 1,139,991 of record JALHBL010000534.1, on the reverse strand, counting down.
GTCGAAAGATAGCTGTCAAGCTATCCGGACGCGTTTTCATATACGAGCCATTATTGGGTTATTAATCTGTTGTTCGTGTGTGTTCTGTGTTTCGCATTAAAGTTCCTGTGTGTTCTCTAAAAGTGTTTATTTATTTAACGCGATCCGCGACAGCCGTTCTCTTTAGTGCGCGTCTTCGATATATCTCGAAGTTCTCGCCCCGGACGTAACAATATATATATATATATAAAACAAAATATATAAAAAGTATATATATATATATATATATATATATATATATATAACAAGGTGTAACTGAAAAACCTTTAGCCTCCTTGTTGAAATTTTATTTAAGGAAATGCTTTTGACGGAAGAAATATGACTTTTAATGCAAATTAAAGTTTTTCACATTATTACAACCCATAAGAATATTGCACGATAGCAGTATGACATAGCGCCGTAGCGGCGGAGCGCTCACGCACACTACCAGGCGCGCGGCTCACTGACGTGCGCCCGTCTAAAGGTCAGTGGTGCTTATTGGCGCAATTTTACTCAATAATTACCGCTTTATTAAGCATTATAGAAAAAAATGGTTCAGGACTTTTCGACTTAATTTTTAATCAGGAATAACGCTCCGTGGGCGCTTTTTCAGTTATACCGTGTGTGTGTGTGTGTGTGTGTGTGTGTGTGCGTGCGTGCGTGCGTGCGTGCGTGCGTGCGTGCGTGCGTGCGTGCGTGCGTGCGTGCGTGCGTGCGTGCGTGTGTGTGTGTGTGTGTGTGTGTGTGTGTGTGTGTGTGTGTGTACAGGGTGTTCAAAAAGTCCCGGACCGGTCGAATATTTCATAAACTATGCACTTTAGAAAGAAATGTTTTAGACAAAAGTTGTATGGATTGAAGGGGGCCATAAGATGGTGTCATTGGTTTGACCTTGGAGTGTTATTTGAAGGTCACATGAAGGTCACCTTCAATTTCTTAAATAGAACCTACTATTCGTTATTGCATATTCTTGTAGCTTATCTCGAGGGCTTTCCAAAACACTATAATAAAATATCTTTCCTTCAAGTACTTTTTGAGTTATAAGGCTTGAAATAATTTCTTAATTTTACATAAACCGTAAAATATCTTGTAAAATATTCATTTTTCGATTACCTCACCTTAATACTTTTATGTACAAAATAATGAGAGGAATCAATTGGTGTAAAGAAAACACATAGTTATTTTTAAGAAAAAATATGTAATTGTTAATTGCAAATTACATATTTTTTTTTCGAAACAACTATGTGTATTCTTTACACCAATTAATTCCTCTCATTATTTTGTACATAAAAGTATTAAGGTGAGGTAATCGAAAAATGAATATTTTACAAGATATTTTACAGTTTATGTAAAATTAAGACATTATTTCAAGCCTTATAACTCAAAAAGTACTTGAAGGAAAGATATTTTATTATAGTGTTCTGGAAAGCCCTCGAGATAAGCTACAAGGATATGCAATAAAAAATAGAAGGTTCCATTTAAGAAATTAACGGTGACCTTCACGTGACCTTCAAATGACTCTCCAAGGTCAAACCAATGACACCATCTTATGGCCCCCTTCAAGCCATACAACTTTTGTCTAAAATATTTCTTTCTAAAGTGCATAGTTCATGAAATATTCGACCGGTCCGGGACTTTTTGAAACCTTATATATATATATATATATGTACTCCATTTATTATTCCAGATTAACATATATGAAAATAATTGTTTATCCTGATGGAAGAAACATACAGACCGTGCACTAATATTGATTCTGGCGATGAAATCGTTATTTCAGGTATCGCTGGTAGATTTCCAGATTCAAATAACATGAATCATTTAGAAGAAAATCTATTCAACAAAGTTGATCTTCTTAGAACAGATCATTGCCGATGGAAAATGGGTAATTAAAATTTATAATCTCACTTGTGATTGGTTAACATAAAATATGTCTTCTCTTTTTCAATAATTACAAAATATTATAAGAATATGTTTTTAATTAAAATTTTGAAAAATATAACATTAAAAATATACTATAAAATATAGAAATATAGAAATTGTATTATATAAATGTATTATAACACATATCTTTATGAAGTCATAATTCATTAGAGCATCCAGATTTACCACAACGGATGGGAACAATTAATAATGTAGAAAAATTTGATGCTGGTTTTTTTAACGTATGCTTCAAGCAAGCACACATGCTCGATCCTATGACGAGAATATTATTGGAACATACTTATGAAGCAATTGTCGATGCTGGGATCAATCCAAAACAATTGCGAGGAAAAAATACAGCCGTGATCATAGGAACAAGTTTTCTTGAATCGCAAGAGAGATTTATGTATGAGAATCTTCAGGTAAAGAAAGTTGACTATTAAATATAGAAAAAAATAATTGATATAAAGAGTTATCGAATTCATTATTCACATGTAAAAATTTGTCGTTGCTTACTTTCTATTATTAGGTAGACGGTCTAGGCATTGTGGGATGTAGCAAATCTATAGTAGCAAATATGCTTTCATATTTTTTGGATTTGAAAGGGCCATCTTATACAGTCGATACAGCATGCAGCTCCTCTCTTTATGCTATGGCTCTTGGTTATCGTGATATCATGTCAGGTCGATGCGAAGATGCCATAATTGGAACCTCACAATTATGCTTACATCCTATCATAAATCTGCAATTCTCTCGTCTTGGTATTTTTGCTAAAATTAATTAATATCTCGTCAGATTTTGTATGTGTATGTGTATGTGAAAATACATATTTTATTTTAGGTGTTTTGTCATCCGATGGTTGCTGCAAACCTTTTGATACTGCTGCTAGCGGATATTCGCGTAGTGAAACCTTGTCTGTGCTATATCTTCAAAAGGCAAAAAATGCTAAAAGAATTTATGCTACATGTAAACATATTAAAATAAATAGCGATGGTTACAAGGAGGAGGGAATAACGTTTCCATCGACACATGTACAAAGCATTTTATTGACAGAGTTTTACAAGGAATGCGGTATATTACCATCTTGTCTAGATTACATAGAAGCACATGGTACCGCTACCAGAGCTGGCGATCCTGAAGAAATCAATGCTATCTATAATGTTTTATGTAAGGATAGAAAAGCTCCGTTGATGATCGGCTCTGTAAAATCCAATCTTGGTCACGCTGAACCTGCCAGTGGTTTCACTCAGATCGCTAAGGTAGACTGAAAATAATTTGTCCAATGATATTTTCATGTTTTTATAAAAGAAAATAATATACAGTAAATTCCGCGTACATGATAAATGATTTTATCTCTTATATAATAAAAAGGTCTTTTTACTATTCTTGCATTGCGAGCGAGCAAAAGAATCTCGTAATTTAATGTTTATCTATTTGTGACGATTAATTTTTATACACATAAATTAAAATTTTCACTTATACACATAAATTAAAATGTTTTTAAAATATTAATCCTTTCACAAATTAATGAGGAGTTTGCAATTAAAATGACATTATTCGGATAATTTTTAAAAAGACACATAACAAAAATACGTATTTTTACCTAATTAATTTCAATAATTTTTTAAGGTAATAATAGCATTCCAAACTGGTTTTATTCCACCACACATCAATTATACATCACCACGAGATGATATAGATGCTCTTGTAAATGGAACCATACATGTGGTTACAGAAGCAATGCCACTTAAGAATGGTTACATCGGCATTAATTCTTTTGGATTCGGGGGATCCAATGCTCATATGTTATTAGAATGGAATACCAAACAGAAAGTTAACAATGCAACACCGGACAATGGTTTGTCAAGACTTGTGATATTATCTGGACGCACTGAAGAATCAGTAAATTCGTTTCTAAATGATGTTAGTAGATATTTCAAAAGCAACATTATTTACAATAATTAGAAAATATACTATTCAACAAAATTAAAAGATGATTTAAAATCATAAAAAGAGGGCGCAAATTTAAACTCACGTATCTTTGAAAAAAATAGTCATAGAGTGATATTTAAGAGAGCATTTTAAGGCTGAAGGCTTCAACTTTTCAATGATTCAACACACGTTTCTCAACAAAGATTTCACTACAGGCAACATTTCTTTAAAGTAAAATTGCAAAATTGAAAAATAAATTTTAACCATGATAACGTGTGAGGAACAAATTTTTCTCCAAAACAATTTAATTGCATCGTAAAATTTAACATTTTCTCTTTAAAATGCATTTTTAATCATAATACTATGATTTTTTTACTAAATTATGACGAAGTGAGTAATGCATATTCAAGTCCTTTTTTTAAAAATCAGTATTCTAGTATTGATATTATTCAAGGCGTATATCATGAAAAGATTACATGATCGGAGTTACACCTCATATGTACGTCTTAAAATCGTATATTATCAGCTCTATGACGAATGACTTCTGAACAACATTCCCTCATGTTAATAAATATTTAAATTAACGGTAAACCTTTACTTTAACTTGCTCACCACCAATGATTTTGATGTATGTGAAACACGTGGGCAGAGAAGAGACTCCGCCTTCCCCTTGCACTCCTACAAAAAGGATTAATCTAACTCAAATTATTTTTTATTTAAAATCGAAATTAGGTTTGAGTTAGGTTATATCTTCTGAAAATGAAAGGAGTCCCCTATAGGGGAACGGAACCTACGCATGTATTTTCCAAAACAAAGCAAAGTTCATTCTCAGCGAGGAATAAGATTATAGATGCAGAGTTAACTTCGTTTCGTAAAGAACATACGTAGACACGGTGGGTTCCGCTACCGGGGATCTCCATTTTCAGAATATATAATTTCGCGTTTGGCTCTTATCGCATTTTGATATCTTAATATTTGTATATTTACAATTAGAGCCTTACTATCTTCTTCATTATTTGTTGTTCACACCGGCGTGAAAGAGGTGTAATTAGCAATAGATATTTATATTCGGGCGAGAGAGATGTCGGGTCGTAGGGTCTGAATAGCTCAGTGGTAAGAGCAGTCGCCCGGCAAGCGAAAAACTCAGGTTCGATTCCCGATTCAGCGACTTTCGGCCTGTTATTTTTCTCACCTGTAACTTCTTTGGGGGGTTAGAGGGGTATTATAAGAATCTCGAATTGAGATTATAAATTTTACTTGGTTTAACCAAGATAAATCCGTGCCCTGTGCACAAATATCAGTTTCACAGAAAAATTATTTTTCTGTGAAACTGTCGCACGATTACCCGCGTTTGGCTCTTATCGCATTTTGATAACTTAATATTTGTAAACTATTCAACTTTTAACTATTTTATTTTAGCTATTATAACTTTTTATTTAAAATATTATAAGGAATCTGTTTACATAAAATATAATTAAGATATTTCCATTAAAAAAAAAGTTAATCTTGAAATATTTTTGAAAAACGCTATTATGCAATTCAAGCTAAGATCATACTATTATGTCTTGAAATTATATAACCCGTCTGAAATATTTTTTTCTAAAATTTTGCTCTTATGAGATATTTCGATGAAAAAATTAAAATGAGATACCCTATATATATTTAAATTAAGAATTAGAGAAAAAATTTAAATCAGACTTATAGGATCTATCGGACAGATTGTTTATAAATTATATATAAAACGCATACATATTGAGGTCACCTTAATATAAATATTTAAATTATTTTAAAATCAATATTTTCATTGTTTAAAACTTATTTAGTCACAAAAATTTATTTACATTTACATTATCTAAAATTATTATATTATTTGTTAAAGATACAAGATCTCGATTCAGCTTTGTGAATCAGATAATATTCTCAAAACGGCCAGAGTGGCGTCATCTATTAGTAAAATTTATGCTAGCCTCAAACTATGCATATAATATATATACGAGATTGTCTCCGAACAATGCGTTTGACATATGATTAGTTTGAGACCTGTCCTCAAAGTATACAAATGTCCTCAAAGCATACATACGTTCGAGATTCTGTCCTCGTTATATGCTCACAACACACACACACACACACACACACACACACACACACACACACACACACACACAATATATATATAGGGTGTAACTGAAAAAGCGCACACGGAGCAAATAGCGTTATACCTGATTAAAAATCGAGTCGAAAAGAATTCGTATTAGAATTAGCTTTATTGTTCCCCTCGAGGTTACAATCTTCATACACACGTAACTTATTCTAACTTAAGAACTAACTTATACTTAATCTTATTCTAAATTAGCCTATATTATTATATATTTACACGCATACACACATCTCCCCTCTCGACTTCCGCTTCCTCTTGCTTTATTTTTCATTCTCTTCCGATTCTATCTCCCCTTCCCGATCGCATCCCCTCTCTCTTTTCACTTTTCCCTCTCCCTCCTTTTCCTCCTTCTCATCTTTTCTTTTCTCTTCCTTCTCGTGCCTTCATTCTCTTCTCTCTCTCTCTATTTTCACCTCCTTCATCCACCATTCTCTCTCTCTCTCTCTCCTCCTAAGACTCTCTACCACCTTTTGCCATCCCCCTCCCCCGTTTTCCCACTCTCTACATCTCTCCCATGTATGCTCCTATGTTTCTATCTCTCCTTCGCATAATCTACACATTTTCTTTTCATTTTCCTCCCAATATGTACTCTCTTTCATTTCATTTCCTAGCCTGAACCTTATCACTTCTCTATCTGCTTTCCCCCCAATTCTTGTTTAGATATTCCGGAATTCTTTCCTCCTTAATTACCATATACCACCTGTTATATCTAGACTCTTCTATTCTTTGCCACCTTTCTAATCTCTATTCCTCCCTATCCTTATTAATCAACTCCCCAAACCATATGTCTCCCTCATCTCTCCTACTCTCTACTTCCTCCGCCCTCCATCCCCTATCCTCAAAGAATTTCTTTCTCTCCTTCTCCCTTTTGATCCTCCCTTTCCTTCCATGCTTCTCTTCCTCATTTCATTCCAGCATAATCTTGTTACTTCGCTGCCCTTCCCCCCTCCAGTCCTTTCTCAAAACCCCAAGCTATCTTTCCCGCTCTCTCTCTTAGTATTCTTCTTTTTATCTCCTCTCTTACCAATACCCTGGCGTTCTTCTATCTAATTCGAAAGTCCACCTTAAATATCTTTCTTCTAATCTTTTCATTCCTTCTCTCTCTTTCCATCCCCATATCTCTACCCCGTAACTCATCACCGTTCACACCAGTCTATCGAACAGCCATAACCTTCTTTCCCAGTTTTTGCCGAATCTCCTTTTTCCTTTGCTCCATACCTATCCTATTACCGCTGCCTTTTTAGTTCTTTCTCTAACTTGTGCCTCTTGTCTTCCATTCCTTTGCATTCTGTATCCTAAGTACGTGAACTCTTTCACCTCAATTCTCTTTACGTGAACTCTTTCACCTTCAATTTTCTTTCCTTTCCACCTCCAGTCTCTTCCCCATCCTTCCTCCTCCCTTCTTAAATCTCATTATTTTTTTTCCACATTCAGTTTTAGCCTCATTTCTTCTATGTAATCTTCCAATCTTCCTATCATGTTTCTCATCCCCTCTTCATCTTCCGCCAGTAACACTATATCATCCGCATATGCCAATGAGTATATTCTTTTCTTCTCTACTTCTATTCCGCCCCATTTTACCCTCCCCATGACCTCCTCTAAATCCGCTATCACAATGTTAAATAGCATCGGACTCAATGGGCATCTCTGTCTAACTCCTCTTGTCGTCCAAAAACTCTCCCCTAACTCCCCTCCTATTTTCACTCTACTCTTTGTTTCTCTAAATACTTCCTTGACCCTTTCTATCAGTCCTTCTCTTATTCCTCTTTCCTTCATTGTTTTGTATAGTATCCTTCTGTTCACAGAGTCGAATGCCGCCTTCATGTCCACAAATAGTGCCACCGCCTTCCTACCTTTTTCCAATTGCTTATTTACCAGATAGTTTATCACGTAGATGTTGTCTATAGTTCCCATCCCTTTCCTGAATCCTGTCTGATTTTGTGGTATAACTCTTTTCTCCTCGCAATCCTTTTTTATTCTCTCCGCTAATACCATCAAATATATTTTATAAAGTGCCGTCATTAAAGTCACTCCCCTATATTCCTCTATCTTTCTTCCTTCTCCTTTTTTAACTATGGGTATTATTACACCCTCTTTCCATTCCTCCGGCCATCCTTCCCCCTTCCATACTCTGTTGCAAAAAATCCACGTCCATTCCATTGTCTCCTCTCCTCCATACTTCCATGCCTCTTCCGGAATTCCATCTATTCCTGTTGCTTTTCCTTCCTTAATTTTCTTGATCGCTTCTTTAATTTCATCTTTGCTTATCTCCTCCTCATTGCCCTTCCTCTCTTCCCCATCCCCCTCTGTTATTCTATTGTCAACTCCTCCTAACAGTCTCATAAAGTGCTCCTTCCATTCTTCTTTTTTTATCTCTTCATTTATTCCTTTCCTTTCTACCTCTGTTAACTATTTCCCATACCTCACTCTTCCTCTTGACCTGCTCCGCTTCTTTCTCCCATCTTTCAGTTTCCTCCCTCTTTTTCTGCTCGCATAACCTTTTATATTCTCGTCTTTTTTCTCTGAATTCTTCCTTTCCTCCACTGTTCTTCCTCCACTTCCTTAATTCACATCTTATCTCTTTTTTCTTCTCTTTGCACTCCTCGTCCCACTATCCTCCTTTTCTTTTCCTCTCTTCCTTCTGTTTTTCTGCCACCTCCCTTAGCGCGCTTTTTATCCTTTTTTCCGCTTCTCTCCATTTCCTCCTCCTTACCTTCTTTCTTCTCCAACTTCAGTTTTTCCCTAAACAACTCACGCCCCTCTCTATCCCATATCACTTTTCTTGTCTCCTGCTGCTTTCTATTTCTTTTCTTCCTCCGTATTTCTCCCTCCACCCATACCTCCAGAGGATGATGGTCGAAGTCCACCCTATCCCCTATTTTCATGCTTCCGATCTTTTCTCTCACTTCCTCATCCCCTATCACATAGTCAATTACTGTACTTCCCTTGCCTCCTGTGAATGTAAACTCTCCTTCTTCGTCCCCCACTATGTTACCGTTAAATATGCTCCATCCGTTCTCTTCTATCATCTCCACCAATTTTTTCCCTTCTTTGTTCATTTTCATATCTTTCGAGTTCCTACTTCTTCTAACTCCTGATCTATGCTCCTCCATTTCTCCTAACATTCCTCCCTCGCTCCCTGTTCTTGCATTAAAATCTCCTTCTATTGGTACTCTACACCCCCTCCTCGTTCCTCTCCATCCACTTCTCCAGTTTCCTTAACACCTCCTCTATGTTTCCATTAACATAAACTCCTATTATCCTCCATCTTTTCTCCCCCCTTCTCACTCTTCCAATCATCATTCCTCGTCTGCTTCTGTTTCATTCTCCTTATCTATCAGTTCTTTTTTAATTCCCATTGCCATTCCTCCTATTGCTCTTCCTTTCTTGTTCCTTTTCTTTGCCCATTGCGTTCTCCACACGTATCCCTTTGGCACAAATCTCCTGATTTTCTCCCATTCTTTATCCTCCATCCATGTCTCTATTAATACTATCACGTCCCATTCTGTCAATCCTTTCCAGAAATCCTTATCCTTATTCTTTAATCCTGCTACATTCTAAAAACCTATTTTCCATCCCCTCCCTTTATCTTTCTTTCCCCTCCAGTTCTCAGCTTTTTCATCCCTCTCATGACCATTCACTTTCTTTCCCCCTGTTCTCCCTCAGCTCCTCTCACCTTTCCTCCTTCATCCCTCAACACTTCATCCTCCTCGTCCCACTTCCACCACTGTCCCTCTATCCTTATCCTCCTCCCTTTCACCCATACTCTTCTCCCTGCCGCCTCTTCCTTTCTCGCTATTTCTCCTAATCTCCATCTTATTTTTCTTTCCCTCCATGTCAAGTCCTCCACAATTCTTTCTCTTCTCCCTCTTAATATTTTCTTTTTCCCCATAATATTCCATTTCTGTTCCTCATTGCCTAACTTAACTAGTAACACTTCCCCCCTTCCTCTCTCTGTGGCTTCTCCAATTCTTCTTATTTCTTTTATCTCTACATTCGCTCCTATCGATTCTAAGATTCTTTCCACCCCTCTTTCCTCCTCCCTTCTTTAACCTCCTTCCTAACCTCCACGCCCTTCATTCTTCCTCCTCTCTTCCTTCTCCCTGACTTCTAGTCTCCTCTCTATTTTCCGTATTTTTTCAATTACTTCGTTTCTTTCTATCCCCCCTCTTCTGTCCCTCTCCTTTCCTGTGCTCCCTCCCCATTCTAATTCTTCTATTCTATCCTCCATCTCCTTGTTTCCCTTCAACTCTTCCTTCTCCTCTCTCCATTTATCCATCTGCTTTCTAAAGCCTCTTCTCATTTCTTGCATCATTTCATTTAAGATTCTTTCCTGACTTTTAAAACCTTCTCTAAACTCTTCCATCATCCTACTAAATTTATCACCCATCTCTTTCATCCAATCTTCTATTATTTTTTCCCTTCTCCTATCCCTTTTATCCGTAAACTTTCTTCCTTCCTACTCCTTTTTAATAATTCTTCCTCCCCTCCACTCTTCTCTAGCTCCTACCTCTTTCTCTTCCACATCTCCTCTAAATTTCCTACACTCCCACATCTTTCTCTTTCCTTTTTTCCTCCGTTCATTTTGTCTCCTAAGATTCTCTCCTTATCCTACTGCGCACCCTCTATTCTCGCCCGTCTATCTTTATTTTATACTCTATGCCCTGCTTATGCCTATCTAGTTTCCTATCTTCTTACCCGTTTGCTCTATGCCTTAACTCCCTCTCTGTCTGTTTCCTCTCTATACTATCGCCTAACAGTTCAATCTACGTTACTCCTCACCTATTTTCTCACTTTCTTCCCCTTCTCATCCTTTCACCACCACTCTCAACTTTCTTACACTCTCTCAAGTCCACTCTCTTCCTTTCATTCACTCTATCTCACTCCACCCCTCAATTTACTGCCAAAAAACTGCTTCACAAAATCCTCTAGATTAACCACGCGTCACTCGCAATCGCACCGAAAGCGGAAGCCCAAGTCCTAAACCATTTTTTTTCTATAATGCTTAATAAAGCGGTAATTATTGAGTAAAATTGCGCCAATAAGCACCACTGACCTTTAGACGGGCGCACGTCAGTGAGCCGCGCGCCTGGTAGTGTGCGTGAGCCCTCCGCCGCTACGGCGCTATGTCATACTGCTATCGTGCAATATTCTTATGTGTTGTAATAATGCGAAAAACTTTATTTTGCATTAAAAAATCATATTTCTTCCGTTAAAAGCGTTTCCTTAAAGAAAATTTTAACAAGGAGGCTAAAGGTGGCGCAACTTTATTCAATAATTACCGCTTTATTAAGCATTATAGAAAAAGATGGTTTAGGACTTTTCGACTCGATTTTTAATCAGGAATGACGCTGTTTGCTCCGTGGACGCTTTTTCAGTTACATCCTGTATATATATATATATATATATATATATATATATATATATATATATATATGTATATATATATATATATACAGGATATATATATATATATATACAGGGTGTTCTAAAAAAGTATGTCAAAAATTTAAGATATTTCTCACAGCTGAAAGATGAAAAAATGTTATATGGACATAGGTGCGGAAATGCTTATTTCAGAAGTTATGTTGAAAATACTGTTAGCTGTATTACTTACACAAGGAAAAATTTAGAATTAATTATTGTAGACGACAATCGTTTAATTAGGCTTATTTACATTTGGTTTTAATGTGACCTTGAGTATGTTACAATAAATGTTGAAAATGTTCACCATTTTCCTGAATACAAGCAGTGACACGTCGACGCATTGATTCACGGACACGTTCAAAAATGCCACTAGTGCGTGATATTCAAGATCTTCGTCACCGTATCACTGCAGGTAGCAAGACAATCCGCTGTACGCCAGGCATTTTTGAACGTGTCCGTGAATCGATGCGTCGACGTGTCACTGCTTGTATTCAGGAAAATGGTGAACATTTTCAACATTTATTGTAACATACTCAAGGTCACATTAAAACCAAATGTAAATAAGCCTAATTAAACGATTGTCGTCTACAATAATTAATCCTAAATTTTTCCTTGGTAACCCGGTAAGCAAAATGCGCGCAATTTGCCAGCAGATTGGCGACAGATTTTCACAAAAGTTGCTAGCAGATTGGCATCCGTTATGTCCGCAATAAGCTCACGATTTGCTAGCAAAACCTGCTCACACAATCTGACAGCAGATTGTTAGCAAAAACCGAACAGGATCTGCTAACATGACTTGACGTCAAATTGTCGGCAGAAACCGAACAGGATCTGCGCGCACGTAATCTGATGGCAGATTGGCAGCAAATTCTGAGCAGAATCTGCAGTTTTTGGTCATTCATATAAATATGTAATATAAATGCAACAAAATTGATTATTACAAATGCTAAATAAGACTATTATTGATGAATTACAATTTTCTTCTAATATAACATATAATATGTAATATATGTTATATCTTACATAGTGAAGGACTAGTTCAATTTAATTAAATTAATAATAAAGTAAATGGTGAAAGTAATTAAATTTAACTTATAAAACTTGATATATAATTTATTTAGAATTAAATTCTTCCTTTATACTTCAAATAGGTAGGAAATGAATAATTTTCCATTTATTCTATTGATTCCAATCAGTTTAATATTCTGAATCTAGTCTGCTTGTATCAGATATCAGAAATTAAAGTGATAGAAATAGTTACTATTTTTAATCTTTTATTAATAATCGCGACTTTATATATATTTCTGACAGAAATTTGATTGCGAGAAAATACATCACATAGTGGTAAGCGAAGGAACTATCGAATCAAATGCAGATTGTTACCAATTTGTTATCAGATCACGCATGCAAACCCTATTTCACTTCTGCCGTCAATCTGCAGTCAAATTACGCGCACGCAGATCCTGCTTGGTTTCTGCCGACAATCAGATATCAAGTCATGTTAGCAGATCCTGCTTGGTTTCTGCCACAAATCTGCGTCAGATTCTGTGAGCAGGCTCTGCTCGATTTTTAACATCAATTTGTCAACTTAATCGATAATAACAGCTTCAGTATCAAATTTGTAATCTTTTTGCTAACATTAGTTGATAGCAGAAACTTGATATGATTTGCTTTCTACAGACTTTGCTATCTGGGAAGTAATACAGCTAACAGTATTTTCAACATAACTCCTGAAATAAGCATTTCCGCACCTAGTAGTAGTAGTAGTAGTAGTAATACGAACGGGTGGGGCTAGATCAGTCCCTGATGTCACCTAGATCTAAAAGATCTTCTGTAACCCCGTGGTTATCTGAGGTTATAAGTGGCGATCCAATTTGGCCCTTACAAGAAGGTTATGTAGATCGCCCACCCTCACGTTTTGTAATGCACTGGGTTCAACAAACATGTGACCCCAGAGTGTGTATCTCCTAAGAGCAAGTGCGGGGCAGTAGCACAGAACGTGAATGCTGTCCTCTTTTTCTTCGCCGCATAGCCGACAGTCTTTCCGCTCGGCCAGGCCGAGATTGAATAAGAGAGCCCTGAGGGCCACATGGCCTGTGAGCAGGCCAATGGAGATATTGAGCTTCTTTCTGCTCATAGTTAGGAGTTTATCCGTCCTTCTAGAAAGGGGTCGGTTCAGCAATAACTTGGCTTGACGACAGCCCTGAACCTGGCCCCACGAAACCAGATGTTCCCGTTTCAGAGACTCTTTAATGAGTCTTTTACCTATGGTAAAGGGGACGCCGACGACTTGTCTAGCCGGGACCTCGAGGGTGCCTAGCTTTGCCAGGCCGTCCGCCACTTCATTGCCATGAATTCTTTGATGACCGGGAACCCAGACTAAGGTGATCCTACTGGATTCGCCGTCTGTTGAGCGCTAGCATGCAGTCCCAAGCCACCGAGGACTCAGTGGTGGTCTTGGCTAGAGCGTTAATGGCTGCCCTACTATCGGAGCAGATGAGTATATTTCTATTGGTGGCTTTAACTAAGGTTAAGGTGTTTGCGCACTCAAGGATTGCTAGAACCTCAGCTTGGAAAACCGTGGCCAGCTCCCCTAGGGAGTAAAATTCCCTGTGGTTAGTCCTTGAGCCGTAGACTCCAGCTCCAAATCGTCCTTCCGCCCCCGAGCCATCCGTATACCAGATGTCCCAGTTTGGCCGGCAGATTCGTTCTGGTTTACTCCAATCTTCCCTAGAAGGTATCTAGGTTTTGAAGAACTTAGAGACCTGGGATTTCCTAGGTATTCTATCCTGCAGCAGAGAGAAATGAGTGTTCATGGAGGAACGATAGCCTGGCATGACCAAGATGCCGTCTTCTCCACTCACCCTGACACTTTAGTCTGTAGGCAGAAAGTTTGGCTGTGCTGATAATAAAGCGGTCCAGGGGTGGAAGACAGAGTGCAATCTAAAGCGCCTCTGTAGGGGTGGTTTTCATGGCCCCCATCGCCACCCTGAGGTAACAACCCTGTAGGCTTCTGAGTAGGTTCCTGGCCCCCACTTTCTCCACCCTGGGCCACCAGACCACCGCAGCATATGTGAGACGGGGCAGTAGAATGGCTTTGTAGATCCAGAGAGCAATATTGGGTTTTATGCCCCACGTTTTACCTACAGCCCTTCTACAAGCCCACATGGAGGTGTAAAATTTCTTACGTTTGACTTCAAGATGAAATTTCCAGCTTAGTTTGGGATCAAGATGTATCCCCAGGTACTTCACCGAAGAAGTGTATGGTAGCTCTTTGCCCCAGAGCCTCAAAGGCCCTAGGTTCGGGCTTGTATTTTCTGGTGAACATCATGGCCTCGGTCTTAGACGGATTAACCGTGAGACCTTTGGCTTGACACCAGCTTTGAATAATCTTAAGTGCTTTGTCCATGAGCTCCTTAAGAGTTGAGAGAAAGCTGCCTCTCACGATTGCAGCCACGTCATCCGCATAGCCACAAACGAGAAGGCCCGCTTCTTGTAGTTTGACCAGAAGTTCGTCTACCACCAGGCACCACAAGAGCGAAGAAAGAACGCCGCCCTGCGGGCAACCTCTGGCCGGGAGACCACTCAGAGTTTTATCTCCATAGTCAACAGTTAGAACTCTGTCCGATAGCATACTTTGCGTCCAGTCGATCAGAGTTTCGGGGATGTGATGCCTGTACATGGCCTCTTTGATCGCTGTATATGAGGCGGTATCAAATGCCCCCTCAATATCCAGAAATAATCCTAGGGCATAACCTCCAGTCGCCAGCTGTGTCTCAATCTTGCTCGCAAGGTGATGAAGGGTAGTATCCGTGGATCTGCCCGCCCTATAGGCGTATTGAGAAAGTGCCAGCGGTCGGGTAGTAAGGGGATATATCCTAATATGGCTGTCTATCAGTCTCTCCAGTGTCTTCAAAACGAAGGAGGTAAGGCTAATGGGTCTGGTCTTTGGCCAAGATATGGCCGTTTCTGCCTGGTTTAGGTATAAAAGTTACTCTGGTGCCACTCCAGACAAGGGGCACGTGTCCAAGGGCTATGGTAGCCCTAAGCACTTTAACTAGGGGGCCTATCAAAAGGCTCAAACCCTCTTGTAAGCAGGCGGGATAAATCCCGTCTGGTCCAGGTGATTTATAGGGCTTGAAGGTTTTAACAGCCCATTCAACACCTTTGGGATGGACTATCTTCGCCGCTAGTGACCAATCCCTGGGTTTAAAAACTTCTCTAGGTCTCACACGGGCGGTAGGAAGATTGTCAACCGTTCGAAAACCTGGGAAATGAGTCCATAAGGTGCTCGATGGATTCAGTGAGGTTGACTGTGTAGCCTGTGTCGGGACGCTTGAGACATCCCAACTGGGTGCGATTGTCAGAGCTGAGTATTCTGTTTAGCCTGGAGGCCTCTGGAGCGCTCTCGATGCTTGCACAGAACTCTCTCCAGCTGCTGCGTTTACTTCTGACTATTTCCTTGCTATACCTGCGTTGGGCGTTCCTAAAGGCTTCCCAGTGCGAAGACAAGCAAGAGTTTCTTGCCGTGTTGAAGAGTCTCCTGGTCTCGGATCTGAGCTTTGACAGCTCTTTGGTCCACCAGGGGACTTTGGTCTGGGACCGTATAAGTTTCAGGGGGCAGTTTGCCTCAAAGGCATCCGAGATAGCGTTGCTTAAGCAAGCCGCGGCAGTTTCCAGGTTATCCCTGGTGTGAAATCTGATCGGAACGGTAGTTAGTCTATTCTTCAAGTCTAGCCTGAAGCCGTCCCAATTCGTTTTCCTAGGGTTTCGCCTCCGCAAGATCGTAGGTTGCTGGCGAAGGGTGAGGCGTATCTGTCTGTGATCGGATCCTGAAGGTTCATCTAAGACCCTCCAGTCTCTTACCAGTTCAGACACGCCCTTGGTACAAATAGTAATATCGATTACCTCCTGTCTTCTAGCGTCCATGAAGGTTCCGTACCTCTGTTTAGGATGATAAGTCCCTTGTCATGATGAAGTCATGTAGGCTCTTCCTTCTTGGGTTGATGTTTGAGCTCCCCCAACCAACATGGTGGGAGTTAGCATCACAGCCCAGGAGGAGTTCGAGTCCTGCTTCCTCAGCATGGGCAACCAGGTTCTTGACATTGTCCTGAGATGGAGGATCGCAGGAATCATAAAGCATGTATGCTGACCCTATGAGTAAGTCCATTGTCTTCCCCTCCTCCAGGTTGATGCTCGTCTGGACGACAGTTAGATCTTCACTGCTAAGCTGAGGCAGAAAAGTGATATTAAGGTCTTTTGCTACAAGACATGTCCTTAGTTTGCGGTTCGAGCAAGCTCTGAAAATAGTTCTACAGCCGCCCAAACCTTTGATGGCATTATTCAGGAGCCAAGGCTCCTGGATAATGGCAAGGTGTGTGTGTATCGCAGCAGTGCTCTTGGCAAGGATAGCTGAGGCGCCTTTACTGTGATACAAGTTAATTTGGGTGATGGGTACCGTGGAGACCGTCATATTTAGGCAGTCTCCTCTGGTATTCCCTCCACAGATTCAGGCTTCCTGCATTCCTTTTCAAGCAGCCTAACGGTTGCCCGTCCAAGACTGCAGCTGGGCCTGAAATTGCAGGACTTCAGGGCGTCTAGAGATTGATCCCCACTCAGACAGGCAAAGTGGGTGCTTGTGGCATCCCTACTCACGCTCCCCCTGGTGACGATCCAATCTCCGGTCGCCAATCCTGCGTTTTGTCTGCCGAGGAGCCTCAAGGCTTTCTGAGAAGACAAGTCTGGCTCCTCCACGTGTACCACCACTCGATGGCGTTTGGGCAGCTCGTCGACCGGCACTACACGTAGGGAGTTTCCCCCCACCTTCAGTTCGGAAGATAGGCTTTTTAGCCAGTCCCCCGACTGCTCGTCGTCGTACACAAAAACAAAGGCTCCGTCTCTCTCCCAGGAGCCGGAGAATGTGGGGGCTTTTGTACCCTCGGGTAACTCGAGGATACGCCCTCTGATCATTTTCCTGATCAGTCCACAGTCCGCGGCTCTTAGCTTCTTATCAGGAAAGCCCTCCAAAATGAGGGCTAATCTGATAAATCCTTTGGTCGCTTGGGCATATGACCCTTGATCATTGATCTTGGATCGTTTGCCCTGGCAAGTGTCGTTGGGGCTAGGGGTGTTATTCCCCGGCCGGGCGCGTTTAAGCGCCACAGTCGGGGCCCCACCGCTACTGGGCCCAGGACTAGAATCGGCTTCAGCGGGAGGGTTTTGGGCTTTAGTAGCCTTTCCCTCCCTCTGAAGCTGTTTCTTGTAGCGTCTTCTTGCAGCTCCGCTATATCTAACTCGGGTTTTGGGTTCCCCTGAGTTTCATAGTTGTATCTTTAGTATGTCAGTCATGTCCATATTTGTCCCACGAGTAATGCGGAAGCGCGATATCACCCAACCAGAGCCGCGAATGGCTGGGGCTTGGCTAAGTACCCCGGAGGTCGCCCGGTATCCGGAAGAACCGTTCGAGACGCAGCACCCCCTGCGCCACGCAGCCGTCGGCACGGTTTCATTAACACCTTGGTTTGGGAGGGTCCCTCTTCGTTGGTCGCACCTAGCTCCACTCCTTAAACGGGTGGGCCCAGATGGGACCATAAGCCCCTCCACCACGCCAAGGTGGAGACCCATTCGGGGGGTTTCGCACCTATGTCCATATAACATTTTTTCATCCTTCTGGTGTGAGGAATATCTCCTTAAATTTTTTACATACCTTTTTATAGGAACATCCTGTATATAGGGTGTAACTGAAAAAGCGCCCACGGAGCAAATAGTGTTATTTCTGATTAAAAATCTAGTCGAAAAATCCTGAACCATTTTTTTCTATAATGCTTAATAAAGCGGTAATTATTGAGTAAAGTTGCGCCAATAAGCACCGACCTTTAGATGGGCGCACGTCAGTGAGCCGCGCGCCTGGTAGTGTGTGTGAACGCTCCGGCGTTTTGGCGCTATGTTATGCCGCTATCGTGCAATATTCTTATGCGTTGTAATAATGTGAAAAACTTTAATTTGCATTAAAAATCATATTTCTTCCGTCAAAAGCGTTTCCTTAAAAAAATTTCAACAAGGAGGCTAAAGGTCGGTGCTTATTGAAGCAACTTTACTCAACAATTATCGCTTTATTAAGCATTATAGAAAAAAAGGTTCTGGACTTTTCGACTCGATTTTTAATCAGAAATAACACTATTTGCTCCGTGGGTGCTTTTTCAGTTACACCCTGTATATATATATGTGTGTGTGTGTGTGTGTGTGTGTGTGTGTGTGTGTGTGTATACAGGGTGTCTGATAACTTTTTGTAGTCCCAAAGTGTGAAAGTAGATTGGCTTAAATTAAGAAGGAAGGTCCTCTACTGTTTTGCGAATGATGAGTGCGGCCCGGACTTACCACTCCTTCCCCACTCACTTCGCCGCGCGCCTAATATAAGGTTACAGTGGGACGACTCTCATCGCCATGCGCTTCTACTCACGCAGATTGGCCGATCTTCTTAATTAACGAAAAACGGTAGAGGACCTTCCTTAATTTGAGCCAATCTGCCTTCACACTTCGGGACTGTAAAAAGTTATTAGACATCCTGTATAAATCATACAAGTAAGAAAAAGGCTATAAGGACCATAAAAAAAACCGCTGTAAATAGAGCGAAATTCTCAAATGTATACTATCATTTAATATAAACGCATAATTAAATTGCACATCCAAACGTTTCGGTCTATTTCAGATCCTTCTCAGTGGAATAATATATTAAAGACAATATTGTGTGTGATCTGTCGTATATATAAATAAAAACTTTGAAATGATCGTCTGTATATGGATGTTAAGAATAAAATAATAATAAAATTATAAAATCAAATCGAAATAGATTATGTGACATGCCATACATCTTGAGTAATGTCCATAACAGCTTCAGTACAGATTTTTAAATAAGAAACATGCATTATTCAATTCAAATTATCATTTAATGAAAAAAAATCATAGCGTTATGATTAAAAACGCATTTTAAAGAGAAAATGTTACATTTTACGATGCAATTAAAATTGTTTGGAATAAAAATTTTTTTCTCCTCGCACACGCCATCACAGCATTTTTTAATTTTGCAGTTTTTTTAAAAAAAGCATTGCCTGTAGTGAAATTTTTAGTGAGAATAATTATTGCGCGCGTTGAATTATTAAGAAATTGAGGCTATCAGCTTTTTTAATATCGCTCTACGAATATTTTTTCATAAAGATATGTGAATTTGAATGTGATCCTCTCTTCATGCGCTGATTTTAAATAATCTTTTAATTTTGTTGAGTAGTGTATGTCTATTATAGATTTAAAAAAATTGTTTGTTTTGTAGGTTGCTAACCATTCGACAGATGTCGAATATATTCGTTTATTACACGATATATATGCATATAATATAGAGGACCATCCATGGAGAGGATATATTATATTGAACAATTTGCATCAAAATTCAATAAAGGAAATCCAAAATAATAGGAATGTAAAAAGACCTATTTGGTTTATATTCTCTGCCTTAGGCGCGCAGTGGCCAAAAATGGGTACATATATAAAATATTCTATATTTAATATATAATAGCACACTTAAATCATGAAATGATATAATATCTAAATTATAACTTTATCAGGTCAAGATTTATTAAAATTTTATGTCTTTGCAAATGCTATAAAAATGTGTGACGCTACTTTAAAATCATATGATATAAATATTATGGACATTTTGTTAAAGCAAGACGGAAAAGAGTGCCAAAGCAGTTTACACACATTTATCGGCATCGTTGCCATTCAGGTATAATATTATAAATGTATAAATTTATATGAAAATTGTATATATAAAGTGAGTCACTAGAAACTGCCTTGAAAGATATTTTAATATTATATTTTATAACTTTGTAGATTGGGTTGGTAGATCTTCTAACATCCTTAGAAATTAATGCAGATTACATAATTAGTCATTCGGCTGGTGAACTTGGTTGCGCATATGCGGATAAATGTTTAACTATTGAACAAACTATTTTATCGGCATATTTTATTGGTTTGGCCTGTATCGAAGAAAATGTGATTCACAGCTCTATGGCAGTTGTGAATCTTAATTATGAATCTCTCAAAAATATATGTCCAGCAAATATTGAAATAGTGTGTTACAATAGTCAAAACAGTAATATTGTAACTGGACCTATAAGATCCATAAAAGAATTTATTAAAAAATTACAGGTATTATTTATCAATTCAATTTTTAAATAGATTGATTTTTGATTTGTCTTTTCATGAAAATATTCAACTTTAGAAGTTTAAAAAATTAAAAAGAAAATGGCATAAGAGCCAACGCGCGGTAGTTGGAGCGCAGAGAAGCAACAACACTTCTTTCTTTTTTCAGTATTAGTCTATTAAAAAACACATTATAATAACAAAAAACGTACGTTTCGGATCATCTTTTGATCCTTCTTCAGCGCGATGTTAACAATATATGTTACAGATAGTGACGCGTTACATTGAACGAATTTGTTCTCGACGCGTAGGTGACGCTAAATTGCGTCCCGCGGAGGTCTAGTGAGCGCTCTGCTTCCAATAGTCAATTAAATATACTATAGTTATGCTATGCGACGTCACAGCAAATCTAACAAATCGAGTAAAAATAATAAAATAAATACCGGAAGATATTACACGTGAATAAACTATTTTGCTTAAATTAATAGTTAGAAGCATGGATCACCAGATTCCACGCTTTTTACAATTAATAATATAGTATGCCGCTGTGCGCCTCATGTCGATTCGAGATTCGATGACGAACTCACGTCAGAACAAATCTCGCGTCGAGAACAAATTCGTTTAATGTAACGCGTCACTATCTGTAATATATATTGTTAACATCGCGCTGAAGAAGGATCAAAAGATGATCCGAAACGTTCGCTTTTTGTTATTATAATGTGTTTTTTAATAAAACTAGAACAAAACAAAGCGCGCGCTTCGCGCGCGCCATTTATTCTGTTACATTATATATTTTTAATGACATATATACTTACTTAATATACTTACACAATTAACCCTTTCGTAATTATTTTCTCTTATTAATTTATCAATTCTTTGTATTGCACTGTCAATATAACCTTCCCGATGTCAAATGACAAACACTCAAATGACACGAAACATGCAACACCATAAAAACCAATCAAAGCGACGGAAAAGAGGCAACAATACATTTCGAGATTTTCGAGATAAACCGATACATTCGAGAATCGACTTAACATGCCTTTTTTAGAATAGGAGACTAATTGTTCCCTCTCATTATTTTGTACATAAAACTATTGAGGTAAAATCATCGAAAAATGAATATTTTACGAGATATTTTATAGTTTTTGATCATCTTATTCTTATAACTTTTTGTGCTAAATATTCCAAATCTTGCAACCGATTTATATAAAAAAATTACAGTGGTTACATTAAAAAAAATAAAATTTATCTTAATTGCACGATTTTAATAAAAACTAATAACTGACTCTAATTCTATAACACATTTTTAAAATTATATATAAATAATTTTTATTTTTAGCTCTAATGACTTTTTTTAGAAATATTGTATAATTTAACTTTTATTCTTTTCAATACAATTAATATTTCTTTGTCTATATTGCTGCAGGCGGATTATTTAGTGTTTCAAACTATTACAAATGTATATCTATTAGACGTTAGCGACATCGCCGTTTTGACTTTGACTGCCTCCATGCACACACGCACGTACGCACGCATACACACGTACGCATACACACATACGCATACACACACACGCATACGCAGTAGGCTCCTTTAAATATATTTTTACTTCTTAGAACTAAAAAGATGTTATTTAAAAATTTTTAATCATCTTTGGTAAAATTTTAAACAAAATTAAGAACATTAAACAACAATTATTTCAATTTATATTGTCTTAAGAAAGCAATTTTATTACATTATAACTTCTAAACCATTCGAAATCGGACATATGTTTATTAACATTTTCGACTTGTTTTCATATCCTAAAGTTGCTGTATCAATTTTGGCACTGAGTTCAGAGACATCCTGTATTTCTATTAACTCTCTATAACATATATAATTTTTAAATGAAAAATACGCTTTAAAAAATTACATTTGTTTTCCACATTTTATTCTCTCTCTCTCTCTCTCTCTCTCTCTCTCTCTCTCTCTCTCTCTCTCTCTCTCTCTCTCTCTCTCTCTCTCTCTCTCTCTCTCTCTCTCTCTCTTTTTTTTTTTCTTATTTTATTATCTTTTTATTCTCTTCAAATATTTCATTATTTTTCTGTCAATCTCTCTATACCATTTACATTCTGTCATTTATATCCTCTCTTTCTCTTTCTCTGTCTGTCTCTCTCACTCTCTCTGTCTGTCTGCCTCTTTCTCTCTCAATGTGATTCTAATACATACATACATTTACATACAATTATATACACACATACATATATACAAATATAAACATAGAGATGTATAGTACACGTTAATGATTCGTTCCGTTTTCCTAGCGAAGGTTTGTAATATCTATCCTTTACTAATGTATACAAATTCTATGGATTAGCAAAAGATAGATATTCTAAACCTTTGCTCGAGAAACGGGACGAATTATTAACGCGTACTGTACATATACGTATCTAAACATATAAATACGTACATTTCTCTTTGTTTCTCTTTCATCTTTTTCTCTTTTGTGTTTTTTTTCTCTTTTTCTCTTTCTCTTTCTTAACCTGCCTTTATCAATCTTTCTTTTTCAATCTTCTTCTTTCAGGAATTTTTTTTTCTTTTTCTCTTTCTATCTCTTCTTTTTCCTTTCTCTTTTTTTAGGCTTCTTTAACTATAAATAAAAAGTAAAAACATTTACAATATTTATTAACAATATTTAGTATTTGACTTTTTTAACTATAAATAATCTATCCTTTATTAATGTATAAGAATTCTATGGATTAGCAAAAGATAGATATTATCAACTTATGCTAGAGAAACGGAATGAATTATTGACGTGTACTGTACATATATGTATCTAAACATATAAATGCGCACATTTCTCTTTGTTTCTCTTTCTTCGTTTTCTCTTCTGTGATTTTCTCTCTCTTTCTCTTTCTTAACCTGCCTCTTTCAATCTTCTTTCATGAATCTTTTTTCTTCCTTCTTTTTCTCTCTCTTTCTCTCTTCTTTTTTCTTTTCTTTTTATTTAG
Source organism: Camponotus pennsylvanicus (assembly GCA_023638675.1). Lineage (NCBI taxonomy): Eukaryota > Metazoa > Arthropoda > Insecta > Hymenoptera > Formicidae > Camponotus > Camponotus pennsylvanicus. The sequence continues at coordinate 1,116,345 of JALHBL010000534.1, read as the reverse complement.
GCTTCTTTAACTCTAAATAAAAAGTAAAAACATTTACAATATTTAATAACAATATTTAATATTCAACTTCTTCAACTATAAATAAAAAGCAATAACATTAAAAATGCATTTTCAATATTATTTTTATATTTAATTCTTTTTCTTTCTTCTTTTCAATCTCTCACTCTCTCCTTCTCTCTTTTTTTTATTATTTTATTTTCTATTATCCCTCTCTCTTTTTCTCTACCCTTTTCTCATTATTTCTCTCTCTCTCTCTCTCTTCTTTCTTTCTCTGCCTTTCAATGATTCTTATACATATATTTATAAACAATTATATACACACATACATACATATATATATAAATATAAATATAGACATATATAGTACGCGTCAATGATTCGTTCCGTTTCCCTAACGAGGGTTGGTAATATCTATTCTTTACTAATGTATAAGAATCCTATGGATTAACAAAGAATAGATATTACCAACCTTTGCTAGAGAAACGGAACAAATTATTAACGCGTATTATACATATACATATCTAAACATATAAATACGCACATTTTTCTATTTGTTTCTCTTTCTTCTTTTTCTCTTCTGTGTCTTTTCTCTCTCTTAACCTACTTCTTTCAATCTTCTTCTTTCATGAATCTTTTTTTCTTCTTTCTCTTTCTCTTTCTCTCTATTTTAGGCTTCTTTAACTCTAAAGAAAAAGTAAAAACATTAATAATATTTATTAACAATATTTAATATTTTCAATATTTTTCTTTTTTTCTTTTTCTAATCTCTCAATCTCTCTCTACCTCTCTCTCTTTTATTATTTTATTTTCTATTATCTCTCTCCTCTTTCTTAAAATTCTCTCTCTTTCTTTTTTATCTCTTACTTCTATTCTCTTTCTATTTCTATTTCATTCTCTCTCTCCCTATCTCTCTTTCTTTACATACATACGTACGTATATACTTATATATTATATATATATATATATATATATATGTATATATGTATGTAATTTATGCAATATACATACCTGTGTTTATTTCTTTTCTTCTTTCTCCCTTCTTGGTGCTCTTTAATAACCTTTTAACTTTCTTTGACAAACCGTCACACGAGCTGTCAAAATTTGTAATAACCACAACACAAATGACAGCTACTCACAACACGAATTGAGCGTAATGAAAGAACCAATCAGCAGCGTGGAAAAGCGGCAACAATACATGCGAGAATCGATTTAACATGCCTTTTTTAGAAAGGGATAATATTGAAAAAAGAAAGAAGTGTTGTTGGTTCTCTGCGCTCCAACTACCGCGCATTGGCTCTTATGCCATTTTCTTTTTAATTTTTTGATTACTTGAGCCAAATCTCTAATTATTAAATTTAAGAGTTTATTTTAATTTGCTTTATATTTGTTTACATTAATTAATTCCATTTTGTCAGATTAATAATATTAACGTGAAAGAAATCTCTTGCGATATACCATATCACAGTCATTATCTCACACCCGTGGAAACTCAACTTTTATTTAATTTGAACAAAGTAATACCACAACCAAAAAAGCGAAGTCCAAAATGGATCAGTACTTCTGTACCTTGCATTGAATGGTCCAATACGGCAACGAAATTATCTTCAGCAAACTATCATACGCGTAGTATATTAAATACTGTTCTCTTTAAACAAGCAACGAAGTTAATCCCAAATAACGCCGTAACTATCGAAATTGCACCGGATGGTATTCTGCAACATATTTTGAAAGAATTGTTACATCCAGAAGTGACGAATATCGTATTGACTCAGCGCACTGAAAATGTCACCAATGTAACTATGCGAGGAATTGGAAAACTTTACAATTGTGGCTTACAGCCGCAGATCGTTAACTTATATCCACCAGTGAAATTTCCAGTTAGTCGAGGAACTCCTATGATCTCTCCATCTATCAGGTACATACATACAATGTCAAGAAAGATTTCTCTCTCTCTCTCTTCCCAAGCCTCCCTCCCTCTCTTGTTCGATCGCTCCCTCGATCCTCCCTTCTCTCGCTCCCTCCCTCCCTCCTTCTTTCACTCTCTTGCTCTCTCCCTCCCTTCCTCTCTCCTTTTTTAGACACCCTGTAACAAACAAGATTTTGATGCCGGGTTATATATACATTAAAATACATTAAAAACATACCTATAAATACATTAAAAACATTAAAATCAAATATTGAAAACATTATTCCTTATAGGTGGGATCATTCTGAAGATTGGTTTGTAGCAACTTATCAATCGCAGAGGTATATACAATCCAATGAAAGACACATCGAAATCAATCTCAGCAATGAGAGCTACGATTATATGATTGGTCATGTAATCGATGGAAGAAATTTACTACCAGCGACAGGATATCTTGCGCTTGTTTGGGAAACTATCGGCATGATGGAAGGAAAAACATATACAACTATGCCGATAATATTTCGAGATATAAACTTTATTCGTGTTACTCATTTATCGAATAACATTGTAAAATTGACAATTACGATACAAAAAGGTATTTACATCATTCTTACATTATTCTTGAATAGTAACGTTAAAATCATATGATTTCGTAATTATGTGTAATATCAAAAATATAAAATATTACAGATAGCGGAAAATTTGAAATTATTGAAGGAGATAGCGTTGTAGTAATAGGTACAGTACATACTGTATCAAATCCAGAACAAGAAATGATTCCAAACAATCTATTGCCAGAGAATGATAATGAGGAAGAACATATGACTGCTCGAGACATTTACAAAGAACTAAAATTACGTGGTTATCAGTATAATGGCTGGTTCCGTGGATTAAAAAGCGCATCTCTTTCATGCAACAAAGGACATATTGCTTGGACAAATAACTGGGTGACGTTTATGGATACTATGCTACAACTGCATATTCTTGGATACGATACTAGGAACTTATATGTTCCTACAAGTATTCAAAAATTAGTGATCGATCCTGCGCTTCACTCATTAAAACTGCGGGACATAGTAACAGAAGATGATAAACGTATGTTCATGGTCAATTAGAAAAAAAACTTAATAATTTAAAATTAAATATATAAATACATTAAAAACATTAAAATCAAATATTGAAAACATTATTATTTTTTATCTACTACATTATTACTAATATAATGGAATCTTTGTGTAATGAAATAATTGATTGAATTGTCTCATTATAGAATTATCAATACGAATATACAAAGAAATAGACGCGATTATATCTGGTGGAATAGAGATTCGAGGCGCTAAAGCTACCGTAATTTCTCGCCGGAAATTAATCCAGGATCCCGTTATTGAAGAACACATATTTGTAGCTCATCATGATCGTGCGAAGATTTCTTTAGGTAAAACGATCCAAATATCGGTGCAGCTTGCGTTGGAAGATCATCAGAACATTAAAATAAAAGCCATTGAATTAGTTGAAGATATCGATAATGTAACATTGGAAGAATTATCATCTCCGCTGTTAATTAAAGCTTTTAATGATATGCCACTAATACAGGCAAATGTCACTTTATTAACATCATCGAGTCGTTTCAGTCCAGCAGAATTGCCACAAAATGTTACAATCGCAGATTTAAATGCATCTTTAGATGATAAAGTGTTAATAGCTGTTGGATTCAATCTTTTGACGAAACAAATCTCGTTAGAAAGACTTTTACCACTCATAAGAGAAGGTGGATATCTGTTGACACGCGAAAAGTACAACATAATTAACTATGAAAAATATTTGCAGCAATATGAATTAAATATTATTCTTGAAAAGCGCACTGATACGGAAGTAATCATACTTTTGAAGAAAAAAGTTGAGATAAAAAAAACGACTGTTGTCAATATAGATAATAACAATTTTAATTGGCTCCAAAAATTAAAATTACTTTTGAACGATGAGAATCAACTTGTTAAAGACAGTAGAATCATAATTGTTGGAGAAAAAGACTTTGAGTGCGGTTTGCTAGGCTTCATTAACTGTTTGAGGAAAGAGTTAGGCGGCGAATTTGTTAGAGGTGTACTTATTCAAGATCAGAAGGCTCCTAAATTCTCTTTACAAAATCCCTTTTATATGCAACAATTGCAAAAAGACATGACTATTAATGTTTTGCGCTCTAATAAAATCTGGGGATCTTACAGGCATTTACAATTACCGCGTCCAGAAGCTCAACTTGTACCTTCCGCTTATGTTTGTCAAATGGTATATACATATTTTTGCGAAGATTTGCAAAGTTTTTTTAATAGTATATAAATACTCTCTATATGTATACATGCGCAATAATAGGTAAATCTGCATAAAAAGGAACCATGCTCGTATTACTTTGACCTTGACATATGTTGTCAAGGTCATCCTCCTGAGTAATAGTCAAAAGGTTTTAGCCGTCGGTCGTTGTTTATTAAAAAATTATTAACGAAGAAATTCAAGATCAAAATACGAACGGGATCTCCTTTTATGCAAGTTTACCTAATAATAATTATATTTTTGTTTTCTGTAATGTACACACACACACACACACACACACAAATTCGCTATTTAAAATTTTACTTTACATATAGTATGTCACATATAATAAAATATTTTTTTATATTTTATAGGTTCGTGGTGATCTAAGTACATTTTGTTGGACGGAAAACGAAATATCTGATTCTCAGCTCGAAGATTTGATACGTATAGTTTATTCGTCTATCAATTTCAAAGATGTAATATTAGCTACTGGGAAATTAAATTCATTGCCGACCGCAATGTCGCAAGAACGATTTCAAAGTATATCTCTTGGATTGGAATATGTAGGATTCGATACCAATGGACGTCGCGTAATGGGACTTCGTGATAACAAGTAAATATTATTATTATTCAAGCAATCATTATATAAAATATCATTGATCAATTGATCAATCATCAATTAATTAATATTGCTCTTTCAATATGTATAGCAAACATCGTTGTAAAAGACAAAGATTTATGTTGGAACATACCTGATACATGGATATTTGAAGATGCTGCTACAATCCCATGCGTTTATAGCACGTGTTACTTGGCTTTATATATTTATGGAAAGATGAAGAAAGGCGATAAAATACTTATACATTCCGGTACTGGAGGCATTGGACAAGCAGCTATCCACCTAGCTCTTAACGAGGGATGCGAGGTGTTTACTACCGTAGGTACAACTGAAAAGCGAGAATTTATTAAGAGAACGTTTCCGACTATTATGGATAAGTATATTGGAAATTCTCGAGACACCAGTTTCGAACAAATGATAATGTTGCAAACAAACGGTCACGGCGTGGATATCGTGTTAAATTCGTTGGCAGAAGAAAAACTAATCGCGTCCGTTCGTTGTCTAGCACGAAATGGTCGTTTCCTGGAGATTGGCAAATTCGATCTTGTTTCTAACAATCCTCTAGATATGATCATGTTTCAAAAAGGTATTAGTTTTCATGGAATTCTATTAGAAAATATATTTCTGGGTTATCACAAGCATAAATCTCTATTATCCAAAATGATGGCTAACGGTTTGAAAAATTGGATCGTTAAACCACTTCAGGTGAAAGTTTTTCCAAAATCAGAAATTGAAGCGGCTTTTAGATACATGTCAAGTGGGAAACATATAGGAAAGGTATGTTAATAATATAACTATTTTACAATATTTATAAACGGTATTACAACAATTTGAAATATTATAATACTACTCTCGACGTCTCTCTAATATATAAATATATATTTTTAGATAATTTTAAAGATTCAGGAGGAAGATCAATCTTTGAACGAACTTGTTGTCGCACATCGTTGTTACTATTGTCTGAGTGATAGAAGCTATATTATATTAGGAGGTCTAGGTGGATTCGGTTTGGAGTTAACTGATTGGCTAATACTACGAGGCGCTAAAAACATCGTGCTGATTTCGCGAACTGGGATAAAAAATGGTTATCAGCGCATGAAATTTCAATTGTGGAGATCCTACGGTGTAAATGTGATTATTATCAAAAATATCGATACCGCCAACCGTGATGATTGCGAACACCTTTTGCGAACTGCGGAAAAGATAGCACCGGTGGATGCAATATTCAACCTGGCCGTAGTGCTGAAGGATAACATTTTGAAAAATCAAACCATCAATACCTTTACGGAATCCTTCAAATCGAAGGCCTGGGCGACGCAAATGTTGGACGAGCTGTCCAGAAAAATCTGTCCTAAACTACGGCAGTTTGTAGTGTTCTCTTCCGTTTCTTGCGGTAGAGGAAACGCTGGACAAACTAATTATGGCATGGCTAATTCCGTCATGGAGAGAGTGTGTGAGAAAAGGGCGAAGGATGGATTACCTGGACTGGCGATTCAGTGGGGAGCTATAGGTGACGTAGGTCTTGTCGCTGATATGCAAGAAGAGAATAAAGAACTCGTTATCGGCGGTACTTTGCAACAAAAGATATCTAGTTGCCTTAATGAACTCGATACATTTTTACTTCAAAACCGGCCAGTCGTAAGTAGCATGATTGTAGCCGAGAAGAAAGTAGAATCTTCCAGATTTGACAATATGATGGAAACTGTTGCTAATATTTTAAGTAAGTATTCGTATGCAAACTATTTCATGTGTGTTAAACTATTTCTTGCATAAGATATAGTAAATCTAATATATTTTATATTTACAGATGTAAAGGACATGAAAAAGATAAGCCAAAATACATCTTTATCTGAGCTTGGAATGGATTCTATGATGGTTGTGGAAATTAAGCAAATCCTGGAACGAGAATTTGATATCTTTTTTACTGTGCAAGAAATACGGAATCTTACTTTCGCAAAACTTAATGAGATTTCCAATGCAAACACTGGTGATAATAATACGCAAATTGAAAATTCAATCGATAGGAAACCAAATATTGCGAAATTATTCGGTATTGTAAAGGACAAAGATTTTATGACGAAAGTTTGTTTAGATATCTTTAAAAAAGAAGAAAGTACGATCCAAGTATTTCTTATACCGGGAATCGATGGCTGTGTAACTGTATTTAATCACTTGGCATCAAGCGTTAAATTTTCCATGACATTGTTGCAATGTAACACAAACAATATTAACGCTATGAACACACTATCGGAGACGGTTGACTATCTTCTTGAGGTATCGCAATTGTAATTTTTGTGTTTCTTTGATTGAAAAATTGTTTTTTATTAAAATTTAAAATCGTAAGACAGACATAAAATTTGCTAAATTATTTTAATAATATTTTTATAGCACATATCCTCAAGATTAAAAGATAGAAGAAATTTTGTAATGGTAGGATATTCTTTCGGATCTATTATCGCAATTGAATTAACAAGAAAATTGGAAACTATGAATTTTAAAGGACGACTTGTACTTATCGATGGCGCTTCCGGATCAAGTGCAAATAATGTACGAACATTATATTTCAAATTCTAGCGACATAGAACTTCAAAATGACGTTTTAATTACTATTATGGAAATTTATAAAGCAGGATCTAGTGAAAAGGTAAAATCTCCTTTTTTATATACACAAAAATAATTTCTAGTTACAAATATTATTCCTATATCAGTCTTATATTTTAAACATCTTATGATTCTTACATTTTTTTCATTAAATCAATAATCATTTGAAAACAATCAAAATTAAAAGTCTAACTTTTTGCGGCTCGGACTATTTCTAATATTTCCTTTCAGCAAGTTCACGTACAATTCATCTATTTTCTCTAATTGTAAATAGTCATAAATTATGTCCAATTAAACTCGATATAGCTGGAACAAAAAATAACAAGTTAGATTTGACATAAAACCGAAAAAGGTTAAAAACCTATAAAAGGTTTGAAAAATCATTTAAAACGGAATATATAAATTCGACAGGTTCTACAGGAATTGAAGAAATATAAAACTTGGAAGGAGCGCTTTAATATTTTTGCCAAACATTTTTTAGCAATAAATACATTACTTTCACCCATAAATCTGAACACGTTATGTACAACAGTGTATAAACATTTAATCATTGCTCGACAATATAATCCTTCTACATTACCGCGTATTAAATCACCCATAATGTTGCTAAAAGCTACATTGTCACATGTACATATGATTGAAGAGGATTATGGTCTGCACAAGGTATTTCGGAGAAAGTTTTGTTAAGATGTATATTTAATAAATTAAATTTAACAAAACTTTTCGTTTAACGAAATATATATAATATTTAAGATAACTCAAAACAAAGTGGAGGTACATTACATCGAGGGTAATCACTTGACGATCTTGAGAAACGAGAAAGTGGCAGCTGTGATTAATGAGAGACACTATAATCATTAAATGATTCACTGATATTAAAATTAGAGAATTTAAATGATTTTTAGGAAATCGTCTACGGGCAATTAAGGACATATTTGTATGAAATATTTTGTGACATTTTATCAATAAAAATAACATTTTATTGATAATATATTGGTCGAACATACACAAAAAGCCTACAACAAACAATATGTATTAAAGTGCAATCAATCGATTGATTGTGATCAACTGTGAGGTACTTTAATATATTGTTCTGTGTCGATTTTTATGTATATTCGAACAACATATTACCAATAAAATGCCATGAAATATTTAATTTTATAATTATATAATTTTATTAAGAATTTAAGTGATTGTCTAAAATCATTTAAATTCTCAAACTTTGCTTCCTTATAAAGAAAGTTTTGTTATCGTAGAAAAAATTTTTTTCGAGTTTTCGATGCCAATGTTCAAAATGTTTTAAAATGTTAAAAAATACATTTATGATATGTCATTTATGAAATGTTAAAAAATACATAAATGAAAAAAATACATTTTTAATAAATGTCCAAAATATATGACTGTATATATGTAATATTATTCAAACGTCTATAACTTAAAAATTGTTTGAATACTGCATTTCGGCATACAGTAAAACAGTACAATTTTGGTAAAATAGTACCATATTTTTATTTTTCATTTATTTATTTCATCATTTATTTACTATCATTTTTTAAAATTTAAATAGTATGTGTATACATATATATATTTTAGATTTTCAGACAGTTTCTATTTTTCAAAAAATGTTTGTTTATACTCTAATTTCAGCAAATTTTGTGATATCATACTAATTTTTTTTTAATTTTAAGTCAATATAATATTATTAAAGGACGATTGGTATTAAATTTGGTGAGAATCAATTAAAAGGTTTATTTTTCATGAAATTTTAAATTTTTGAAAATGTTCGTGCACGCTTTAATTAGCGTATATTTTGAGATATCGTGTTAAACTTTTTATACGAATAGAATATCATTAAAGTATAATTAATAAGCGTTGGAATTAAGTCATCGTAGAATTAGTTGTCGGTGAGATAATCAAATCGAGATAATCAAATAATATTACGCATTACAACGCGGAAGCTAATGAAGAAAGATGCGGACATTGAACAACTTGTACAATCGATTGTTGCTTCATTATAGATTCAAGATCTAACAATTGAGGTAATGCATGAATAAAAAGTTATTAAATTGACATCCGATAATTTTTCTTTTTTATACATGAAATCGCCAATATTATTTTATTTATTTAATTTTGAAAATTGTATTGATTATATGTATTACTAGTTATGTGAAAATGTGCATCTCTTGTTAATGAGAAACTTAAACAATTTGTAATTGTTTTGCAATAATATTACTAATGTGTATGATGCAATAAAGGTGATACGTGAGAGTGATGCGTTCAATAACGCATCAATTGTAGATTGCGAATTATTAACATATGCTGTAAATGATGTTCTTCATGATACATACAATAAATAAATTATTTTTTATCAATTCGATTTATGATTTTAAGTATTTCTTCCTTTTCTTTATGTATGAATTAAAATGTAATAATCGGCAAATTTTGGTCTTTTCTCAACACACTCTGCTAAAGATGCTAGAGAAATGCTGAGATAGATGAAATGTGATATTCTAATTAGAAAGAGATGTGATATTAATGTAATAGATTATGTGATCTTAAAATACATAATAGGATATATACAAAGGTACGTCGCATCCCGATTGCGCATATTACCGATCAAATACGACGATATTTCTCGATCGGATACAGTCTCTATCGGATATAATGTGCAATCGCGATTCATTCATAATCAAAAGAAGTCTGCAACATTAGAATATCATCTAATATCGTTCTTGCGACTTCCGCATTATGACTTCAGAAGATTATTTTTCGTTATTCTTATCGAAGATGATAATTTGATGGAAGTTGACAATAACTTTGACGAATCATCCGACGAAAATCGCGAATTCTTTACGAATAATCTGATTGCGCGATTGTAGTGAAAACTTTACGGAAATAACTCAACAAATTTTAAAATGAACTGAAATTAATGTCATAGATATTGTGAAGAGAATGTGTTTTATATATTTTTTATATATTTTTTATATTTTTATATATTTTTATTATACAATTTTTTAAAGACAATAACATTTGATTTTGCATATTATTTTTTACGAATATCGGACTTATTTTCTACTCGTATGCAAAAACATGAAATTCTGTCTAACCTTGATCTATTCTGAGAATGAACTTTCCTTCGTCTTGCAAAGTGCATGCGTGGACACACGCATGTTCTCCTCTACGAAGAGGACTCCACTTCGAAAAGATATAACCCATACAGCACTAAAAGATTGCAAAAATATTGCATAAACCTAACATTGAAACATTGTAATATTGCATAGAAGTTGCGAAATGTTTTTACATCACTACTAAAAGCTTGCAGCAACGTTAAATTATTACAATGTAAGATTATAGTAATGTTACGGTGCAACGTATTTCTAATATTAAAATATGTTTTGCTACAAATGCAGAACGCCTTAAATTTAAAAAATAAACTTTAAAAATATAAGAAGATATTTAAGGAAGATAGGAAAAATGCTTTTAAAAAATGTCTATTAGTTAGTGTTTCTTATTAAATATTTATCTCGATTATCTATATACAATTATTTTACATACACTCGACACCAAATATTTTAATACATGTAATAATGGATATTTCCCGTTTACCCATTCAATTGAGAAAAATCTATTTAATATTTTAGGTAGTCACAATTTCTACTTTTTGCCTAATGTGTTGCTTACACACTGCTTATTACTAGCGCAAGTTCTAATTGGCTTTCTGCTGTTCTGTTTTGTTGCCAAGGTGTGAATGCACCCTAAGGGCCATTCCAGAATACGTTGCATGTTTCGTTGCCAGTTGCTAAACCATTGTGATCGAATTAATGTCAAGCTAGTTTGACGCTAATTCGATCGCAATAGTTTGTCAACTGGCAACAGGATATTTGCAACGTATTCTGGAATGGTCCTAATAGATAAATCTGACAGAGAGAGAAAGAAAGAGAAAGAGAGAGGAGAGAAAGAAAGAAGAGAAAGAGAGAGAGAGAGAGAGAGGCTGCATTCAGCGGACTCAACGCTAAATACCAATCGAACGTGATTGGCTTCTACTTTCAGATCCAGCCAATCAGCGTCGGATTACATTGGAAAATCTAGAAATGTTGCTCAATTGTTGAGTCCGCTGAATGCGGGCTTTAAAAATTCATGTGCAAAATAATTAACAATTGTTATCAATTGATATTGTTTATTTTTAAGCTTTTTTATTTTATGTAATTTTTGTTTCATTAATTTACTCCAAATCATCAGGGTGTTGTAGATTTTGTAATTACATTTACATGTAAATTGTTTACATATTGTTTTTATGATGTTTATACGAATTTTTTTGTGTGAACCATGTAAACTATTTTAAACTAAATGTCAAGAAAAACAGAGTAATTAAATAGTTAATATAATATAATAATATATATATATATGGGTCATTCTTTGTCAACTATGCCACCCCTGCTGTCCATTTTTTATTAACATTAAATGAGATCTGCAATAGCGCATTTTTTAGCTTAAAGCATGCACTTTTCGATGCCACTCGGCATATTTCGATTATTCAACATGGCGGACCAATATGGCGGCTAGAAGCTGAAAAAAACTATGATAAAAATAATTTTTAAAAATTTAATATTTTTTTTTCCATAAAAAAAAAAAAAAAATTTCTTTTCTCGTTTTTGCGGGGGCCCGCTACCAACCCCCCCCCCCAAAAAAAAATTTTAAAAAAGGGGGTATACAATAGGGGGAACACACCCCCCCAAAAAAAAAAAAAACGAATAAATGATCTAAAAATACTTACCCGGGGGTTTTTAGGGTTGCTATTAATGAATTTATTATCAGCATTTAGATTTCCAAAATGGCTGCTGCAATACAGCAGACATAACCTCACCAAATTGTCAAAAACTGTTAAATGATTTCAAAATTTGTACTAGTGGGTCTTCGGGGTCGCTGATAACGAATATTATATTATAATTGAGGATTCCAAAACGGCAGATTCGATATGGCGGACATAACCTCACAAAAAAGTAAAAAATTCGAATAAATGTTTTCAAAATCCATAATCGTAGGTTGTTTGGGCCACTGATCACAAATCTGTTCACAAAATTATGATCTTAAAAAAGCTCATTCAATGTAGCTGACATAACCTCATTGAAAGTCACAAACTTCAATAAATTAGCTTGAAATTATTAATCGGGCGTTTATAAGATCGTTGATCACTTACCTTACATTACAATTTAGATATTGGAAAAACATGAATACAATGTAGAGAAATAAGTTCAACTTCAGAGTTCTTTGCTTTAAAAGTTTTTACTAAAATGATCGTTGGATTCCCTTTTCATCCCTTGCGGTTATTTATAAGTTGAGACCTAGAATGCAGAAATATGAAAAAAGAAATATGTACGAATGGAATGCTAAGGAATACATGAACTCTGTCTGGTATACGATATCAACATACTGTACACTAGTGGAGAGAGACATCAAGAAGTCATAGGGTACGTTGTTTTGCGTTCGTTCGGTCGGTCCTTTCTGTCGGTCCTTTCTAGATCTCTTTTCTTCTTTATTACATAATTTTTGCAATGTCACAGAAAGCTAAACTGCACAGTGATAGATGTTGCAATCCTTATAATTTTTCTGCAACATTTGAGCATAAAAATAAGTCATTAAGAAATATATCTAAGGCCATCAAAAGACAATTTCCAGAATTACATGAAAATTCCAAAATTTGTTGTAAATGCAGAAAATATGATGAAAATTCATATAACACTGATAACGAAATAATAGATAATGACAGTAACTTTCCAATCGATGTAGAATCAGAGGCACGTTCACAAAAAAATGATAATGACAGCAGTTCATCCATTGATGCCAATGACTCAGTAAATTCTACAAATTCTTTCAAAAATCGATCTCAAAGAGAAGTAGATCTTGAAGAAATTTTAGACAATGTTAAACAAAAATTTTGGAGTTTGCCTGTTGGTAGTCAACAAAGAGTACAAATTCTCACTATTTTACCAACTTCATGGTCCAGTCGAAAAATTGCTACAGAATTTAACTGTTCAAGAGCTGTTGCTCAAAAAAGTAAGGAATTTAGAGCTTCAGCCGGCATTCTAGGAAGCTGTACAATAAAAACCGGTAAAAAGATATCTGCTGATACGGAGAAAAAGATACTAGATTTTTACAACTCTGACTTGAATAGTAGAGAAATGGCAGCTGTAAAAGATGTTATATCTGTTAAAACAGATGATATATATTTTTTTACCCATATATATTTTTTTCTTTTTTTAAATATATAGGCAATGAGCACAGACATATTTTTTGAGAACAATCATATGTTTTCTTTACATTAACTGATTCCTCTTATTATCCTATGCATAAAATTATTAAAGTAAAATAATTGAAAAATGAACATTTTATCAAATATTTTATAATTTATATAAAATTATGTCAACTTAAAGAATCAAATATCTCGTTAACTATTCAATTTTTGACTATCCTATCTTCATAACTTTTTACACGGAATATTGCGAGGAATCGATTTATATAAAAAAATTAGGATTGTTCCATTAAAAAATATGAAGATAATCTTGAAATCTCTGAAACGCTTCCACTTACGAAAACAATATTAGTAGCATATCATAGTCCTTTTAATCGTACAATTTTCATAATTACAATTTTTTTATATCTGTAAAAATAGCGTAGATATTTCAAGTAAGCAAAGTTGTGTGTGTGTGTGTGTGTGTGTGTGTGTGTGTGTGTGTGTGTGTGTGTGTGTGTGTGTGTGTGTGAGCGTATACGGGAGTTATGTGAGCAAGCGAGAAGGTAATAAGAGAGAGCGAAATGGCAATAAGAGCGAGCGAGATAGCAATAGCACGAGCAACGAGGACTCGGAAATCGAGTCTTTCTTGCAGCCTGGCATACTATTTCTCTCTCGCTCGCTCCTATTACTATCTCGCTCGCTTCTGTTATTGTTTCACTCGCTCTTACGTACTCATATACTGTCATGCTCATCTCGTTATCAAATCTGCCGCTGGCAAGCGGCCAATGACAAATTGTGACAAATAAATATTAGGTGTACAACTTTGCTTTCGCCGTTTTCCTATAGATGGCTTTAGCGGTAAGTAGTGGTCGAAATAAATAGATCATAGACGTCATGCAATAAACTTGGGCATCTGTCAACATAACCCCATAGAAACATTAGTCGATTTGTGTCTGCATCATAAAGTTATTCTCGATTGAAAATGTCAGTTTACGAGCCAAATTCTCGTCATTTGCGGGAGGTTTTAATTTTCTGCTTCAATATGAAGAAATCTGCGGCTGAGGCTCATCGAATGCTCTCAAATACTTATGGTGAGGCCGCTATTAGTGAAAGAACGTGTCGTGAGTGGTTTCAACGCTTCAAGAACGGTGATTTTCACGTCGAAGACCGGCATAGCGGTGGAAGAGAGAAGGTTTTCGAAGATGCAGAATTGGAGGCATTACTTAATGAAGACTCGTGTCAAAGTCAAGAAGAATTGGCACGATCATTGGGAGTGACTCAACAAGCAATTTCAAAACGCCTCAAAGACATGGGAATGATTCAGAAGCAAGGAAATTGGGTGCCGTACGAGTTGAAACCGAGAGATGTTGAACGGCGTTTGTTTGCTTGTGAACAGTTGCTTGAAAGGCAAAGACGTAAGGGATTTCTGCATCGCATTGTGACTGGGGGCGAAAAATGGGTTCATTACGATAACCCCAAGCGCAGAAAATCATGGGGATACCCCGGCCATGCTTCCACGTCGACGGCCAAACCGAATATTCACGGCTCCAAGGTCATGCTCTGTATTTGGTGGGACCAGCTCGGCGTAGTGTATTATGAGCTGTTAAAACCGACTGAAACAATCACAGGCGATCGTTATCGAACGCAATTAATGCGTTTGAGCCGAGCATTGAAAGATAAACGGCCGCAATACAACGAGAGACACGATAAAGTGATTTTGCAGCATGACAATGCTCGACCCCATGTTGCGAAAGTGGTCAAGACATACTTGGAAACGTTGAAATGGGAAGTCCTACCCCACCCGCCGTATTCTCCAGACGTTGCTCCCTCTGACTATCATTTGTTTCGATCAATGGCACACGGCCTGGCTGACCAGCACTTCCGGTCTTATGAAGAAGTAAGAAATTGGATCGATTCGTGGATTGCTTCAAAAGATGACCAGTTTTTTCAACGCGGGATTCGTACGCTGCCCGAAAGATGGGAGAAAGTAGTGGCCAGCGATGGACAATACTTTGAATCATAAATGTATAACCACCCAGATAGCAAAGTCTGTAGAAAGCATATCATGCCAAGTGTCTGCTACCAACTAATGTTAGCAAAAAGGCTACAAATTTGATACTGAAGTTGGTATTACTAATTAAGTTGACAAATTGATGTCAAAAATCGAACAGAGCCTGCTCACAGAATCTGACGCAGATTGGTGGCAGAAACCAAGCAGAATCTGCTAACATGATTTGATATCAGATTATCGGAAAAATCAAGCAGAATCTGCATGCGCGCAATTTGACTGCAGATTGACAGCAGAAGTGCAACAGGGTTTGCATGCGTGATCTGATGGCAAATTGGCAACAATCTGCATTTGATTCGATAGTTCCTTCGCTTACCGCTATGTGATGTATTTTCTCGCAATCAAATTTCTGTCAGAAATATATATAAAGTCGCGATTATTAATAAAAGATCAAAAATATAGTAACTATTTCTATCACTTTAATTTCTGATATGTGATACAAGTAGATAAGATTCAGAATATTAAACTGATTGGAATCAATAGGATAAACGAAAAATTATTCATTTACTGCCTATTTGAAGCATAAAGGAAGAATTTAATTCTAAATAAATTATATCTCGTTTTATAAATTAAATTTAATTATTTTCACCATTTACTTTATTATTAATTTAATTAAATTGAACTAGTCCTTTACTATTAGATATAACTACGATATAACATATTACATATATGTTGTATTAGAAGAAAATTGTAATTAACCGATAACTCGCCGATAGTCTTATTTAGCATCTGTAATAATTAATTTTATTGTATTTATATTACTTATTTATATGAATGATCAGAAGCTGCAGATTCTGCTTGGGATCTGCTGCTAATCTGCCGTCAGATTACGCGCGCGCAGATCCTGCTCGGTTTCTGCCGACAATTTGACGTCAAGTGATGTTAGCAAATCCTGCTCGGTTTTTGCTGACAATCTGCTGTCAGATTCTGTGAGCAGGTTTTGCTAGCAAATCGTGAGCCTATTGCGGACATAACGGATGCCAATCTGCTAGCAACTTTTGTGGAAATCTGTCGCCAATCTGCTGGCAAATTGCGTGCATTTTGCTTACCGGGCAGTTTTTTACAATAAAACCTCGAATTTCGGAAAAAAAACGGCGGAAGCAAAGTTGTACACCTAATATATGTTTATAAAATAAAACAATATAAACGCAAATGTACAATTAATTACATGTGATTCAGACGGAGCAAACAGAACAGCTTTTAATAATTGAACAATTTCTTTGCAACGCACGGCATGTGAGTGGCAGGGATCGGCAAAATATTATTAAAAAATTAATATTACTTGATTACTCAAATAATCAGTAATCAATTTAGAAAATTTTTTTATTATTTGGATAATTAAAGTAGAAAATTATTTAATTACTTGGATAATCGGTAATCAAAGTCAAAAATTATTTGATTATTTAAATAATCAATAATCAAAATAAAAAATTATTTTATTATTTGGATAATCAGTAATTAAAGTAAAAATTTCAGTAATCAAACTTACAAATTTTTCAATTATTCAGTAATTAGGGTCAGATGTTCTTTGATTATTTAGTTTTTAGTTAATCAAAGAACATCTGATCCTATATAATTACTGAATAATTAAAAAATTTTTAAGTTTGATTACTGAAATTTTCACTTTAATTACTACCCTAACAGCACATGATATCATTCGAATATTCTATACTCATACTGTAAATATACGTTACAGATGTAATATATTGAGAATAATCTCATAACATCTCTTATTGTATATTATTTTTCATATATTCTCAGAATATACTTTGCATATCTCGTATTATAGTAGTATATTCTTTCTCGTATATTTTCAGGATATTCTATAATATTGCATGTGTTTCCTCATTTTGCCGCTACGCGCGCCACCAAACTCGTACTTAATTTTCGGTGAAATGGATATAAAGGACTGATACTAACTTGAGTTCCAAAGTTTCTTCTTTTATCTTTTTAGTCAGTTTAATTTATAATAAACTGATTTAATTTAAAATTTTTCATTTGTTTAGTACTTTAGTTGTTCTGGATTCCTTGTTGGGATTCAGAATTCTAAAAAGATTATTTAAAATTAAAATGAGAAATAGTGTGTCCGTTTACTGCATTTATTAAAAGTATTTCTATTACATATATGAATTATATTACAAGATATTCTCAGTATTTACTATTAACCAAAATAGGCGGACATTAGGGCATTCTTAATATATACTTAGTATATCATAGTATGTATCTCGAATGTTCTGAGAATATATGCATTGTACTTTTGCGATATTATTCGAACATTCTCAGTATCTACATGTGCTGTTAGGGTAATTATCCAAATAATCAAATAATTTTTTACTTTGATTACTGATTATCCAAGTAATCAAATAATTTTTTTAATTGATTACTAATTATTTCAGCAATCAAGTAATATTAATTTTTTTAACAATTTTTTGTCCATCTCTGGTGAGTGGGTGCGAGCGGGGGCCAAATCTCTCACCTCTCATTCGTCTCATAATCGATTAGCCTGGATTCGCACCAGGGGCAAAGTCTGTTGGTAAAATCAAAGGAATTTAGCCTGGACTCGCACCAGGGGCAAAGTCTTTTGGTAAAGTCAACGAAGTTTAGCACGGACTCGAACCAGGGGCAAAGTGTGTCGGTAAGGGGCAAAGTCTGTGGCACAGAAATAGTGGTCCAGTCTTTATCCGGGTCATTGGCGATCTGTCTATTAATCTGTGGTTTAGGTGCACGTTCTTAAGGTCCACAGAGGGCGTATCGCTTTCAGGGATCACCTAAAAGCGGGCCGTGACACCTCTCATTCTTCTCTCTGAACACACTCAAACTCTACACCGATGCTGTGTCGAGTTGACCTCCGGGAACTTAGCCGGGCAACTTCGACTTTTAATTTTTTTTTTTTTTTAATCGTTTGTTGGTCGTTTGTCGGTGATTGTTGGCCTAATTTCAACGTTTGTTAGTTTATATTTTTTTTTTAAACAAAAAAATAAAAATCAGCGTGAAGTTAGCCGGCGAAATCTCATTTTCGTTTAAAAAGCGGTTCAATCGATGCGGAATCGTTTGGAGATGATTGTTGGCCTAATTATAACGTTTGTTGGTTCATTATTTGCTTAAAAAACGAAAAATAAACTTTTACATTAAGGCCGAATCTACAATAGAATAAGCCTTAAGGAATTGATCAATCACAGTTGAATGTGAAATAGTAATCGAATATGATTGATTAATTTCTTACGACAAGCATGGAGCTGACACACACACACACACACACACACACACACACGGGGGGGTGCAAGGGGGCCTTCGGCCCCCCTCCCGCACCCACCCCGTCCCTCTCGCTTCGCGTGAAAAGTTGCAAAGTAGAACCTCGCTTCGCGTGGAAAGTTGCAAAGTGAAACCTCGCTTCGCGTGGAAAATTGCACCCTCCTGCACCCACCCCGCCGGTAGGGGTGCCTACGGTAGGGTGCAACTTTCCACGCGAAGCGAGGTTCCATTTTGCAACTTTTCACGCGAAGCGAGGGAGACGGGGTGGGTGCGGGAGGGGGCCGAATGCCCCTTTTGCACCCCCCCCCCGTGTGTGTGTGGTTGATGGCAGAGAACTAGACGTGAGCTCTTACGTCTGTCGTAGTCGTGGACGTAAAGTAAGACAGAGAAAAACCGTATGTCGTAAAGACCATTGTGAATGCGGAAAGTGCCTTTCCGCATTCACAATGGTCTTTACGACATACGGTTTTTCTCTGTCTTACTTTACGTCCACGACTACGACAGACGTAAGAGCTCACGTCTAGTTCTCTGCCATCAGCCTGTGTGTGTGTCAAGCTCCATGCTTGTCGTAAGAAATTAACCAATCATATTCGATTACTATTTCACATTCAACTGTGATTGATCAATTCCTTAAGGGGGGGGTAAGGTTAATTCGCTATAAAAAAAGCACATTTTTGGGATTTTTTTTTTAGGACACGCTCAATAAAAATGTTTTATTATAATTAGCATATAATAAAATAATATTTCAAGTATTTTGAAAAATTTTCATTGAAAAATATGCAGAAATGAGCCGTGGACAGCAAATCTACGCAGACGTCTCAAAAAAATTTTTTTGCGGTGGACAGCATAACTCATCACTGAATCATCTGAAATCAAAAATTCAAAAAGATTTCATTAGTTTATGAGTTTCTCGAGGTAACAACGTCGAGATTTTTTTTTTTAATGCTCATAATTTATTTTACAACAACAAAATGGCCGATTTTTTTGTGAAAAATCGACTTTTTGATTTCTAAGTGATCTCAAAAATTTTAAAATCAATAAAAAAAAATCTCGACGTTGTTACCTCGAGAAACTCATAAACTAATGAAATCTTTTTGAATTTTTGATTTCAGATGATTCAGTGATGAGTTATGCTGTCCACCGCAAAAAAAAATTTTTCGAGACGTCTGCGTAGATTTGCTGTCCACGCCTCATTTCTGCATATTTTTCAATGAAAATTTTTCAAAATACTCTTGAAATATTACTTTATTATATGCTAATTATAATAAAACATTTTTATTGAGCGTGTCCTAAAAAAAATCCCAAAAATGTGCTTTTTTTATAGCGAATTAACCTTACCCCCCCCCCCTTAAGGCTTATTCCTATTGTAGATTCGGCCTTAATGTAAAAGTTTATTTTTCGTTTTTTAAGCAAATAATGAACCAACAAACGTTATAATTAGGCCAACAATCATCTCCAAACAATTCCGCATCGATTGAACCGCTTTTTAAACGAAAATGAGATTTCGCCGGCTAACCACGCTGATTTTTGTTTCTTTATTTGACAAAAAAATATAAACCAACAAACGCTGTAATTAGGCCAACAATCACCGACAAACGACCAACAAACAATTAAAAAAAAAAAATTAAAAAATCGAAGTTGCCCGGCTAAGTTCGGAGGTACTTCTATTCTACTTTCGACATTGAACTATAGAACTAACTGGAATGAGCGCTCCTTTGTTACGAGCCGAGCCTGCCTGTGCGACGAAGGCCATCGCTATTTGGAATCGCTTTCTCTGTTACACTAACATGCTATAGTATATTTCTCCTATAGTTTCATGACGTACTATCTGTGCCCATACCTTAGTCAGTATATGTTCGAACAATGAATATATAAAAAATATTATTGTAATGAAATGGATTATTTAAGGAAATATAATGACGACAATAAATGAAATAAAATAATGCTTTATTTTGCTACATTTTTGGTGAAAAAAGTCTGTACACAACTTTAATGCACAGATGTATATTTTTAGCTAAGGTAATACATGAAAAAGAGAGACGGCAATACCAAATAGATACTGTCTCCCTCGGCTCGAGGTTACCGGGCAATAACAAAGGTAGCGCTCGTTCCAGTTAGTTCTATAGTTCAATGACTTTCGATGGAAACAGTGGATGCGTTCCGATTTACGCATGTAACGCATAGACTGCATTACTGTTGCGCAGCGCTTCGAAATCGTTCCGTTTTATCAATTGGCCGGTATTCATAGTCCGTTCTTATATTTAAGATCGTCTTAAGAAACCATTCAACCAATGGGAGCGTCCAGTTTGACCACGTTCGGATTGACCACAGCCAATTATATCGACCTATGCCTAGGGTAACCAGCAACGATAACCAATCAGAGATGGCTGTGGTCAATCCGAACGTGGTCAAATTATATCCACTCCAACCAATCAATGACATTGCAGCTATTTGATTGGTTGAATGGGTTCTTAAGACGATCTTAAATATAAGAACGGACTATGAATATCGGCCAATGTGTATGAAGCGCTTTAATTATTCGGAACGGTGTCTGCGCATTCTATGCGCTAATACGATTTGAAAATGGTACAATAGTAAAAAAAATAAATAAAAATAGAATTAAATAATAAATACAAATAAAATAAAAAAATAAATAATAAATATAAACAAATAATAATAAATATAAACATAAATAAATATTAATAATAATAAATATAAATAAATAATAAATATAAATAAAATAAAATAATAGATTAAGGTAAAATAATATATTAATATTAGCTTGGCTTGCTTTCTCCATATCATTTTTATTTAAAAACAAAGTTATTATTTCATTAGTTTCTTCAATTAAAACTGGAAATTCATATAATTGTTGTTTTTCCATCGTCACAAAGAATCTGTTATCTGTTATTGCGTTCCGAATTACGCATAAAGGTGCCTTTTCACGAGTCGCTGAAACCGATTGTTTGAGCGACAAAAATGATCACGTGACAACTTTTGTCGCTGAACTATTACAACGGTAATTTTTGTACATGAAAAGGGTAGCAGCGACAAAATTGAAAGTTGAGACAGATTTTGCGTTATTTGTGTAATCAGTTGACAGATTTTGCATTTTTTTTTATTTTCTTCATGTTCATCTTCCTCGAATAGATACATCTTTGCATCTTCATGGATTCTTTAAGAATTCTCGGTTCTGTCTGCAAGGTTATGTCACAGGTTATGTCTTTCTTGGTACACTAGTACACACAATCACACAGCGCGGCAGTAGTGTTTCACATAGCAATTGAGCGATAACACTTTTTCTCTCTTTGTAGTTGAATCAGTTCAAACTACAAAATTATAGCCGCTGGAATACGTGCGACAAATTTGTCGCTTTAATTGCTTATTTTAGCAGCACGTGAAATTGCACTTTAAAACGCATAGATCGCATAAACGCATCAACGCATCAACTGCCTCAAGTCGAGAGTAGAGGCAGTCAATGTGCTGGAAGGGTGCTAAGAATTTAGTACGGTTAGTACAATCTAGAGAATTCTCAGCGCTACTAAAGCGCTACCAATGCGCGCATTGGTTAAATCGGAACGATTTTCTATGCAGTCTACGCGCTTCATGCGTAATTCGGAACGCACCCAGTATGTTAAATCCGATACACACCGAAGCAGAGTCGGATTGAAGACTTCGGTGGAAACTAGACCATTGGCCGCATTCAGCGGACTCAACCGCTAAGTAGCAACCGAACATGATTGGTTTCTACTTTCAGGTCCGACCAATCAGCGTCGAATTACATCGGAAAATCTAGTAATGTTGCCCAACTGTTGAGTACGCTGAATGCGGCCATTGAAGTACTCTATTTACCAGTTGATGGCCGAAATGTTTAAGATATTAATTAAGTAGGATCAACGTTGGTCAATAAACCAAAGAAGTAGGCAAGCAAACTAATTCAAAACAGAATCAATGTTAACCAATAAAATTCAAAGAACAAAAAGCAAATTTATCTGTATATTCTATACATGTATGTATTAGATTACATTTTTGATCATGTTTTATTCTAAAAAATATATATAAAAGTATAATAATTATTTTTAGAAATCATTTCTATAATTATATATTTGATTTTTTCCTCTTCTCAATTATTTATATCTAAGGAATTTTATTAAAATTGAAGGAATTTTTTTGACATTTCTTATTAAAAGTATTATTTATTTAAAAAAAAATTTTATTAGTAAGTAAATTTATTTTGATTGCATAAAAAAAGATTTTAAGTTCTTTGCACAATATAATTATAAATATTGTTCAAACATGTGTTACATATTTATGTGAACAAGAAAATTCTTTGCATTACAAGTATAGTTTTATAAAAAAGTACTTTTATAGAAATTTGTTAAAATATAATAATTTTTATATCAACTAAAATGTTTAACAAATTTCTATTTTGTTCTTTGTCATTTGTTATACATGATAATTGTCAGTAGATAATAGTATCAGAAGATTAGGTAATTGTCACTTTAATTTCACCACAATGAATAATATTACTATCAAAACCAACAATTTTTTTTTTTAATGAATTATCATACCTTCCGCTGATATCTGTACAGGAAATATTACTGCAGCAATGTATTAGTAAGAATCTTACAATAATGGAATTTAGAAACCACAAAGATGGCAAGCAGTGAAGAAGTAAGAGAATTATTGCCTTTTGAAACATTGACAGAATTATACAATGCCTTGGAAAATGGATTAACAGAGTTACCAATAGCATGTATCACAGAGTCAGTTGATTATGTATATCAAGGTTCAGAAATCAGTGCACAGAAAATTTCGTTGGAAAAAATAGACAGAGATGAACAGCCAAGGACACTTGTCTGTCATGACATGAAAGGTGGTTACTTGGAAGACAGGTAATTATACAAATTACACAAAGAGTATCTTAAAATTTTATACATACATATATATGTATATGTGTGTGGTGTGTGTAAGAGAGATAAATTTTTATAAATTTTCTAATCAAGTCTATGTTACTTTACATCTCTTTGTTTTATATTTCTTTTCAGATTCTTATGGGGCTCTACCTCTCATGATTCTTATATATTTTATCACTGGAGTGTTGTCGATATATTTGTTTATTTTAGTCATCACTTTATAACTATTCCACCCTGTGGGTGGATCAATGCAGCACACCATCATGGTGTAAAAGTATTGGGTACTGTAATTACAGAAGGAAATAATGATACTTGGAATATGATTCTCATATCACAGGAGAATGCAAAAAAATTTGCAAATGCTTTAATATTGGTTGCAAAGTGTTACCAATTTGAAGGCTGGCTTCTGAACATTGAAAATAAAATTAAGGAGGAAGATATTGATAATTTAATATATTTTGTTAAATATTTAACAGAAAATATTCATAAAGAAATTGAAAATTCAGAGATTATCTGGTATGATAGTATTACCAATAAGGGAGAATTGAATTGGCAGAATGAACTGAATGATAATAATAAGTAATTTAATATTTTATTTAATTTATTAATTATGAACTTTTATTTATTAACACTTTTATTTTTATTAATTTTATTAATTTTTATTTAATATTTAATATGATACATTCATTTTTATAAATTTAATATTGAATTTAATATCATACATTCTATTTCTTAATTCTAGCAAAAATTTTAATTATGATTTTTTTGCCTCAGAGAATTTTTCTTACATTGCGACGGTATATTTTTAAATTATAATTGGACGGAATCACGACTTAGCAATAGTCGCATATTTGCAAAGGAATTAGGTCGTGATGGTAAAGATATTTATGTAGGATTAGATGTTTGGGGCAGAGGATGTCCAGGTGGAGGAGGATTTAATTCAGCATATGTAATTACTATTATTATTATTATTACTGCTACTATAGCATTATATTATTATTATTTTATTGTCTTATTATCTTAAGAAAGATTAAGCTGAAATAGCGAAAATAAATTTTTATGTTCAAGGCGTTAGATTTAATTCGGAAACAGGATCTTTCTGTAGCGATTTTTGCACCTGGTTGGACGCATGAATACTTTGGTCCAAGTACTTTCCAGGTGTTAGAGGATTTATTTTGGGCCCAGCTGTTTCCATATCTATATGTACATGTACCTATTTATGAAGATGAAACATTTAAGACTTCCTTTTGTCGTGGTGCTGGTGTCTGCTATTACTATAATGGCGAAGTAAATTTATGTAACAAAATACAAAAAATTTAGTCTTTAATATATATTTGAAAATATTCAAAAATATTCAATTAAAAATACTTGAGACATTTAATTAAAAAAAGTTTTTAAATTTAATTCGAAATAATTTATAATTTTAAGAACGTTTGTGTTTATGTTTAGGAGTATTTTGAACCGTACAAGATAAACGGCGAGAGCGTGCACGGAAAAAAAACATTCTATAATTTGCGAATGCAACAACCGCAACTAGCAGTTCCCGCACCGCATTTACAATTTACGCGATCTACACAAACTACCCTTATTGAAGATGTTAAAGATGACGATAGAGTTAATAATGGCCAAGGTGACAAAAATAATGATACTAAAAAGCTGCGTACACGTATAGAACGTATCTATGAAAATAAGAAGAATATTATACGAGTGTGCGATAATGTCGTCAATTTTGAAGAAAAATTATCTGCCCCTGATATCAATACTTTCGAGTTCTGTGATCAATTTTCCTATAATGGCGGTGGATGCTTGAAATTAATTACTACAGATGATAGATTATATCATAGGTGAAAATATATTTGTCTTGGATAATAATAATTTATACTAAAAAATACATTATTTTATAATAGCAAAATACATTGCTCAATGATCAATTATAAATTATGATTACAGATTGTTCTTGATTCATATTGATTTAAAACATAACATCCAGGCAACCATCATTTACACAGAACTTGGAACTTTGATAAATGAATCTCACAAGGATCCTATCTTGATTCTAGGTAATGATGGTAATCTAAAATCGATTCTGCCTTATAGTTCCATCAGAATAAACGCCAAGTGGAGAAAATGGTAAATTTTGCGTATTGCTAACGAATTATTTACAATTAACGACAATCGACCATTTTCATAAGTGAGTATATTTTTTGTAGCATTTACTTAACGAATTTGAGGACTGTAGACGAGATCGGTGTGTCCTTTCTGAAACAATGTGATTGCTACTTGGGTGAGATTGTTTTGGAAAAGAGCGATCATCGTTTTGGTGAGTAGAAAAGATTGTGCATTATATTGAAACTCTATGCGGCGGAAACAGTCATACATGGCAGGTGGATTGCATGATAAAAGTGTGTATATATATATATATATATATATATATATATACAGGGTGTTAGAAAAGTCCCGGAACGGTCGAATATTTCATAAACTATGCACTTTAGAAAGAAATATTTCAGACAAAAGTTGTTTGAAGGTCACGTGAAGGTCACCTTCAATTTTTTAAATGGAACCACCTACTTTTTATTGAATATTCTTGTAGCTTATCTCGAGAGCTTTCCAAAACGCTATAATTAAGTTAATTTTCATTAAGTACTTTCCGAGTTATGAGGCTTGAAATAATTTCTTAATTTTACATAAACCGTAAAATATCTTGTAAAATATTCATTTTTCGATTATCTTACCTTAATACTTTTGTGTACAAAATAATAAGAGGAATCAATTGGTGTAAAGAAAACACATAATTGTTTTGAAAAAAAAA
The DNA here is from genome assembly GCA_023638675.1 of Camponotus pennsylvanicus. Classification (NCBI taxonomy): domain Eukaryota; kingdom Metazoa; phylum Arthropoda; class Insecta; order Hymenoptera; family Formicidae; genus Camponotus; species Camponotus pennsylvanicus. The sequence goes on along the minus strand of JALHBL010000534.1, from coordinate 1,089,632 downwards.
ATGTAATTGTTAATTGCAAATTACATTTTTTCTTTCGAAACAATTATGTGTTTTCTTTACACCAATTGATTCCTCTCATTATTTTGTGCATAAAAGTATTAAGGTAAGATAAACGAAAAATGAATATTTTACAAGATATTTTACAGTTTATGTAAAATTAAGAAATGATTTCAAGCTTCATAACTCGAAAAGTACTTAATGAAAACTGACTTAATTATAGTGTTTTGGAAAGCTCTCGAGATAAGCACACTACAAGAATATTCAATAAAAAGTAGGTAGTTCCGTTTAAAAAATTGAAGGTGACATTCACGTGACCTTCAAACGATTTTTCGAGGTCAAACCAATGACACCATCTTATGGCCCCCTTCAAGCCATACAACTTTTGTCTGAAATATTTCTTTCTAAAGTGCATAGTTTATGAAATATTCGACCGTTCCGGGACTTTTCTAACACCCTGTATATACACGGTGTCCCTGAGCACTCCATCACGCAATTGTGAGGAGGTAGAGCGTAGTAAATTAAATAAAGAGCGCAGTAAATTAAATATATATTAGAATGCGTTACAATAATCTTCCGTTCAAATATCACCGGTTTAATTTTAAATTTATTTATCACTCATTTGGAGATCAAACAACAGGTCATTTAAAACAATGGATAGATACGAATTACAGAATTGTTAGAGCGAGATCTAAGTTGAATTTTTTAAAACAATGTAAATTTTTCTGCGTGTTCCCTAATCACATGTTTCGTGTGTGTACTACCAAGTTTATATTGCATCACTTCAAATCAGAGAAAAAACTAGAGGGTTTGCTATTTAAATTCAGAAATGGAATTTTAAATATTGAAATTGGGGACTTATACAGACTAATTAATTCCTTACAAAGAAAACTCTTAGATAGTATAAGAATCTTATCCTGTAGTCTTCCTAATTACATATGGAGAGAAATTTTGAAGCATCATTTTATCTCTTTTAAGAATTTTCAAAAAAAGCTATATTATACCCATAAAAACAAATTTTTATGGTTACTTCAAAAAAAGGAAGATGATTACATGAACAATATCGAGCCGATTAGGCTTTGTCATCCCATTAAGGACAATAACACGCCACAATTCTTAATATCCACGAACAACAAACATTTCACAGATTCAAATAGCACTAACACTAATAATTTCATATTTCCCAATCATATTCAGACAAATCCATCTAATCCGTTAAACTGCACTAATAACAAATGGTTCATCAATCTAACAGACACTGAGATACCAACTAACGTATCTAATTTATTACAACTGGGGAGCAAATTTAGCCTTCCTATTAATAAAAATAAAAAGTTGGCCATTCACGAATTTATTAAAGACTTAGAAGGTAACTCGAAACGGTCGAATATCAAGAATTTAATGACAGTGCGCAACATTATAGTTCCACAATTTTCCCGTTTTCTACACAATAGAAAGAAAATGGACTGGACACAAGGAAAACTTTTAAAATTGCATAAATTCACAACTAAGTTTTGTCATGACAATCCAAATATCCTTTTCACAAGGGCTGACAAAGGCAATGTCACCGTTGCAATGACCAAGGAGTACTACATTAACAAGGTGGAGAATCTACTAAAAGATAGCAATACATATTCCATTATCAAAAAAAATCCATCCTTAAAGATAGAAAGGGAATTAAATAACACTCTTAAGAGGTGGTTAAAAAAGGATTACATCTCTAAAAAAGATTACTACTTTTTAAGATCCAGTGATTCTCTCCTCCCTAAAGCGTATGGCCTTCCGAAAATCCATAAAGAAAATATTCCTTTCAGAATTATTGTTTCCTCTGTTAACACCGCATTATATTCCATTGTCACTTAACTACACAAAACTCTATCAATTAGTATTCCTCAAGCCAAAAGTAATGTAAATAATAGTTTTGAATTATATGGCACACTTTCTGGTAAAACAATAGAAGCGTCAAGTGTATTGATATCGTTAGATGTGGTATCGCTATTTACTAATATTCCTGCAAATCTTGCAATTGACAGTATTAACAACAGATGGAATTTTATTGAAATACACACAACAATTCCAAAAAGTGAGTTTATTTCGATGGTTACGTTCATTTTGTCTTCCACATATTTTACTTTTAATGACAATATTTATAAACAATCTCATGGGACTCCTATGGGCTCGCCACTATCTCCTATTATAGCAAATAGCAAGATTTGGAGGAATCGATACTCAACACTTTGGATGTTAGTATTCCAATTTACCACCGCTATGTTGATGACATTATTTTGGTTGCACCCGTTAGTGAAATCACCAACATATTGAACAAATTTAACGGTTATCACGAAAGATTACAATTTACAGTGGAGTATGAGGTGGAACGTAGCATTAGTTTTCTAGATTTAAATATTAAGATTTTCAACAACACTATTTACATTGACTGGTTCCATAAAAAAACTTTCAGGGAGATTGTTATCTTTCTTTTCTAACCATCTTAATTGCCATAAAATTGGAACGATCTATAACCTTGTTGATAGAGCAATGCTGCTTTCTCATCCCGTATTCCACAGGAAAAATATAGAGATATGCATATATATTCTGTTGAGCAACGGTTATCCTATACATTTAATTTTTAATGAAATTAATCGCAGAATAAAAACGATTTACAACAAAAAATTAACTCGGACAATTAATACCACGGATAAAGAGAACAATAACAATTATTTTGTCATTCCTTACATTAATAACATTTCAGATCTGGTTGCACCCAACATTAAAAGGTCGGATTTTATAGTGGGGTATCGTTGTCTCAACAGACATTCTTGATAGAATTATTAAAGTCCAAAAAGACAAGAATAATCATTCATCTAAGTCCAATGTCATTTATAGAATTAATTACAAAAACTGCGAAGCCTCATATGTGGGCCAAACAAAAAGACAATTAGGCACTAGACTTAGGGAGCACGCAAAGAATATTATGTTAAAATCTTCGAGGCACTCGGTGGTCTCAGAACATATTCTCAATACACAACATACCATGGATTGGGAAAATGTTAAAATATTGGACATAGAGTCTAATTACAGGAAGAGACTTATTTCTGAAATGATACATATTAAAGAACAAAAACAATTAATTATAATACAGACACCGAATTACTCGATAGCGCATATTATGATATTTTAAACGAGTTGTCCAACGGATAATTGTTACTTTGTTTTTATCGTGTCACCTATATTATTGATATTTAACTGTTATCATGACATTTACTAACAGTCATGTTCTTGACTCCGAAATGATAGGAAGCCTCTAGGAATATCTTGAACCTTATAGAGACATGTTTATGGCAAATTATGTAAGCAGTTTTAACTTTTTTTGACCGTTTTCATCAGTTTTTCATTTATCATGAATAATATTTATTATTTTAGTGCTTATTAATTCATTAATATTTATTAATTTAATTTATTTTCTCTTTTTCTTCTTCAATCTCAATTAATATTTAATAACAATTTTTGAATTTTAATAATACAATTACAGCATGAAAGTGATAGACTCGGACACAGCTGTTATGGCCGGTTTCAAATCAGGAGCTTCTCGCTTCCCAACGAAGAAGTTGTGTTTGAATAGGAGGCCAAATGTCACTCCGGGTTACTCATTTTTTGTGCTGTTGAAACATGTTCTATTACATGTGTCTTTATGGGCTTCTTTTTATTTATTTATAGCGCTCTAACGATTGTTTTTTCTCATTTTACATTTTAATTAAATTTATACTTATGATTTTTTTCTTTCTTTGCGACATACGAAAAACATTTGTCAATGAATACGGATCATTCCATTTCGCTGATTTTATTATATATCTTACTGAAGAAGACTAACAAGGGAAGTGTCACAACTGTCCGGAACCGATTTGATTCTCCTTCAAATATGTTGTTAAATACACAAATCTAAAAGACACGTATTTTTTTATATGTGCGGATTTTGAGTTTTAAGGGGTGAAACACCCCTTTGAAGAAAAACGGTATTTTTCTTTAGGATCGAATATCTGCTAAACTATAAGAGGTAAAGAAAAAAAACGTGCAACAAATTTTAATGGCTTGAAGAGTACTTTAAAGTTATATGAACAAAAATTTTTTATTTTTATTTTTATTTTTTTAAACCCCCCCCCCCAACACTTTTTTTTTTCAAAATTAAAATTTTTTTACCTAATTTAAAGCTTATTTTTTTCCAAATTCAACCATGTGTAATAAAGTTATGTTACGAAATGTCATTTTCGAAAATTAGTTATAAACGCTCCCGTATATACGCTCATTCGTGCTATGTGCGTAAGTAATTACCGTCGAACAATAAGATATATAAAAAATGTTGATGTATAATTTTTATTTATGTTTTCTATGTATTTATAACTGCGTATTTTGTACATATTTAGATTAAAAAAAATATATTTGCATTTTATATTATTCACTCATTATACACATTACAATAATGATATTCGACAAAAAAATGTTTCAAGCATAATGACTTCTTGCACCAAGAACATCTTACTACTGCTATATTATTGCAACCTTCGATATGACATTTTGTTGAAGTTTCGTCAAAACTAAAGTATACTGGATTTTCAAATTCGTCTGGTCTTTCATTCGTATAACCACTTTTAAACCACGAATATTTAAATAAGTTTTGATATCGTGGGGATGACAATTGATTATGTATCAAAGATTGTAATTTTATTATATTATTTCGTTCATGTAAATTTATATTACTTTCCAACAGTAAAACCGTATCTGAAAATCTTTTAGCAAAATTTTTCCAAATTCTGAATCCATAAACATCTAATGGTTGTATTTTTCCTGTAGTTCCTTTCGGTATTATCATAGTAGTAATATGTGTTCCTGGAGGTGTTAAATCCGAAATAGTATTGGGGCAATGTCCAGTCCATGAATCGATAAGAAGAACGCTATTAGGACCAATGTTTGCAAAATAAGCTTCTTCTAACCACATTCTGAAATGATCTGTAAAAAATATAAATGTTAATTTAATAGTTTTTTATGACTCTAAAAATTGTTAAATGAAATAAGTTTGTTAAAGAAAGTAATTATAAAAGGGAAATACCTGATGTCATTTTACCAGATTTTACGATGCTTTTACAATAACATTTTCTGGTTTAAATAAATTTTCTTCTACTCTTGGTCCAAATTTACCATTAGCTTCTTTTAATACAATAAATAAAGGTGACAACAAATTGCCATTACAAGATATTATTGGTTGTATCGTATATGAATGGGTTGTTGATGATATGGATTGCACGACACGTTCTATTTTCTTTTCTCCCTGGTTAGACAATGATCTTCCAGAATGAATTTCCAATTGGAAACCACTTTGATCTGAATTGTAAATATTTTCAGATCCAAACTGTTCAATAAGAGGTTTTACTGTTTCCAGAAAATCATCAGCTGATTGTTGCAAATCAGCAGAATCTTCTAATGTTCTTCTAGTGACAAACTTCGTAACTTTTCTTGAAACAATTCGGTGAGACTTCTTGAATCTTGCTATCCAACTGTGAGATGCCTTAAATATAGGATTTAAATTTCCTATTTCTTCTTGAGCTTGTAAAGCCCATCTTTTTAGATCAATATCATGAACCATGAATCCTGATTCAACAGCTGCAGTAAATTTATCATGTGTAAATTTGGAGATGTAAGATAATTTTTCTATACGACTTCCACCTGATTGTATTTGTTCTTCCCATCGCCTTAACTGACGTTCAGATGAATCTCTTCTAAATTTACTTTGTACTACTTTTAGAGGACGATTCCTTTTTTTGTCATTACTGTTTTCATCAGTGTCCCGATGTCGCCAATATTCAACAGCTCGTCTTTTATAAGAACTATCAAAATTTGTATCATCATTTGAACAATGAGGATGAGAATTTAAATTATCTTCATTCCATGCTTCTTCGTCATCTTCAATTATTTCAAAACTATGTAATTTTGTAAGGTTCTTCATAATCGAGATATATTTCTTCCGTTACTTCCAATCCATTATAATGAAAAACACCATCCAGCAATATTTTTTTTGTTTTCCTTTAATTCCACTTCTGCTTCAGTTACTGGCGTTTCTGTTAGATATATTGAATTTATTGATACCAATAAAAGTCTAACAACGTTAAGCGGATTGATAATCATATTCAAAGATGTTAAATTGTGATTTCTATTGCAATAGAAAAACAGTTTACACAGATATTATTACAACGAAAAGACTACATTGACTGTGAGAATTATGCTGCTACATGAACAATTTATATTAACTTATCAGAAACACGTAAACACAATCTTATGATTCATTTTAACGTAAGATATAAATTTGTTTATGCCAAATATTGCGACATGTATTTATTCGCAAAGATTCAATTGTAAAAATTATAACTTATCTGGAACATGTACATATAATCTTATCTGGAACACGTACATATAATCTTATCATTCATTTAACGTAAGATATAAAATTTGTTTATTGCACCATGTATTCGCAAGATTCAATTGTAAAATAATTTTATTATAGGTAGATAAATTTAGAAAAAAATTGTTTTTAATTTTTATAGAAGAAATTAAATATTAAAGAAATAATAAGAGAGGTGGGAGTATATTTAAAAAAATTCTTATTAATAATATTTAAAAATCTTTTTAAAAATCTAAATATACACAATAAGCAGTTATAAATACATAGAAAACATAAATAAAAATTATACATCATTTTTTATATATCTTATTGTTCGACGGTAATTACTTACGCACATAGCACGGATGAGCGTATATACGGGAGCGTTTATAACTAGTTTCGAAAATGATATTTCGTAACATAACTTTATTACACATGGTTGAATTTGGAAAAAAATAAGCTTTAAATTAGGTTAAAAAATTTTAATTTTGAAAAAAAAAATTAAGTGGGGGGGTTTAAAAAATAAAAATAAAAATAAAAAATTTTTGTTCATATAACTTTAAAGTACTCTTCAAGCCATTAAAATTTGTTCCACGTTTTTTTTTTTACCTCTTATAGTTTAGCAGATATTCAATCCTAAAGAAGAATACCGTTTTTCTTCAAAGGGGTGTTTCACCCCTTAAAACTCAAAATCCGCACATATAAAAAAATACGTGTCTTTTAGATTTGTGTATTTAACAATATATTTGAAGGAGAATCAAATCGGTTCCGGACAGTTGTGACACTTCCCTTGTAAGTAAAAGTTTTTGTCGTTTTCGAAACGTTTTTGTTATTATTCAATTAAACGAATTTATTACTATTTGTATTTATGTTATTTAGACCTTAGTAATTAGCTCGTATTATTGGCCCTAGAATTTTTAATTTTTATTTTTTTATTTATATATATATATATATATATATATATATATATATATATATATACGATTTTGCATTATCGCATGTAATGCGATTTAATGCATCAATATAACTAGTCAATTGTAAGCAGCAAATACTTTAATTAATAAGTTACACAAAAGATGCATTTAAAATCTGCAAACTTGTAAATCTACATAACTTCAATGTATTGAAGGATATTAAGAAAGAAATGTATAAATCAATATCTCCGTCTTTTCTTAATGTTTCACAGATAAAATAAATTAGTGCATAAGCGCTATTTTATAAAGTCAAGTTGTCAATATTCGCATTAATTTACTAAAAATAATATGATTGCAAAAATATCTCTCGATAGAAAATTTGTTTTTTCTCCTTTCGACAATCATTAACTAGAAGCAACCACAAGAAGAAAAATACGGAGAAAGAAAAAAATTCAAATGTGCACGTGATCAAACATGTTTTACTTTCACATCACGATTGCGGAGATGCTGATAGAAACTTTACGCGAGAATGCAAAACGTTAGAATGTTACTTGATCACAAGACAGTGCATTGTCCTATTCTTCCAATACTTAGCGGATTCTAGCCGATTTAGCCGAAAAAATAAATAGAGAAGATATGATACTATTGAATCATAGTGATTTACATTAATTGCATTGTTTTGAATATCATCTTTGTCATCTCTCTTTTTCATATAAAGTGTACAATAAGAAAAAGAAAAAATTCAACGCCCACTCTTATTTTTAAAGATGCAAAAATTAAATGTCATTTATCTCTCATCTTATAAATATAAATAATAAGCCCCCGCAATCATGATGCTGGAGGGAAGCATTACAAGACCGTAATATTATAAATCTTACGGACTAAACGCGTTGAAAAGTTCACGATTCAATACTAACGTTTGGCTTCGAATTTGCAAGAGAAAAGTAATACAATGCGAGCACTTGATGCAATTGATGTGATGATACGAGCGGAATGACTGATCGGGAATTAATATCTCTTTATGCAGGCATATGTAGTGTTATGTAATTTGCATTATAACCCAGATAGCAAGCACACGTCATTTTTATATTTCCAATTGGTCATTCACTGACTATTCTTGATGTCACGAGTTGATATTTTTATGACGGAAAAGTGACGGTCTAATGTCACAGATTCTTGACGTCATGACATGTACTGCATTTTGACGTCATAAAATGTATCATATTTTAACGGTTTTTTCTTAGCATAATAATGTATTTAATAGCGTTGTCGAATAAAGCAGATTAATCGATTCGAGATCATCATTGAACAATTACAGTCATTCTATTCTTCAAAAGAATCTCGGATCGATTAAACTGCTTTATTCGAAAACGTTGAAAAACGCAAATATGGTAAGAAAATAGGTCACAAGTTTTATATTTGTTATTATTATTTTATTTAAACGTAAATAAAAAAACACATCTAATATCATATAAAATTTTAACAAATAATGTCTTTCGTTGCTTGCGTTTTATAAAAATATATTTTGCCAATCAACTGTATTATACAAAAAAATGTGTATATTTTTTGGCACTTTAATTACACTCGATTGATATAGCTAATATTTTCACTGTGCACTAATTTAATGAACACTTGAGTGGTTAAGCAACATGAGTCATTTTATATAAAAAATTTTAAGATTTTTTTATGGGATCGATGTACTAACTAATCACATTAATAATAAAATAATCGTCAGTTCATGACTGAAATTTGACGTCAAATAATGTTATATCAAGACATCAATATAAAGTTATGTAGCAAATTAGCCATTTTGACGATATATGACCAAAAATGACCAGTTTGGAACGTCAAAATGACGTGTACTTGCTACCTGAGAAGTATCAAAAATTGAAGCAAATTAATTTTAACGATCAGTTTATATTCAATGTGCTCTCATAGTTATCTTTTTGTGTGAAATCTGCTCGCAACGCAATTTGTGAATTTCTCCGTGTAGGTCAATAAAATATAAATGAATTATTTACAAATGAAACGATGACCATGATGTTTCCGCGAATTATTCGATATCATTTGCCGTTTCATAAAACGAGAACATTATTTACTCTGTATTGCACATTAATTTTATCGATACTTGCAGCATTCGTTCTAAAACGCTCCAGACAAATTAGTTATATAAAGGAAACATTTTTATCTTTTAATTTATCAAATCATTTACAAGCACATAAACATAAGAATTTCATATTTTAAACGTTGAAAGTTAGATATATACTATCAGTTTTCATATACTCTCTCTTTCTCCCCCTCTCACTCTCTCCCCTCTCTCTCCCCTTCCCCCTTCTACTCTAATTTAAGCAAAATTCATATTAAAGGAGCTATTGAAATTTTTGGAAATATATAAATATATTTTATCTTACAAATATTTTATTGCAAATTTGAAGAAGCACTTGATTTAATTTATTTATTTTGTTTGATATTATTAATCCGTATGATCAAGAGACACGGTAGTGTCTCGCGCAACGTTCATGCGAAGCATTAGCGAGGCACTCCGTGTGTCTATACGCGAGTCAGACAGTTGAGAGTAACTCAGATTATCGGATTTCAATAACAGCTGAACGGATCGAATTCTTACTAGCCTTAATCGATAGAGCGAGTTTGAATTGTATAAAGAAAGTATCTTTATTTTTGTGCTGCATGATCTATAAACGGAGATATCATAGCGCAAAGTCGAAATATGAAAATTTTCAACTAAGAAACGTCTTTATCATCGCCACCGTCATCAACGCACATGTACACAACACATAGAAAGAGAAAACGTACATTTCCTACTCTCGACAGAAGATTGCGCTAGCAACGCTTTGCGATATTAATGATATGTGTCATTAGTGACATGTATGCATTTGAGTAGTGATAAGTAATAAAGTGCAAATTAAATAATAAATAATTAAATATTAATTAAAAATTTGCAAGAGCCAGTAAGGTATGATAATTGGAGCGCAAGGTAAATAAATATATCTATTTTACTAGCTAAATATAAATATATATAACATAGTAATATACAGGGTTTTCGAAAAGTCCGGAAACGGTCGAAAATCTAAAAAATAAAGCATTTTAGAGAAAAATGTTTCAAATAAAAGTTGTTTGGTTTAAAGAGAGCTATAAAATGGTGGCAATGATTTGACCTTGAATAGTCGCTGGAAGGTCACATGAAGGTCACCTTGAATTTTTCAAACGGGACACCCTATATATTTTTGCACATTCTTGTAGCTCAAACACATAATTGTTTCGAAAAAAAAATGTAATTGTTAATTGCAAATTACATATTTTTTTCTTCGAAACAACTATGTTTTTTCTTTACACCAATTGATTCCTCTCATTATTTTGTACATAAAAGTATTAAGGTAAAGTAATCGAAAAAAGAATATTTTACAAGATATTTTACGGTTTATGTAAAATTAAGAAATTATTTCAAACCTCATAACTCGGAAAGTACTTAATGAAAACTAACTTAATTATAGCGTTTTGGAAAGCTCTCGAGATAAGCTACAAGAATGTGCAAAAATATATAGGGTATTCTATTTAAAAAAATTTAGGTGACCTTCACGTGACCTTCAAATGACTCTTCAAGGTCAAACCAATGGTACCATCTTATGGCCCCCTCGAAACCAAACAACTTTTGTCTGAAACATTTTTCTCTCCCGGGCTTGGTTTTCGAGATATTCGACTGGATGGATTAAAATGGACCACCCTGTACATATATTAACATAGAATATATGTTTATTTAATATTATATATAATATATAAAATAATATAATAAAAAAAATATATATATTATATAAAATGATATAATAAATTATTATATTTTCTTTTTCTACGCGACGGTGCCCTCTGCTACCATCACTAGACCGGCATAGACGGTACTGCTTTTCGCGGCGCTCGGCCGCTAGCATGCACTTGGAATGGGAAAAACGGCACCAAGATCCGGAATCTGTTCATGACACTGTATATAGACTATATACGTTTTCGTTTGACATTATTTATCTTTCTTATATTGAAATCAGATGAAATAATGATTGATTTCTATGTTGTTGATATTTTTTATGACTTTGAAAATTATTATATTTTTTACGACTTGAAGGAAGATGTTGTTCAGGTGTATACTTTTCAAGACGAGCTAAATTTTAGTTATAAATCAGAATAGATTATATCTTCCGGAAATGGAACCCCTCCCCGTAGGGGAAGCAGAAACCACTGTATCCACGCATGTATTTTGCAAGACGAAACGAAGTTCACTCTCAACAAGGATTAAGATTAGATATAAAATGAATTTTGTTTATTCATGATATCTATTGTTTATTAATATTTATTGGTCGTAGAATTTTTTAAATATTTTTCCAATATTCTCTCTGCTAAAAATACTATCGGAATTTACTTTTACATTATAAAGGCGCCAAAGTTATGAGAACCGTGTCTTACAAATATCATAATTATTATAAAAGTTAATTATTATAAGAATTTGTTCTTTATTAAATTTCAAATCTTTATATTATTTAATTACTATACAGGAGGGTGATTCAAAATAACCCTATTGTCCTTGAAATCACACATTCTTGAATCAATTCTAACATAAGATAATTTTGGTAGAGAGAATGTATGTATTCGCTTATGTGTATATCATATGTAGCGATCAGCTGATCGCAGCAGGCGCCCCGCGTAAGCACCCGCGTCTGATGGTGAATCGCTTCACTCTTGCCTGCCTCTTGTATCCGACTCGTCATAAGTTAACTAGTTCCTTTAATAATTCAAAAACTAAGCTTCGGACGAAATTTTGCCAAAGGAAAAATCATCTTAGAATTGATTCAAGAATGTGTCATTTCAAGGACAATAGGGTTATTTTGAATCACCCTGTATATAATAATTATGTATAATAAATATTATAAGAAATATTCTAATATTATATTTATTTTTTTATAATATTGGATTGATTTGACATCACGAATAAAATCGCCTATTAGGCATTTCACTCGCTCGAATAATCAAGTAGACAATGCGAGTAAGATAGTTATAGAACGCATCCAACGATATTCGGTCAGCGTTCGATAAGAAACAATTTGAGTTATTTTTTAAATATAACCATTCAAAACATATTTTCTTGTTCAAAATGCTAAAATTATCTTGACAATCTATACAAAATGCTAAAATTATCTTAACAATCTATACAACAGATTATTTATAAGGTAAATATGCAACATATACTTTGAGGACATATTCTTATTGTTAGTAAAAATATTCAGATTTTTCATTTCTTATATCTATAAAAAAAGAATCGCGGACATGTACAGAAAACATGTACATAAAAAGTTCTATAATAATAAAATTTGTAGAATTGAATTTATTTCTTCAATTATCATCAATTATCCTTAGTGCTAGGTAGCAGTGGCATTAGTATCATACTAAGGCGCAAATAATAATCATCGGACCGGCTTAGGAATGGAAATTTTTGGGCATGGCCATACTGGCACAAGTCGCCAAAGTGCGATGTAGAAGAGAGAGGGGCCTCACTACATTATCTACCTAGGAACATTTAATGAATAAAGTTCAGATCGGTGCTGTTGATGAGTTGTGCGATCCGATTGACCACCGGTCTTGCGGAGGGTCCGGACCCCGCGGTGTGAAATGGACTATCAGACCGTATGATTGTATGATTACTGGAAAATCGAGAAATATTTTGAAAATAGCCACATGGAACGTTCGAGGGATACTGGTCCCGGGTAAACTCACTATCATCGAGCAGGAGCTGGATCGGTATGGAATCTCAATAGCGGGAATATCGGAGACACACTGGAAAAGTAGTGGTCACTTCATAAATAAAGATCATTGCATATATTTTTCTGGCAATGAAGAACAAAGCCAGAATGAAATGTATTGATCTGTAGAAGCTTAAATCATTTCGTAGTGAGCTATAATCTAGTAAGAGAGAGAATAATCACTGTTAAAATCAAGGCAAAACCAATGGAAGTTAATATCATCCAAATATATGTGTCAACATATGTGGAAGTTCCGGACGATGAAGCGAAAAGTTTCTATCAACAGTTAGAAACAACTTTGTCAACGATGCCAAACCGCGAAATAACCATAATTTTAGGTGATTTTAACGCCAAAATAAGTAAGATAACGCAGGACGTGTATGCTACATCAGCCGTTGGGAAGTAGAATATAGGGCTTTGAAATATAAGAGGCCAAAAACTGTTGGAATTCACAATAGAAAATATGCTCATAATTGTCAATAAAATGCCTTGTTCCGATACGATATACGTTACACGTACACTCACCAGGCGATTGGTACAGAAATCAGATAGACTACGCGCTCATCAGTCCACGCTGGAAATCCTCAATTAATGACATGAAAACTTGTCCTGGAGCGTATTGTGGCTCAGATTAATTCGTTATATTTTTCCTCCAAAAGATTGAACGACTTGAATAATTCGGCGCCAAGCACGGAAATTCGCACGACTCCAAAAAGATCTTTCTACATAAAATTAAACCGATAATTAATCGCTACATAAAATTAAACCGATAATTAATCGCGACAGCAAATAAGCTTCTTCGGCTCAGTTACATCAAAATTGGTAGAAGAGATAAGAAAAATAACGAGCGTATTATCGCTCGGCAGCGAGTTCGGCCGCGAACGAGTGGAAGAAAGATATCCAATTATGCGCGATCCTCCGGAATGTTGGAAAAAATCGATGTTAGACGGATTGGAGTTTCTCCTTGGCGCAAGGCTTATCCAAGCCCTGGTAACGACATTCTCATTAAATTTATTATCATTAAATTTATTTATGTCATCAATTACTCTTCTTAGAAATCAATATTTCGATAGATGAAGTAATCGCATGTAAATGCAAGTAAATGCTCGTGTAAGAAAGATCAAACAACAATATTCTTCGATATAGCAAGATAATAAAATAATAATAATCACGACTAGAGACAAAAGATCGGCGTCAAATTGGAATATGGTATCGGCCAATTGAGGCCAATTCGACACTCAACGTATTAATGTTTTCTCCGATTAGAATATATAAATTATAAATCTTTAGCATATAAATTTCAAGTATCAACTGGGAAATATACATTTTGATTGATGATAATTAAAGAAATAAATTTACTTCCACAAATTTTATTATTATTAAAGAATTGTCCGCGATTCTTTTTCTTTGGCTGTTATTCCGAAAGGAACACTTCGAGTTCATGGCAGTCCTTTTGCGTACTGAAAATAGATACCAATATAATATAACATACAAAACTTCAGCTGCGGCAAATTATTTTTTCGAAAGATTTTACTTAAAAGAATAATCTCAACTAAACCCAATTACAACAAAGAAATGTTATGAACCATGTAAAGCGAAATGTTATATATCAAGGTATTTCCTACACTTCAGGCACAGGTTGGGTTAGGTTATATCTTCCGAAAGTGGAGCCCCCCTGTAGGGGGGAGCGGAACATGCGGTGTCCACGCATAGACTTTTCCATGCGAAGCGAGGTTCCACATGAGTTTGCGACTTTCCACGCAAAGCGAGGTTCAACCCGAACCTATGTGTCTAGTTTTTTGGTAGTGGAGCCCCCGCAGGGGGGCGGAACCCACTGTGTCCACGCATACACTTTTCCATGCGAAACGACGTTCCACATGGGTTTGTGACTTTCCACGCGAAGCGAGGTTCAATTCAATTAAAAATCTATGATAAGTGGTGTCTTATTTACCTTTTTTGTTAATAATTTTTTAATAAAGAATGAGGAATGAATAAAATCTTTTGAGTGTTATTCAGGATGATGACCTTAACAATATATGTTAAGGTCACAATGGTCTCATTGTTCCGTTCATTGCGATATTTGCCGATTTTACTTTTAGGTAAAAACTTTGGAATAAATGATTTGCCGCGGCTGAAATTGTATGTGTTATATTATTTTGTTATCTATTTTCAGTACGCAAAAGGGCTGCCATGAACTCGAAGTGTTCCTTTCGGAACAATATCCTTTTCTTTTAGCTATTATCCTTTTAGCTATTATAACTTTTTATTTAAAATATTATAAGGAATCTGTTTACATAAAATATAATTAAGATACTTCCATTAAAAAAAAAGTTAATCTTGAAATAATTTTGAAAAATGCTATTCAAGCTACGCAATTCAAGCTAAGATGCTCATGCTATTATGTCTTGAAATTATATAACTCGTCTGAAATATTTTTTTCTAAAATTTTGCTCTTATGAGATATTTCGATGAAAAAATTAAAATGAGATACCCTGTATATATTTAAATTAAGAATTAAAGAAAAAATTTTAATCAGGATCTATCGGACAGATTGTTTATAAATTATATATAAAACGCATACATATATTGAGGTCACCTTAATATAAATATTTGAATTATTTTAAAATCAATATTTTCATTGTTTAAAACTTATTTAGTCACAAAAATTTATTTACATTTACATTATCTAAAATTATTATATTATATTTGTTAAAGATACAAGATCTCGATTTAGCTTTGTGAATCAGAATATTCTCAAAACGGCCAGAGTGGCGTCATCTATTAGTAATTGATAAAATTTATGCTAGCCTCAAACTATGCGTATGATATATATACGAGATTGTCTCCGAACAATGCGTTTGACATATGATTAGTTTGAGACCTGTCCTCAAAGTATAGAAATGTCCCCAAAGCATACATACGCTCGAGATTCTGTCCTCGTTACATGCTCACGACATATATATATATATATATATATATATATATATATATATATATATATTACTATATTATATATATTTATATTTAGCTAGTAAAATAGATACATATATTTATTTACCTTGCGCTCTAATTATCATACCTTACTGGCTCTTGCGAATTTTTAATTAATAATTTAATTATTTATTATTTAATTTGCACTTTATTATTTATCACTACTCAAAATGCGGTTAATGATACATGTCACTAATGACACATGTCATTAATATCGCAAAGCGTCACTAGCGCAATCTTCTGTCGAGAGTAGGAAATGTACGTTTTCTCTTTCTATGTGTTGTGTACATGTGCGTTGATGACGGTGGCGATGATAAAGACGTTTCTTAGTTGAAAATTTTCATATTTTGACTTTGCGTTATGATATCTCCGTTTATAGATCACGCAGCACAAAAATAAAGATACTTTCTTTATACAATTCAAACTCGCTCTATCGATTAAGGCTAGTAAGAATTCGATCCGTTCAGCTGTTATTGAAATCCGATAATCTGAGTTACTCTCAACTGTCCGACTCTCGTTTATATACACGAAGTGCCTCGCTAATGCTTCGCATGAACGTGGCGCGAGACACTATCATGTCTCTTGATATTATACACTCGTCAATAAAATTATCGCATAATTTCATATCAAATTTTCGCATAACTTCAAATAAGTATAACTCCGTTAAAAATGGTCGTATTTGAAAAATTTTTTTTTCATTCTCAAACTTAAAGTTCTATTTTAAAAATCATTTGTCAGATTTAGAATTTATCCTCCCCCCCCCCTCTCGTCATCTCCTTAAAAATAAGGACGTGTTTTGTTTTCAAAAGTTGCATAATTTGACGCATTCCACGGGATGGAATAAATTTTTTTCGCAAATTTCATGATAATCATCGTAAAATATGGACTTTTATGTGTGAATTTAAAAAAATGAAATTTGTACGATTTTTTTTCGCGGAGTTTCTACAGCATATGACTTATTAAGATTTTTATTAAAGAAAATCGTGTAATCTAAAATTAACAAAATAATCTGTAATTTGAAAGAAACAAGAGACATTCTGTTGTGTGTGTTTCTTTCTTATATAAAATCACTTATTTTATTCTGATTAATCATTTATTCTTCCTTTATTTCGAGAACGAACAAATTTAATAAGCTTTTAATATATATAGAAAGAGAGAGAGAAATGTTTAACTCTTAATTATGATTGGAAGAAAAGATTCAAACATGTTAAAGAGAAAAAAAAATTCGCAGAAAAACAGTTAAATATGATAGACGAGCGCGAATAGCGCCTTTTTGGTGAACGAGAATAATTCTCTCGTTTATTATGTATAGTATAGTATAATAGTTTCCCTTGCATTTAATCTTCACTAATTATACACACGGTTATATACTATTACTATATGTAGTTATATACTAATGCAAATGATTGCTGTTTGGAAAAGAAGAACATTTTCACTTAATCGCTCGATTTACTATTACTTTTCATAATGTATGTATTATGACCAAAATAATGCATTATTATTTTAGTAGCAATGACAAGCATACATAATAAAATGAGATGTCCATAATCTAAAAAAGATAATTTGATCGAAACAATTTTGATTTTAATTTTATCTAATAAGATTAAAAAATCTTGTAACTTTATTTTTTAAATTATTATTATAAATTATTATTATATTCTTTTAAATTATTAATTATTATTATTTTTTAGTTATTTTAGTTGAATTATTTTCTTTTAGTTTTAAGTCATCGAGAAATTCTCAAATATCTTTCTTAGATATTTTTTGCACATTATGCGATATACGCAAATCACGTTAAAAAGGAAAGTTTCGATGTCAGATGGCTAATAGAGAAAAAAGAAAGATCGATCGATCATTACTGCTGCTATCTCATCGACGCCTATTCATGCGATTACCTCTGCAGAAAATGACATGAGTAATCGTGGCGCGAGACTTTCGCCACATTGGTCGCAATTGCAATTTCGCGTATGCGAGAGATGTCGAGAGACGTCATCTTGGATAAATGAACCGTCTCGAAAACAATTTGTAGAGAGACGGCAATGCTTAGATAGGGGCAGCTGCAGCAGCGACGATTCTTAGCTACTCCTCTCACATTTCTCCGATGAATGTCGTTTTAGAAAGGTGGCAGAGAAACTTCTAGAAACGTGTATCGAGACTTTATCTGCCGCGGTGCGACAAGATCAGTGACGTACTGTGCTATCGAGTTACATTTCTTTTCATTCCTATTGATATAGGAGTTCCTAGCGTTTGTGGAGAAAAAATATCCAGAGCTAATTTCTATCTTTTTGTTTTATCTTTCAAATGTATCTAATTAAGCATCTAATTAAATTGTTTTTTCTAGTGTCTTAAGAATATTTTAATACTTATCGAATGATATTTTTATTATAGTGGTGCAATGAAAAATTTTATTATAAGAAATTTTATTTTAATATTTGGAAAATATTTTAGCATACATTGAATGTTTGTTGTAAGAAAATTGAAAGAAACTAGTACATCTTAACAAATATGTCGAAATTATAAAATGAGACAGGATTTTTGTAAAACTCGCACGATTAAAAGAATTTAACGTTACAGTTTCTCAATCAATCAATTTGTGTAAAACGATGTCCAAAAAGACACAGATTAATTATATACACACACATGTGCGCATACATACATATATACACATATTTAAATAATTTTCTTATATTTGCTGTTGTTTATTGAATAAAATTATTTTCCTTAATAGAAAAGGTAGTTATCAACGATTAACGATAGTGAGGAAACGCGCAAAAACGCGTATATTATATTCGTTTATCCGTATATAATTATATAGAATTATCCAAATTAAAAATAATACATCGACGACAGCGATAAATTATTCATTGCGCGATTATCGTTACGCCGATAAGCTTACATTAGAAAGTCGGAAGTAACCGCAGCATTAAAAACGGATAGCGATTTCATTAACCATGATGTGAGCCACTGTCGTTGAAATTCCAAGCTGACATAATTTGAATTGCGTCCTGCTCTGATGCAAGCGCGTTCTTCATGTTAAATTAATTCATAAGTATGCAGGGTACGGAGGAATTTTGTTTGTAACAAACGCGTTTGTACCTACGCGTAAAAAGAAATGTCTAATTATGCAGCAGAAAAATATATACATTTGCGGAAAAAGAAAAAAATATTTTTGATATTTACATTTCGAAAAATAATACAAGTTTTAATTCAGCATTCAGGGAACTTTTACTTATTTATTGTTTGTAAATCTAGATGATTTTAAAATCTTTCGATACAATATGTGTATATCATTTCTCCTGTATGAATGCACATTCTTCTGCCTTTAAATTCCAAGATCTTCTTGTGACTAAAAATACAATATAGAAAGAATAATTGAAGTAGAATTGAGATATGATATATGTGTGTGTATGATATACAGGGCTTTCGAAAAGTAACGGACCCCCCCCCCTATCTCAGAATCTATGTATCATAGGGCAAAATGACCCGAACAAAAGTTTTATGGTTCATAAAGTTCTGTTTTTTTGTGACCTCAAATTTGACATTGATCGTGACCTTGAAGGTTTTTTGAAGGTTAATTTGCGTTTTTTAAATGGGAATTGCTATTTTTGACCCCGGATTTGGAAAGGGCGGGAAATTTTACGTTCAGATATGTAATCTTGTGATGGTAAAAATGACATCCAAATCCTACTTTTATCCTACTTTTAGCGCTATCCAGGAACAACGACGTGGACGTAGTAGAATTCTGTTCCCTTTGGGGTGCTTGGGGTAGGATAAAAGTAGGATTTGGATGTCATTTTTACCATCACAAGATTACATATCTGAACGTAAAATTTCCCGCCCTTTCCAAATCCGGGGTCAAAAATAGCAATTCCCATTTAAAAAACGCAAATTAACCTTCAAGAAACCTTCAAGGTCACGATCAAGGTCAAATTTGAGGTCACAAAAAAAACAGAACTTTATGAACCATAAAACTTTTGTTCGGGTCATTTTGCCCTATGATACATAGATTCTGAGATAGGGGGGGGGTCCGTTACTTTTCGAAAGCCCTGTATGTGTGATTGAAATATGATATATGTGTATATACGTAACTCTCGTGTGTCGGGAAAAAGAATTCTCTCCTTCTTATATTTTTTATACAAATTTTGCCTTCGAAAGAAAAATAAGACTCATTAGAGTGGAAATAAAAATTGAGAATCGGAATGCGCTAAAACCATATGCTATATAACAGCTACTTATATAGCATTTATATGCTATATAAAAAATTAAAATATAGAATTAATTTGCATCTTTACAGTCTTAAAATATGAAAAGACATAATGTTAAATTTTAATTTTAAGAAAATAATTTAAATTTGTTTTAAAGCCATGGAAAAAATATTTGATTTTTAAATCATATGTCTGTTTATTATAATAAAATAAATATTCATAATTTTTTTAATTATCTTCGTAAAAAATACAAATCGAAAAAAGTGATTTATATCTTTAAAAAATGACAATTATAATCATATCATGAAAAAAAATTAAATAGAAAAATAAAATAAAAGCATTAAAAAAAAGATAAATATTAATTTTTTCTCGCGAAAATTTTTTGCCTTGGAATGAATGTAACCTCGGTAAATTCATATGTTTTGGATTCTTATTTTCCTTTTTTTCTTGGATTTTTCCTTTTTTTATTACAAAAGTAATGGAAAATGAAATTCCGTTATACATGTTAAAAATTCCGCCTGCATTAACGGTCTACGTACGGCACTGAATATAGCAAACTCTTACGAGTAGTACATACTATTAGTACCAGTACATACTTATATAGAAGTAACGGCCGAGTACACGATGCGTGGCACATACATACACAACAAAAGCAGATATATTTCAGCGATGTATATCTGCGAAGAGGATACCGTAAAGAAATATACGCGATTAACTTTTCAGTATGTCGAATCGTGACCATGTTCACGTACATGTATTTTTACGCAAATTGTAAAATATTTGTGCGAAAAAGGCATTCTGAAGAATGCATTTAACTCTAGCGCAATTACACTGCATTTCCTAAAAATTTTTAAATGAACACCCTATATATATATATATATATATATATATATATATTTTGTATAGGATTTTGTATATATTTTGTATATATATTTCATATGAAATATATATACAAAAAATATTCTCTTCTCAAAGATATCTTTATTTTTCAAATGACTTTATCTTAATGCTTTTAATAAATAAAATCGGTTAATCATTTTATGTTTTTTAAAGATGCTAATGTATGCGTATATATACAGGGTGACCCATTTTAACTTAGGCAGCCAAATAACTCGAAAACTAAGCCCAGCAAACAAAAATGTTTCAGACAAAAGTTGTATGGTTTCGAGGGGGCCATAAGATGGTACCATTGGTTTGACCTTGAAGAGTCATTTGAAGGTCACGTGAAAGTCACTTCAATTTTTTTAAATGGAACACCCTATATATTTTTGCACATTCTTGTAGCTTATCTCGAGAGCTTTCCAAAACACTATAACTAAGTACCTTTTCGTTAAGTACTTTTTGAGTTATGAGGCTTGAAATAATTTCTTTATTTTACATAAACCGTAAAATATCTTGTAAAATATTCATTTTTCGATTATCTTACCTTAATACTTTTACGTACAAAATAATGAGAGGAATCAATTGGTGTAAAAAAAACACATAGTTGTTTTGAAGAAAAAATATGTAATTTGCAATTAACAATTCCATATTTTTTCTTAAAAATAACTATGTGTTTTCTTTACACCAATTGATTCCTTTCATTATTTTGTACATAAAAGTATTAAGGTAAGATAATCGAAAAATGAATATTTTACAAAATATTTTACGGTTTATGTAAAATTAAGAAATTATTTCAAGCCTCATAACTCAAAAAGTACTTAACGAAAAGGTAGTTAATTATAGTGTTTTGGAAAGCTCTCGAGATAAGCTACAAGAATGTGCAAAAATATATAGGGTGTTCCATTTAAAAAAATTGAAGTGACTTTCACGTGACCTTCAAATGACTCTTCAAGGTCAAACCAATGGTACCATCTTATGGCCCCCTCGAAACCATACAACTTTTGTCTGAAACATTTTTGTTTGCTGGGCTTAGTTTTCGAGTTATTTGGCTGCCTAAGTTAAAATGGGTCACCCTGTATATAGGATGTCTGTCGTAACGTGTCCCAAAGGAAAACCATAAGTAATCTTGTATATATTGTATATTATATATTAAAAAAGTATGAAAATATATATTTATATAAATTAAATATTATAAATTTATACTCGAGTTGAGTAATATACTAATAAAACTATTTTAATCATTTACATTCGTTTGAAAATAATAGTCTTTATTTATGTGGAATGCAAAATATATTTTTGCTTTGTACTTTTACTCTAAAACAAACCCTTTGCCCTCGATTTCTCTTGAAGACATTTTCTCTTTGCTTTTATTCATATGATTTATTGTCTATTACATTTATCTTTTAATTGCACCGCGTTAATTTTGCATCGACAAAATTCAAAGCAAAGAATGAATTTTTTTCAATTTAAATGCGAGTAACTTGTCACAGCGTATTCGGAAAATTACATTGTGCGCAAGAGCAAGAATAACTGCATATTAATATGCACTCTGGAATTAAAGAACTATGAGAAGAAGGAAAAAAGAAGAGGAGGATACATTATAATTGATGACGGAAATGTGATGCGTGCATAAAATTTCACAATAAAATATATATGATTTTATACATCCCCATTTCACCGTAAAGATTCACCCAAGTGCCAATTTATATAAATTGTTTAATATTCTCGAATCGAATAATTCTTTCTCTATAATGAGATTCTCGCATTTAAATAAAATTAGCATTTTGTACAAAAAATTAAGTATATATATATACAGGGTGACCCATTTTAACTTAGGCAGCCAAATAACTCGAAAACTAAGCCCAGCAAACAAAAATGTTTCAGACAAAAGTTGTATGGTTTCGAGGGGCCCATAAGATGGTACCATTGGTTTGACCTTGAAGAGTCATTTGAAGGTCACGTGAAAGTCACTTCAATTTTTTTAAATGGAACACCCTATATATTTTTGCACATTCTTGTAGCTGATCTCGAGAGCTTTCCAAAACACTATAATTAACTACCTTTTCGTTAAGTACTTTTTGAGTTATGAGGCTTGAAATAATTTCTTAATTTTACATAAACCGTAAAATATTTTGTAAAATATTCATTTTTCGATTATCTTACCTTAATACTTTTATGTACAAAATAATGAGAGGAATCAATTGGTGTAAAAAAAACACATAGTTGTTTTGAAGAAAAAATATGTAATTGTGCAATTAACAATTACATATTTTTTTCTTAAAAATAACTATGTGTTTTTTTTACACCAATTGATTCCTCTCATTATTTTGTACATAAAAGTATTAAGGTGAGGTAATCGAAAAATGAATATTTTACAAGATATTTTACGGTTTATGTAAAATTAAGAAATTATTTCAAGCCTTATAACTCAAAAAGTACTTGAAGGAAAGATATTTTATTATAGTGTTTTGGAAAGCCCTCGAGATAAGCTACAAGAATATGCAATGACAAATAGTAGGTTCTATTTAAGAAATTGAAGGTGACCTTCATGTGACCTTCAAATAACTCTCCAAGGTCAAACCAATGACACCATCTTATGGCCCCCTTCAAGCCATACAACTTTTGTCTAAAACATTTCTTTCTAAAGTGCATAGTTTATGAAATATTCGACCGGTCCGGGACTTTTTGAACACCCTGTATATATATATATATATATATATATATATTTATATTTATATTTATATATATATATATATATATATATATATATATATATTTATTTATTTATTTATTTTTAACTCGTGAGTATAAAAATATAATATCCCATAATTGTATGAAACAATTGGAAAAATAAATATGATTCTGCATACATAAAAACAGATTAAGAAAATATGGAATAAAAATTTAGGCGAGTGTCATTTTCGAGAAAATTCTTATAAATTGGAAAATTAATAATGTCTTCGTATCTTTTTAAACTTAAATTTTATTTGAAGACCAGTTCAACATGTATTATTAAATTTGACTCGGCATATATATATATATAATTATCAAAATATATATAAAATCTATGAAAAAGATAATATAATAATTTTGCATTTAATCTTGTAATTATCTTACATTTTTTATTTATATCTACGTATAGAATTAGTCCTTTTTGCAATTTTACTATCAATAACGTATTATCACTCTGTACACAATTATAAATTGCTAAATATATAATATGTTAATGCTTTAGAAAGTCGCGAAAATATGATTAATTCCTATGCGCGGGAGTCCCAAGTATATGATCGGCTTTGGAGTACTAATTCTTGTACATTTTCCAATAACGAAGTCATGCAAGGTGACTGATCTCTCGCGTCCATTTCGCAAATTTCCGACGCAATGCGGCGCAGAGGGGGAAAGGCAAAGAAGAAAAAGCGAGTGAACGAGAGGGAGAGAAAGAAACAATGTACAAAAGATGAGAGAAGTAGAAAGAGACGCAGAAGCAGCAGGTAGGAATAGTGTACCTGCAACCTGCCTGGGATAGTGTACATTTCTCGACGCGCAACTCCAGTCACCGATCGAATGCTCGGCAGATCGGTCACGCGATAGATTTTCTTGAAATCGCAACCGCAATCGTCTCCGCTGAGACCGTGCAAAGTGAAAAAGAGTGGTCGCTTGAATGGCGTTTTCAATTAGCGTGACGAGATGTATAACTCGAAAGAATCGACAATAATAATTTGTTGGTATGTTAAGTCACAATTATTCGCGTTATAATTATGCTAATCTTTCAAAGAAGCTAATCTTTCACCGAAGTTTTTATTCGTATATATATGTAATACTCTTAATGTGTTATTTTACATTATAATTATATAATTGTGTAATTTACAATTTACGATTTATGACAGACGGTATTTTATGATTGTTTATAAGAAGAAAGAACTTATATGTATATATATAAGAGTAAAAATTAATCAGTAAAATTTCGATGAGTTTCGATTTTGATGCTATGCGACAATTTTGTTTCTCTATCTTTATTATACAGTTCATATCTGTATTTATGGGACAATTGCACTGTTTAGAATGTTTTACAAAATTTTTCCATGTTGATATTTACTATATTCTAATATATAATAAATTTACGATAATATTAACGATATACAGATATTATAAATCTTTGCTCATATACATACTGTGAAAAGATAGACATACTTATACTTCGTAGTTTTCATAAAAAGGGAAACAGTGCTGAGAAAGAAGGAGAAAGAGAGAGAGAGAGAGAGAAAGAAATATTTTAAAATCAGCAAAATGCAAAAATTCTGACCCAAGCGCTTCGGTGAATGTAATAATAATCTCCATCAAGCTCTCTCGAAACGCTCCGAAAGATGCCTCGCAGCTGTAAGAATGGCCCGTTATGTATGTTTATTCACGAGAAGAAATGTATATGTGTATATGGAAGACTCGATTGGGATGTTCAACTCATGTTTTAATCACTGTTTTGCGATTAGTTCTCAACTATATTACACGTATGTAGGTTGATGTCTTTGAATCGCCGGTATATAAATTTTTCTCTCTTTTTTATATTAGAGAGGATATTTATTTTATTTATTTCTATTTATATAAAAAAAGTTTGGTTACCTCACTTACAATTAGAAAAATTATTTGTACATATAAAATAACCCCCACTTAATGTAATAATCTAAAATATCTTCATTATTTTTAATTATACAAGAAAATTTTTCAGGAAAGTTGTATGGTTAGATGATGAAAATATTTGTCGTTCAATGAAATTAGTAATGTATTCCATAAACAACAATCGAACAAAACTGACATCAATTTTCGCAATAATATGTTTATAATTTTTTTAATTAATGAGCGAGCGATCGAATAAATATATCAATAAACAAGAAAAATTTAAAAGTAAAAAAAAATCATACATAAGAAGTCAAATATGTATAGAAGCTATTAAATTATAATATAATTATTATTTCAAATTAAGCATATTAATACATAAAAAAATTTTATTAATGTAGAATCTTTTTTTATTAATTTAGAATATTTTATGATTTGAAACCTAACCTAATCTTTAATAACCTTTAATTTTAGTGGTTGTTGAATTTGTCTCATCATTTGTTATCGCATAAAAAATATAACAATGATTTAAAAAAAATTAAATTGATATTTTACATTAATTTGAAATCTTTTTTATATTTCTACTTACAAAACTAATTACACAATATAATGTCATCTTCCAAACAAAGCAATCGTTGTATAAATTCTTTAAAAATCTTTAATTACTGAAGAATGATTTCACATATCCACTTAAATCAAACATACTGTATGTGTGTGTATAAATATTGAAAATTTCAATGTATATATTATGTAATTGTCTTTCACAAACATGCACTTTATTGTAAATATAAGGATTATGTGTTAAATTAGAGAATTTTTGTCATTCAAAATATAATATTATAATAATGCATTTTATTATATAAATTTAAGCATCACGTGTGTTAAATAACTGAATTTGTCAATCAAAATATAATGTGTTATCATTCATCACAGCAGGAAATTATAATTTCAAATTAGAAACTTCTTGTGTCAAATTTTATCTGTGTCATTGATTAATTGTATTGATGAAAGTAATATATAAATTATAATAATAGTTACACACACACACACACACACACACACACACACACACACACACACACACACACACACACACACACACACACACATAATCCACGCGCGTAAGTAAAATTGCCCATGAAAATCTCAAAACCGGGATCTCTCCATTTAGTGCAGCGACTTCGATGATACTTGGAACAATTTGTAACAGCGCAAATTATCCTGCTTATTTCATACCGATATCTTCTTTCGTATGCAAGCAATTCGAATCTCATAAATTTCGAATAAAATAATTTCCTGACAAGCCGCTTGTGCCGGATAGATGGTTGCTCAAAATAGTTTCACGGTATTTGACGATCATAGCTCGTTTAAGAATTAACGGATCTCTCCCTCCCTCCCTACACTTCCCCCCTCTCTCCCGCCTTCTCTTTCCCTTCACTGTATCCTCCTCTCCCTCTCATCCCCTCCCTCTCTCTCTTCTCCCCCTCTCTCCCCCCTCTCTCTATATCTCTATCTATCTATCTATCTTTATCTTTATAAAATTAAAACAAAACTGTAAGCGTTATTTAAATATAACAGAAATTTAATTAATTTACTTTAAAAAATTAATTTAAAAGAAAATTATTTTATTTTCATGCATACTTATGATATAGATTTACATATACACTCAATAATTTTTAACACTATATATTTTTTATCTTGAATAAATAACATTTGTCGTGCGAAATTTTTTCCGTATTTTAAATTTATATCTAACATATTTGTATATTATAAAATTATACAATTATAATATATAAATGTTTTCTTTAGCTTGGCCACTTGAAATATCTTCATATTGTGTGTGCGTGCGTGCTATTGATGATAGAGAAAAACAATAGAAAAAATTATTGTACGGAAGGAAGAAATTATTATACAGAGCATTAAGATTATTACATATAAGAAAGATGTGATGATTAAAATATCAAACAATATCAAGCTCAATTTTACTTCAGTTTTGATATTAGTATATAACACGATATCAGTGTCATCCATAAAAGATATATGTAAACTTTGTCAATTTTATATATATACACACACACACACACACACACACACACACAAAGATGAAAAATTTTTATGATTATTATAATTTATTATTAGTTTTTCTTAAAGTAATGTAGTTTTCTTCTTATATAGCGTTTCCCATATTGATGACAATCAAGATACATATTTCATGTAATCGAATTTGAATAAAAAACCTTGTATTATTAAAGGATATAACATCATCCACTTATACTTAAGAAAACAATGATACATTATATTTACTTATCATATTATAAAATTTTATTTTGAACTTTATGTTATTTATTCCTAAGTGTTGTAGAAGTTTTTGCTTTATTTCTAGATAATTGCGATTCTGCATATGTTACCAGTCGGATCAGCGATTACCACGTTGTACAATCAACTTTGAATTCAACATAGCATTCTATCGTTACAATGTTAATTCGCAATTATTATATACAATTTATACTAGATATTCAAGTAATATAAAAGTATTTTAATATATCCTATATATTCAATTTTTAAGAAACAGTTCGAGAAACAAATTTATATCAAAAATAATATACATAATTGAATTTTTATATATCTGTTTATATTATAAATATATATATATATATATATATATATATATATATATATATATATAATAAAGTCCAAAATTGAATAAATTTCAAAGTATACATTATAATTTAAATGAAAAAAAATACATAAATCAATGAAATTATATAAAATTATAATTCACATGACATAAAAATGTATTTTCGCAAAATTACATTCAATATAATAGTAAACGAGAAATCATATAAATTTGGAAAATGCAATCGTTGCCACGATTAAAATATTACCTTCTATTTTGAGCCTCGAATAAAACAAACAGAAGAGATTACTGATGAAAAATTATTTCGAACAGTAAGTAAAGATAGTATAATAATTGCGGCGGGATATAATATTATTATCGTAAAAGTCAACCATGCACAATTAATTCGGAAGAAAATCATGGAGGACGCGACAATCGCGCTTGACTCTACAGTGAGAAGTCAAAATTCAAGTCATTCGAAGGAATCAAAAGATTCGGAATTGAAGCCAGAAAGTTGTCTAGAGTCCAAACACTCGAAAGATGTTCTTATCTCAGAGAAGCAACAGCGGCAGCAACAGCATCCGAAGCACACATCCGAAGATCGACAGGATTTGCAGGCAACTTTTGAGACGAAGAATGACTCTAATTTATTCATGTTTACATCTTGTGGACAATTGTTGCTTGGTAAGTTGTGATGCGAGAGAGTTTTCTGATCCCTTTTATCGATACTTTCCATACCAGGATTAATATCATTAGTATTTATTTCCAATTGGGTCAAGTAGTACAATTGAGATCTTTAATAGATTAGATAATATAATCATAAATGTATTATGAACTAAACGATTTCAAGTGAATACTTTTATTTATGTTTCTCGATCTTATAAAATGAAGACGTTAAATACTGATAATAAATACTGAAATAAAAGTTAGAATTATAATAGTGCTTTATTGGAATTATCATTGTACAATTATTAATGAAAAATTATCACGTTTTATTTTATTTTATTTACTTGCATTTTTTTATTTGCATTTTTTATTCTCATATTTTATTCGCATTTCTATCATTTCATTCACGATATTTTCTGAATCTATATAAAATCGAAGTATAATCTTGCTTTATGTGACATTAAAATACAAATATAATAATGTAGAATCAAAGAATTTCTAACAATAAGTACAAATACAATTTTCGCAAATTCTTGCGATTAATTATGAAAATTGGTTCTATAACAAGAAAAATATATCGCCACTTAATTACAGACAATTAAATATAGTGATACATTTTAGATCGAAAAATTCATGCGTGCGTTTCAAGAAATCACAAAGCGAAATGTTGAATGCACATAAATCAGAAAGCAACATAAGAGTGAAAACATTTCACTTGGAAAGTCGTACATGCAACTCATTTTGCACAACTATAAAGCACAATGCTCTTTGCATACTTACAATTTATTTCGCTTGAATAATCGGGAACAATTGAGATGAATGAGTTAATTATTATCTCTGGCATATTGCTTTGTTCTTCTCATACCTGAGATCATTCGCTAACTATCAAACTACTGATCATTCGATCTATTGAAAGAAAACATAATCACATGTGAACAAAAATTTACGCAATTTAATTAAGATGGCCATACGATCAAGAATAACAAAGAACATATTTGTCTTTTTTCCAGAATTTAATAATTTATTGTAACAAAATTATTGTAACAAAAACTTTCTTGTGCATATGTGTGTCGCGATTTAATATAATTATAACTTATTAAAATTTAATTTATTAATTTTTTCGATATTATTGTAGAGATAGATCTAGTCTTATAATAAATGCCCCATATAATTGATGATTAGGCAAGAAGTTTAAATAAATTAAAATAATGATATATAAAATAAATTAGAAGATAATGATTTTATATGAAAAAATAAGTCAAAAAAATATGTAATAAAATTTACACAGTTTTATAAAGATTGAATCAACGTGAGGAGTAGCGCAGTAAATTAAACAGAAAAGATTTTTCCCATTTTGTAATTTTTGCAATAATTATTAAAATATTAATTAAAAAAGATTGACGAATAAACGCGTGTTTCGTGCAGCTAAACCATAAGGTGTGTGTTTTAGCATGCCAACGGCGAGTATCATACAATGTTACACAATGAAAACACGAGAACCAGAAAATGTACGGCCAAACTTTTCGTTGTCGACACTCGTTGCTGACATACCTAAAGAACACATCTTACAATCTAGGTACGCAAAACGCGCACTCATTCGCCAGTTTTTTGTAATTAATATTTCAATAATTATTGCGAAAATTGCAGATTGATAAAGAACTTTTGTATTCAATTTATTACGCTCTTGTCCTTCATGAGCATTAGTCCAATCTTTATCAAACACTCTGAATAATGAGATGTACAGGGTGTCCTAGACCACCCGTACACCCCTTTTCTTTCAAAAACTAAGCATTTTAGAGAAAAAGGTTTTCGACAAAAATTGTATGGTTTTGACGGGGCCATAAGATGGTACCATTGGTTTGACCTTGAAGAGTCATTTAAAGGTCATGTGAAGGTCACTTCAATTTTTTTAAATGGAACATCCTATATATTTTTACATATTCTTGTAGCTTATCTCGAGAGCTTTCCAAAACACTATAATTAAGTACCTTTTCGTTAAGTACTTTTTGAGTTATGAGGCTTGAAATAATTTCTTAATTTTACATAAACCGTAAAATATCTTGTAAAATATTCATTTTTCGATTATTTTACCTTAATACTTTTATGTACAAAATAATGAGGGGAATCAATTGGTGTAAAGAAAACACATAATTGTTTCGAAAAAAAATATGTAATTGTTAATTGCAAATTACATATTTTTTCTTAAAAACAACTATGTGTTTTCTTTACACCAATTGATTCCTCTCATTATTTTGTACGTAAAAGTATTAAGGTAAGATAATCGAAAAATGAATATTTTACAAGATATTTTACGGTTTATGTAAAATAAAGAAATTATTTCAAGCCTCATAACTCAAAAAGTACTTAACGAAAAGGTACTTAATTATAGTGTTTTGGAAAGCTCTCGAGATAAGCTACAAGAATATGTAAAAATATATAGGATGTTCCATTTAAAAAAATTGAAGTGACCTTCACGTGACCTTCAAATGACTCTTCAAGGTCAAACCAATGGTACCATCTTATGGCCCCCTCAAAACCATACAATTTTTGTCGAAAACGTTTTTCTCTAAAATGCTTAGTTTTTGAAAGAAAAGGGGTGTACGGGTGGTCTAGGACACCCTGTATATAATATAATAATTGTACACAATACCATATACAAAGTGTCATTTGTCCATCAAAAATGAAGAAGATGATATGTAATCTGTTTATCTTGCCATGTTCCTAGGCATCGTTCTGGTCGTTTTTGGTGTTTTGGCGCTCGTCCATGGCGCTTCTTTGGGTAGTTCCGGTGCAGGACTCTGGGCAGGTGCAGGTGCCTTGGTTGCCGGTGCGCTAGGAGTGGTTGCAACATTAGCAACGTCTTCCACCAAAACAAATTCCGCTTTCGCATCCGCTCATCTCGCATCCAGCTTGATTGCTCTTGCTCTTTCGAATATGGCCGCTATAACGGCCTTGACAGCAGTCGTCAGAGATTCGCAAAGAGCATCGGAAGTGTCGTTTCTCAATCTCTCGGTACGTCTTCTATACTTATCTTTTGATTCAATTTTCTTGTACAATGTCAGTATGTAACATTTCGAAAGAAGATATTGAAGTTCGTTTATTGTGATTAATTTATTATGTCAAAATGTTAAAAAATACTGATGATATTATAATATGTATCATATGTATAATATATATTATAATATGTATATATTATAAAATGTGTTATAAAAATAAAAATATTATAAAATATATTATAATAAAAAACATTATGACAATTTAAAGTTAGATATATAGAAAAATCAATTTTTACGAATTTAGTACAATTTAAAAAACAGAAAAAAATAGATGATAAAGATAAAAAAGAATTTTATTTAATTTCTATTTTATCAAATTGTATTATAATTGATGTAATTGTCAATTTTCACACTATCAGCACAATTACTTTTAAAAAAATAAAATTACTTGAAAATAAAATTTTTTTTAAATAAGTAATTTTTCTAGAGTGAGTTATGAAATTTCCAGATTATAATTAATAATTATCCTATGATCCTATGATTTTGAGATATAAAATAAATATTAGTTTATTAATCTAAAAAAAATAAATATTAGTTTGTTAATCTCAATATTAAGTTAAAATCACGCTTCAAAATCAGATTTCGAAATCACACCAGAACATCGGGAAAAAATTTTGCGCTTAACCATGTGTAATCGTGTGTAATATGTATTTCGCCGGCTGAAAATAATATTATTTCTAAATTTTATCATTACTTTTCATGATACAACAACTAGCATCAGGCTTGTTTGTTGCATTCATGCTAGCACAGTGCATGCTTTATGAGCATAGAAGTGCGGATTCGATAAAGATCAAGAATGCATCCACGGCGTTAATTAGCAGGCCGAAGCTTTATTTCTAATTAACATACGGACACACGAGTAGATCTGGATTTGCTGCATCAATATCGGCATTTTGACAGTGAGACAGTTTAGAAGAAAGGAAAAAAAAATGTAACCAGAAATGAATTTTTTTGTTTAAAATATATATATATATATATATATATATATATATATATATATATTTGAAAATATCAGCTTTTATGATTTTACAAGTTTTTTAAATATTAATTGAAATGAAGAAAATTCATATCACAAAGATTACATCATGTATATTTTCTCATCAGAATTAGAATATATTATATCTTGTGTAAATTGTATATATCGAAAAGAAGTAATAAAAACAAAAACTGAAATATTTATGATTTGTATATAAATGCGTTGATATGTCATAATATTATCATGCGTTGATATGACATAATTTAATCATTATTTTTTTAGGAATAAACAAATAAATGTGCGCTAATTTTTATACATTTTCAAGATATATAAAGAATAAAAAATTTATGTTACAACTAAATACACGTAAGAAGATTTGCTTTTTGAAAGCGTTCGAAAATACATGAAAAAAATGTTTTATTAAAAAATTGACAAATTGATATATAGTTGCTAATTTTTAAGCGTTAGGTATAAAAAAATAAAATTATGAAAAAACTATAGCTCTTTTTTTCGTCTTAAAAAACCTGTAAAATGTAATAATGTAATTCAATTTAACTTGATATGTCGAATTTAAATTGATGGAAGATATATTTTGTTTGAATCTGGCAAATGCAACTGATGAAATCGTTTGACCACCGTAGGAGAAAGTTCCCAATGCCAAGGCTAAAACGCGGTCAGGCCGTACCATGAAATTCCACGGATCACGATCACAGGAATATATAGGAAGTTATGCTCGCGCGCGCGCGCGCAGCGTGCGCACTCACGCAATACTCGCGTTAACACGAGTAATAATAAAGCGTGTTTCCTCTTAGCTTTACAAAACTTTGAAAGAATATTGTTTGATGTTAGTTTATTTTGTGGGAGGGGAAAAAGGCTATAAGAGATATACAGGGTTTGCCAAAAGTGTGGAAACCCCTTAATATTTCGAAAAATACGCATTTTAAAAAAAAATGTTTCATACAAAAGTTATAGGGTTTTATGTGGCGCATTACACAGCAACATTATTATGACCTCGAATAGCGTTGTCAAGGTTATGTGAAGGTCACCTCCAACTTTTTAAATGGGACACCCCATATGCTTTTGCATATTCTTGTAGCTTATCTCGAGAGCTTTCCAAAACACTATAATTAAGTTAGTTTTCATTAAGTACTTTCCGAGTTATGAGGCTTGAAATCATTTCTTAATTTTACATAAACCATAAAATATCTAGTAAAATATTCATTTTTCGATTATCTTACCTTAATACTTTTATGTACAAAATAATGAGAGGAATCAATTGGTGTGAAGAAAAAACAAAATTGTTTCGAAGAAAAAATATGTAATTTGCAATTAATTACATTTTTTTTCTTTAAAATAACTATGTGTTTTCTTTACACCAATTGATTCCTCTCATTATTTTGTACATAAAAGTATTAAGGTAAGATAATCGAAAAATGAATATTTTACTAGATATTTTATGGTTTATGTAAAATTAAGAAATGATTTCAAGCCTCATAACTCGGAAAGTACTTAATGAAAACTAACTTAATTATAGTGTTTTGGAAAGCTCTCGAGATAAGCTACAAGAATATGCAAAAGCATATGGGGTGTCCCATTTAAAAAGTTGGAGGTGACCTTCACATAACCTTGACAACGCTATTCGAGGTCATAATAATGTTGCTGTGTAATGCGCCACATAAAACCCTATAACTTTTGTATGAAACATTTTTTTTTAAAATGCGTATTTTTCGAAATATTAAGGGGTTTCCACACTTTTGGCAAACCCTGTATAATGGACTGATTCTAAGTGTTCTATTTCGATTGAAACTAGCTTACCAATTTTACAGTTATGATTTGCAAGATTTTTCTTTTTATTCTTTATATGAAATAATTTATCGCATC
The DNA here is from genome assembly GCA_023638675.1 of Camponotus pennsylvanicus. Classification (NCBI taxonomy): domain Eukaryota; kingdom Metazoa; phylum Arthropoda; class Insecta; order Hymenoptera; family Formicidae; genus Camponotus; species Camponotus pennsylvanicus. The sequence continues at coordinate 1,054,605 of JALHBL010000534.1, read as the reverse complement.
GATATATGAAATTATTGATAGTATGTACAACGATAAGCGAAATACCAATCTTTTTCATTTTTGATAATTTCCGTATTTACTGTTAGAGGACGCAGAGAACTGGAAGCTTTAAAATATATATGTTTCAGGATGATGACAACAATGTGGTGGAAGTAGACGGTGGTTTAGCAGGTCTATTGGCAAGTATCGGCTTGCTAGTGGCAAGTGTGGCAGAGCTATTGGTATCCGGCTATAGCTGTCTGACTTTGACACCAAAGTTGTGCGGCTGTCTGCGAAACAGCGTAACAGACGAAACGTTGACGAGTGATGGTCACCTGAAAACCCGCAATATGGTTCACCAGTGGGTCATTGCGCAGAATCACGTACCCGCGAAGAACCAGCAACCACCGATCTATGTAATGCAGCCGATGCCGGTGCCAATGCATCCGATGATTCAGGTAAATGCTCAGCCTCTTCTCCCATGATCTCCAACAATTACGGTCGCTTGTCTTAGGAGGATAGGTCACTGATATACGTGACATAGAAAGTTCAAATCGAAGAGAAACTCTTCTAAGCAAATTGATGCACGCTTTATTATAATCGAAATGTTAATACCATGTGCTTGGAAAGTGATGAAAAAGGATTGAAATACATGAGCAGAAACAATTTACTCAAAAATGCTAATATATGAGACTAGAATATTAATCATGGAATATATTTCAATTTTGAGAAAAAGAGAAAGAGAGAGAATTTTAAAAAATTAATATAATATATACAGAGTGGGCCATTTTAATCAATCCATGCGAATATTTCGAAAAGAAGTTTTTCCAAAAAATATTTCAGACAAAAGTTTGACTCGAAGGGGGATATAACATGATACCATTGACCTTGGAGAATTGTTTGAAGATCACTGAAGGTCACTTTTAATTTTTTAAACGGAACTCCCAATTCTTTATTGCTTATTCTTATAGCTTATAGCTTATCTCGAGAGCTTTCCAAAATACTATAATAAAGTATTTTTTAATTGATTACTTTTCGAGTTATGAGGCTTGAAATAATTTTTTAATTTTACATAAACCGTAAAATATCTAGTAAAATATTCATTTTCCGATTATCTTACCTTAATACTGTTATGTACAAAATAATGAGAGGAATCAATTGATAAAAAAATACATAATTATTTTTAAGAAAAAAATCAAGAGACACGGTAGTGTCTCGCGCCAAGTTCATGCGAAGCATAGCAAGGCACTCCGTGTATCTATACGCGAGTTGCACAGTTGAAAGTAACTCAAATTACCGGATTTCAATAACGGCTGAACGGATCGAATTCTTACTAGGCTTAATCGATAGAGCGAGTTTGAATTATGTAAAGAAAGTTATTTTTGCGCTGCGTGATCCATAAACGGATCTGTAATCGTGACGCAAAATCGAAATATAGAAATTTTCATTTAAGAAACGTCTTTATTTATCATCGTCATCAACACACATGTACACAACACATAGAAAGAGAAAACGTACAGTTCCTACTCTCGACAGAAAAGTACGCTAGCGATGTTTTGCGATATTAATGACATGTGTCATTAGTGATATATGTCATTAACCGCACTTTGAGTGACAAGTAATAAAGTGTAAGTTAAATAATAAATAATTAAAATATTAATTATAAAAATTGGCAAGTAAAAGCCAGTAAGATATGATAATTAGAGCGCAAGGTAAATAATAAAAATATCTATTTTATAAGCTAAATATAAATATATAAAATATAATAAAAGTATACATTGTGTATATATACAGGGTGTCAGGGCTATCTCTCTGTTGCCAAAAAAAGCTCTTGTATCTTACCTCCAGAGCTTTTTAAAACACTATAATGAAATATTTTTTCATCGAGTACTTTTCGAGTTATGAGGCTTGAAATAATTTCTTCATTTTTACATAAATCATAAAATATCTAATAAAATATTCATTTTTCGATTATCTTACCTTAATACTTTTATGTACAAAATAATGAGGGGAATCAATTGGTGTAAAGGAAACACATAATTGTTTCGAAAAAAAAATATGTAATTGTTAATTGCAAATTACATATTTTTTCTTCGAAACAACTATGTATTTTCTTTACACCAATTGATTCCTTTTATTATTTTGTACATAAAAATATTAAGGTAAGATAATCGAAAAATGAGTATTTTACTAGATATTTTATGATTTATGTAAAAATGAAGAAATTATTTCAAGCCTCATAACTCGAAAAGTACTCGATGAAAAAATACTTCATTATAGTGTTTTGAAAAGTTCTCGAGGTAAGCTACAAGAGCTTTTTTTGACAACAGATAGCCTTAACACCTTGTGTGTGTGTGTGCGCGTGTGCGTGTGTGCGCGTGTGCGTGTGTGCGTAGGTACATAGGTACGTAGGTACGTAGGTACGTAGGTACGTACGTACGTACGTACATGCATACAACCTGTTTCCAAAAGTCTGGAAACGGTCAAAAATTTTATAAATGCATTTTAGAAAGAAATGTTTCAGATAAAAGTTGTAGGATTTCAAAAAAAATCTATTTACTGGCGCTGACCAGTTACAGTTATTTTTGAGAAAAGATATTGTAACTGTTAATTGTAAACCTTTTTTTAAAAAAATATCTCCGTTTATAGATCACGTAGTACAAAAATAAAGACACTTTTTTTTATATAATTCAAACTCACTCTATCGATTAAGCCTAGTAAGAATTCGATCAGTTCATCCGTTATTGAAATTCGGTAATCTGTGTTACTCTCAACTGTCCGACTCGCGTATGGATACACGGAGTGCCTCGCTAATGCTTCGCATGAACTTGGCGCGAGACACTACCGTGTCTCTTGATTGATCTGTTGTGTCCATAGACATAGTAAGTATAGACCGAGCATCCATTGTATAAGCGTTAAGTATACGAAAAGAGAGACAAAAGATATAAGATGTGTTTCTTTCTCTTTTCAATGTCGGAGAAGTGGGGAGCACCATAAGATGGTATCATTGGTTTGACACTGAAGCGTCATTTGAAGGTCACGTGAAGGTCACTTCAATTTTTTTAAATGGAACACTCTATATATTTTTGCACATTCTTGTAGCTTATCTCGAGAGCTTTCCAAAACACTATAATTAAGTACCTTTTCGTTAAGTACTTTTTGAGTTATGAGGCTTGAAATAATTTCTTAATTTTACATAAACCGTAAAATATCTTGTAAAATATTCATTTTTCGATATATATATAGTTATCAACGAATGACTATTTAAATGAATGAATATTTAAATAATTGTGTGGTACAAGAAGCTCTATTTGATGAAGGATTTTGTTTATCATCAATTAAATAATCATTACTGCAACTTCGCAAGAGAATGGAATTGTGGATTTGGCAGGATGTAACAATATAATACCGCATATACAGGGTGTCCCTGAATGGTCTGTACAAACTTTGTGAATAAGTTCCAGGGACCTAAACAAGCAGAAAATGTCCCATAAACATGGGGTCGGAAACGCTTGCTTCTGGAGTTACGACGGTTCGAAGTTTTCCTGCAATAGCTAGAGAAATTATCACGTCAAATCGCATAGGTGTTACAAAACTGTTTATTTATTTCCTGTAGCAACTCTTCACCAGCGGATCGTGGACGGCTGCGACATCATTCGTAACACACTTGGTATTTTCCAACGGGTTCGCCAGACAATGCGGCGACGTGCGCAGGCTTCCTTGGAATCTAACGGAGGCCATTTCGAGCATTTGCTATAGCAAGTGTACTGTCCTGTTATGTCCGTGGCAAAACCGAGGAAATAAATAAACACAGTTTTGTAACACCTATGCGATTTGACGTGATAATTTCTCCAGCTATTGCAGGAAAACTTCGAACCATCGTAACTCCAGAAGTAAACGTTTCCGACCCCATGTTTATGGGACATTTTCTGCTTGTTTAGGTCCCTGGAACTTATTCACAAAGTTTGTACAGACCATTCAGGGACACCCTGTATATTATAGTCTGCAATGAAAAAAAGATTATTCAAAAAGAATATAAGGAATTTTATACAATTACAGCCACCCTATGGTATGCCACCACCAGCACTAGGAAAATTCTCGTGTGGAACATTTGTACCTGCTGGAACTCTTTCGATCTCTACATCAACGACATATGGCGCCCTACCTATGTTATCATCGCACATGCCTCCGTATGTTAGACGACCATCATCTCAAATGGTGAGCTATTGAATATAAAATTAAAATGAGAGAGAGAGAGAGAGTATAACATCTCTTTTATTAATTTAAATTGATAAATATCTAGAATAACAGCAACCTCATTATTGACCTTGACATATGTCGTCAAGGTCATGACCGTGAGTAAAAGTTTTAACCAGTCATTGTTTATTAAAAAGTTATTAACAATCAAATTGTATAGTAAGAAAAGAAAGTATTAAATAGGATAATCTGATCTGATAGAATATATGTATATTAGCTGTATTTAAGTATTTAAATAAATGCATGTGCGCAGGAGAGAAGCCTTGCACCCCTATCCCAAAACTAACTTAATCCAATCCGTGTTCGTGGTATGGGATATTTTTCGCTTTGTGGTTTCACATGAGTTTAAGGGTAGAGCCCTCTTTCTCTATGCATTTATTTAAAGAGCAAATGCATGCATCATCTTTTAAGTAAACGTGTAGGGGGGAGGGGCGGAGCTCTCTCCCTGCACCCCAGCCCCAAAAAACTGATCTAATCCGTGTCCGATAGAATTTACCTCGCACTTAGCGCTTGTTTTTCCTATACAATTTAATTGTTAATAACTTTTTAATAAACGATGACCGTCAGCTAAAACTTTTTGGAGGTCACTATGGATCATGATCTCGACAAAATATATCAAGGACAACGTCATTAGTAAGGTTGCCGTGATTCTAAACATTTATTATTAATTTATATTCATAGGTAACAGAATTAATTAAATTTATAAATAATTAAATTCGTAAACATACATACTTGGATACGCACAAATATTATAATATTGTCTAATTATATTTCGATAAATGACTTTCTTACTTTAATACTTACATAATTATGCGATCACATGATAAGTAATAAGAGAATATTGCAATAGAAATGTTAATTATATTTGGATCTGAAAGTAATCTGCAGACTGTAAAAATGCTTAAACACACATACAAAAATTGTTGACATACAATATGATTTAATAAGATGTTTCAAGGAAAATGTTGCTAAAAATAATCTATAAGAAATTAGGCTCTGTATATTGAAATATAAACTTAAATTTAAACGGGCCATCAGAACCAAACGCGGATGGTAATGCGTAAGTTCAACGAGAATTAAGTTAACTTAATTCTCGTTGAACTTACGCACTACAATCCGCGTTTGGCTCTAATGGCCCGTTTAAATTTAATTTTATATAAAAATAATCTATTGTCATTTTTAAATGAACATAGGAAGCAGAAAAAGTAAAATATTTTTTAATGAAAAACATTTTTTTGGCAATTTTATTTACATATAGACTAAAAATAATCGGAAATTATTTTTATTATTTAATAAACGTTTGTAAAAAAATGCCAAATCGTCAATCTCAATAACATATAATGATATATTTTCAAAGCGTGCATTGTAGAATTGAAAAAAAAATTAAATCTCTTTCGGAAAGAACTTTAAAACTTTTTTTAGAAGACTATGTAACATATTTTTTGAAATACTTACCATTTTTCTTGCGCTGTGATCAATTCTATTTGGTTAATTTTATTCAGCGATATGTATTTTTATATATTATTTCGGAATTCTCGGCACAGCAGTTGTTTTTTAAGTATTCTCACAGAAAAAAAACGCATGGATTCAAATTCGAAGAGTATGCAGGTCACTCTATATTCTCTTAAGCAAGTTTAGAATATCCTAAAAATTCGATTTTCATAAACTTTCAAAATATCTTCAAAAACTGATAACTTGTTATTTTGTAAAAATTATTAGTAATTTTAAAAAAGGTAAAAATTATTATTAATTTTAAAAACTGTTTTAAAACTATGTGCAATGATATTTCAAGTGCTTAAGCAGTTTTTCGAATAGAGGCATTCAATTTTTTAGTAAAATACTACTCAATTTCATTAGTTTTCTTTTCGGTTATTGTCGTGTATGAAGGATCAGATACATTATATTTGCGGTCCTCAAGTGTACGGTGGAGTTATTTTTTTCATAAAATAATTGATATATTCAGAAAGTTATCAATTATTTTACAAGAAAAATGTAGAATTATTTTAATGCATTAAAATGGAAAATCTTATGAAATATGTGTAAGAGTATTTTTTTTCCGTACACATGAATAAAAATTAAATTTTAATTTAAGTGTTTTCGCTAGCAACTTTGTGTCAAGTTTAAGAAATCCTCTATATATAAGCATTACTATAAATTTTGTCTCTAAAGAAGTACTTGAGATACACTTTTTTTATTATGATCGCACATTATAAGGCAAGTGTTTCAATTCCAACAATAATCAAAATAAAACTGCCGGAGTCTCAAATATAAAGGCTATTAACAATAGAATTAATAGATGAATTATAGGAAGAAAAGGGACACGCTTAATTTCAGTAACGTCCTATGAGACACTCTATAAAAAACATAGTAAACTTTCTAATTTTTAAACATATCTTTCTGTATTTCGATTTGCTTGCCATAATTAGTTTGTTTAATAGTCACTTAATCGCGATAGATATGTAATTACATATACAGGGTGATTCCGAATAAACATTTGTCTTTAAAATATCAAATTCTTGAATGAATTCTAAGACGATTTTTCCTCTTGCAAAATTTTGCCCGGAGCTTAGTTTCTAAACTATAAAGGAAAATAGTTAACTAATTAGGAATGAGTACGAGAGGTAGGCAGGGAGTTGATCGCGGCGAGCGCCCCACGTAATCGCCTATATCGCGTCGTCCCTGCCTCTTGTACTCGTTCCGTAATTAGTTAACTATTTTCCTTTATAGTTTAAAAACTAAGCTCCGGGCAAAATTTTGCACGAGGAAAAATCGTCTTAGAATTCATTCAAGAGTTTGATATTTCAAAGATAAATGTTTGTTCAGAATCACCCTGTATATATACATTGTATATACAGTGTTCCATTTTAACTTTGCCATCGAAATATCTCGTAAAGTCTAAAAGATACGAAAAAATGTTTCAGACAAAAGTTGTATGGTTTCGAGAGGGACATAAGATGGTGCTATTAGTTTGACCTTGAAGAGTCACCTGAAGGTCACGTGAAGATCACCTCCAACTTTTTAAATGGGATACCCTATATACTTTTGCATATTCTTGTAGCTTATCTCGAGAGCTTTCCAAAACACTATAATTAAGTTAGTTTTCATTAAGTAATTTCCGAGTTATGAGGCTTGAAATCATTTCTTAATTTTACATAAATCATAAAATATCTAGTAAAATATTCATTTTTCGATTATCTTACCTTAATACTTTTATGTAAAAAATAATGAGAGGAATCAATTGGTGTAAAAAAAAACACATAATTGTTTCGAAAAAAAAATGTAATTTGCAATTAACAATTACATATTTTTTCTCCGAAACAATTATGTGTTTTCTTTAAACCAATCGATTTCTCACATTATTTTGTGCATAAAAGTACTAAGGTAAGATAATCGAAAAATGAATATTTTACAAGATATTTTACGGTTTATGTAAAATTAAGAAATGATTTCAAGCCTCATAACTCGGAAAGTACTTAATGAAAACTAACTTAATTATAATGTTTTGAAACCTCTCGAGATGAGCTACAAGAATATGCAAAAGCATATAAGGTGTCTCATTTAAAAAGTTGGTGACCTTCAGGTGACTCTTCAAGGTCAAACTAATGGCACCATCTTATGTCCCCCTCGAAACATACAACTTTTGTCTGAAACATTTTTTCGTATCTTTTAGACTTTACGAGATATTTCGATAGCAAAGTTAAAATGGAACACCCTGTATGTATGTATGTATGTATATATATATATATGGGGCATTCTTTGTCAAATAGGACACCCCCCTGTCCAAAAATGGGGGCAACCGAAAAATTTCTTTTAGGGCTCATTTTATAGCTATATGCATGTACTTTCGTTTTAACTCTGGCCTTTTTGAAAAACCAATATGGCGGACCCAATATGGCGGCCAAAACCTGGGGAAACTGAACTTTAAAAAGCAATATCGCTCATTAGAGCGTACTAAAGCGGTTGCTTTTTTATGAAATCCAGTGGTGCAGTGTTTTCTTCGTCCCTGGTAACGAATTTGTACTAAAAATATCAAATTTCGAAATGGCGGAATTTAAATGGCGGCCAAATGCCAAGAAAATGGTAGAAAAATCGATGATATTATTAACTGAGACTTATACTGTTCGTTCTAGGCTCATTAAATTAAGTGCTGCAGCGTTTTTTCAATCGCTGATCTCTTGATCACATTGTTAAATTTCAATATAGCGGCCAAGGGTTGCAAAAAAAGATCTTATAATTGCGAAAGTCTGAATTAAGTATAACGATTAGTTTCTATTTTTCTGAAATTCAATGTTTTAGGGTTTTTTAGTGGCTACTCACGAATTGCGTTTAGACGACTGTTTAGACAAATTCAAAGATAATTTATAGTAAGCATGCTCCAGCTATTTGAAATTTGATATTCGGTGTACAGATTCTACAGATTCTATAAAACACTACGATATTTTTGAAACTATCAGTTATTTCTAAATAAGACGTAAATTAGATCACACCCGACATGGATTTCATAAAAAAGCAACCGCTTTAATACGCTCTATTGAGCGATATTACTTTTTAAAGTTCAGTTTCCCCAGGTTTTGGCCGCCATATTGGGTCTGCCATATTGGTTTTTCAAAAAGGCCAGAGTTAAAACGAAAGTACATGCATATAGCTATAAAATGAGCCCTAAAAGAAATTTTTCGGTTGACCCCCATTTTTCGACAGGGGGGTGTCCGATTTGACAAAGAATGCCCCATATATATATATATATATATATAATTGTACATAACACATATTTGAATTTAGATGAGACCAAAACAAAAACATCAACCGCTCGCAGATCAGGAAGAATTAAAGAGACAAATTGAGATTAAGAATGACTCCTTGAAAAGGATGTCATCAGTTGGAGAGGATCAAGTGGATCTGGCGCAAACCTACACAGGATTGGACAAGAGAATTTCCGAGGAGTTTATTTCAATCGCTATGGATCCAGATAGAAAATCGAAGGCTTCCAGTCATTACGGCAGCGAAATCGGAACTACAAAAACTTTTTAATGACTTATTACAGTAATTAAAGGACATGGTGCAAAACCAAAAAAGCTATTTACTTATAATTTATAAAACCTATTATATATAAACACATGATTTCTCGTATTTAAAATATACATTCTCTTTCATGCACCGAATTATTCAATTTCGAGTAACATTCATTTATTGAGAGAGTGATATTTTGTTATCATCGTATTTGTTTTTTGAGACGTTCACAAGATAAAATGCAATTTCGAAATGTGAAACAATATCAAGCCACTAATATACTATTATTTTGTTAATATTTGAGGAATATTAATATTTTTAACTTATGCATTACAAGTTTCATCTTATCATTAAGCATAATTAAGAACGTGGAAAAAGATGTGACAAAAAATTTTTATGCTAAGAATGCTGAGATGTCCATTATATTGCTATTATATAATTTAATATAACTGTTATTTCATAATTAATTGTTGATTGCATCATGAAAATTTTCAATTTTATCACGTAATTACATATGAAAAAGTTAACATATTAAGAATAAATAACTTTTTTAATATAAATAAATAATTTTTTAATATAAATAAGGAGGATGCCGAGTGTACACACATGCAGAGATTTATAGTAACATACACATGAAGAAATTTATAATAATTATAGTTTTATGAATAGCTTATATGTGTTTTACTGTTCTATCTTCCTTAGAAAGGACAAATTCTAAAGTTACCTGTTGATTACCTGATGCACGTGTTCAATTTTGTTTTGTTACTATCTATATTTTACCAATTGAAACGTGTTATTATCTTTTAATATTTTAATTTTAATGAAAATTCTATTTATTTATGTGTTAAAATTTGTTTTTATATAAAAACCTCTATTTCATTTGGGAAGGAAAAATTAAGTTATATTAATTTACTAATTGTAAGCATACACACACACACACACACACACACACACACACACACACACACACACACACGCACGCACGCACGCACACGCACACGCACGCACACGCGCGCGCGCACGCGCGCACACACACACACACACACACACACACACACACACACACACACACACACACACACACACACACACATTAGGCCTATAACTAAGTTCCCGCCATTTTTTTACTTGAAAAATGCATTTATTTCAATAAGAAAATGAATTAATATATTAATCAAAATATAATCCTCTGTTTTCTATCTTTTTCCCATCTTTTTTGCAAAAGTTGGATTCCGCGACGATAGAACGACTTGTTTTTTTAAGCAATCCATTGATCGATGCATTTTTGGACTTCTTCGTAATTGGAGAAGTGTGTTTCGGTGAACACGTGTTGCATTGATAGGAAAAGGTGATAATCCGATGGGACCAAGTCTGGAGAATAGGCGGCTGCGGGAGAACTTCGCATTCGAGCTCCAATAGTGTTTCTTTTAAGATTTTTGCAACATGAGGTCGCGCGTTGTCATGCAAAAGAATCACTTTACGTTGATTACTGGCCTGTTTCGCATCAATTCATCATTCAATCAATATAATTGTTGTTGGTAGCGGTCAGCCGTGACTGTTTCAGAAATCAATCGATGAACTTCAGCTGCAGTTTTATTTAAATCAAAGCAGTGAAGAAGTATGTGTCGAAAAAACAACTTATCACGTTTTATTTCAAATCGATTCAAAAAATATCTCTTTCACAAAAAATGAATCTTTGCTCACTCAATTTCATTGACAAATGTCTAACTTCACTACATTTGCAGCTGGAGCCATTTAATTATGAGCGGTGGGAACTTAGTTATACACCTCATATATATGTAAATGTATATACACATAAATTACAATACAATTGTTTGCTAAAGTATTTTATTTCAGTTTTGATAAGATAGTTTATATAGTATTTTGATTTTTAAATCAGTTATAACTACATTATATAGTCATAATTTTCTTTATTTATCCATACGTGTAAGTTAATTTAACTATAGTTTATTTGTATGTATATATATATAATTTTTGTTACATATTAATAGAAAATAAACTTTTATCTAAAATTAACTTTGTCATCCAAATTTAATTTTTAGCTTTAGATATACAACACATTCCAAAAATGTAAGAGATAAAATAAAGAGATAAATCTGATAAATATTATAAAAAACAATTATGTCCATCACACGTAGCAGCAGAAGTAATATTAAAAATAATATCAAAATATATACATATATATATATATATATATATATATATATATAAAATAATATAAAAAATTATAAATAACAAAAACGTAATATCAAAAAATTTATTTGTACACAGGAAAAATGCTTTTTATTCATTAAATGTAAAAATAATAATTTTATTTCAGATTTATATAAAACATGCTTAATATATTTTATTTGTGGTAACAATACAAATACACAAGTAAAAATAAATATTAAGTTAAATATATTAATATCAAATTATATTAATATTAAGTAAATAAATATAGAGACAAAAATATTATTACAATTTAACTTGAACATCATAATTTTCTTTATACGAGAATGTTTGTTTGTAAAAAATTATAATCTGATCTGTTTCACGCGAAAACTTTAAATGATTACCATTTAATTTTGTTTACAACACATTCGTTTTATCTATTTTACCAGTGCGGATTATATGATATATTAACGATGAATATTTTATAAGATAATCAACCTCAATCGATGCTTGTAATAAATTGTTGTCTCAAGATCATTATTCAATGATAATGTTAGATTACAGAATGTAAAATATTATAAATAAGCAATATGTCTTCTTTCTAAAATAGGAAGAAAGAATATATATATGTATATATATTCTTTGTTTCAATTTTACACACACACATATATATATATATTTGTGATATTTTTTTGCATTACTTTTTTCAAAAACTCACATAAAGTAAAATATTGCGCTTTCTGTTTTCTAGTATAACTTAAAATGAATTGTGATCAATAGCGATTTTTTTCACTTTTAAAATTGTGGTTAATGCCAATCTTTTTCATTTCTCTGGTCAAATATTTGTAAATCAATTCAGTTATTTATTTAGATAACAAACTAACAGAAAATGTGAATATGTTAAAAAAAATATCGCATAAGATAATAAAATTCTGACAAATTCTATAAAACAAACAGTAATGGATTGTGAAAAAATTTGAGACGATCTACAAATCGATGAGTTTGAATCGCATTGGCAATACTAGCGTGTTTGTAATTTGGCTTTTGTACTTTAGTGGTTCGTGATGCCATTCAATTCGGAAATTTCGTATGATCTAGATAAAAATAAATGCGCATTTGAAATTTTTTTCCAGGTTATATAGATTTATATATAAAATAGAATAGTTTAACGCCTAAGTAAAAAAGAGATAATATAATTGAAACATAGAATTTTTCCAAGAATAAGTTAAATCGTACACAATATTATAGAGATATTGTCTTTCTTGTAAATATATTTATAATTCTTTATTTTTTATTAAACAATATTACTATTTGTTTTTTTCGATGAATTCTTATGTATACTATTTTTCCTCGCAATCTTATGGAAAATTAAAATTTTTTACTACCATAAAAATATTAAATAAGAGAAAAATCAGAAAATACTGTATAAAAAAATATTAAATAAGAAAAAGCTCTTCAAAAAGGGAATAAGAAAGTTAAAAGTAAATAGAATCAGAAGCGAATAAATCTTTGACTGGTAATTGCGTTATGTGTAAAATTTCACATATGTTTTAATAGAAGACAATGCTTCTGTCCTTTCTCTCCACTTCACCTCGTTGAAATATTTAAATTATATTGCTAGTAAAAATTTAATTTTTGATTGACGTTGTTACTTCTTTTTAATAAAACATATATCATTTCAAATGCAAAATCACATAATATGATTAATTGGATCCTGAGGACAAATAAATTAATATAGAATAAAAATTTACGAACTGTCAAGAGCAATGTTTCAAGTTCCATCTCGGCGAATCTTCGGCCAATACAGGTGCGCATACCGTATCCAAAAGGCATGTATGCATAAGGATGCGGCTCTTTGTTCAATGGAAATTTAGTTTTATCCCGTAACCATCTCTCTGGTATGTATTCGTGTGGTAATGGAAATTGTGCAGATTCCATTGAAATCAATGCATGACAGGCGATAACGTCCAACTGACATTATTGGATGATGCAATACACATAATTTTATTATTCACATAATTTCATAATTTATTCAATTATTCCACAACATACGACAAGTTCAATTCCTCTTTAAATTGTAAAAGATTAATATAAATTTATTTAGCGAATTGAACTTCAGGAACAAGCAAGTAATTAATATTTCTCTTTTGTCTAAATTCAAGCGAATTTTGTTTTAATATATAGAACACTTTAATTTGAAGAGTTTGGTTACACAATAAAATGTTTAATGTTAGTAAATATTTCATAAGAAATATATTTGGACACATTGATTAAAAATACATTAACATTTAATTTATAACATATTTATGTAACTAATAAATGGTGTATATGAGATAAATATTTTTAATTCTAAAAAAATTGATAGGATAAAAAAGAAACGTACCCCTGCTGGTATTCTATATCCTTTTATAGAAACATCCTTTTGCATAGTTCTTTGAATGCCAATAGTAATAGGAAACAATCGCATAGATTCTTTAATGCAGGCCTTAGTATACGTTATTCGATTCAGTATATCATGCGTAACAAGCGATGTTTTGCTCGGTAAAACAGACATTACCTCTTCTCTTAATTTTTCTTGAGTCTTTAAATTATTCGCGATATAATAGAGCAAACCGCCAGCCGCATTGCCAGTCTATAACAGATCTTGTTTACTTAATTCTTTGTGAATCTTATTAATTCTATTGAATTCTACTTAATCTTACATAATATTTGATGTGATTATATACATAAATAATTCTCTATTTTTGTTTGTCTTATTCAACAAAAAATTTACCTCTACACATACATGAAGAAAATTATAAGAATTTATTTTTATCTTTGTTTTACCATTACTATAGCCACTTTTCAGAAAAAGAAAATAATTCTATTTATAAAAGATCGAGCTATATATTAAAAATTAATTTGAATATTGGAATTAGAATTCTCGCACATTACCGTGTCAATACCCGCTATTAACATATCCAATGCCATTATATGAGCTGTTTTTTCGTCGATACGCAAAAGCTTCTCCAGTATACTATGATCTTGCGAATCTATACTGTCTGTCCTTTCACTAAGTTTCTCCTTAGCGCGTTCGATACATTTAATAGAAATTCTAAAATTAAAAATAAATAGTAGTATACAAATGTGAATTGAGAAAATATGACTTTAATAGCATTTATGAATTGTGCTTTAAAACTTCCCACACAGCACATTATACTAAAAGATAACGAAAAGATGTCTTTTTTAAGTTATCTTTTCCACAAAACGAAAAGATGTCTTTATAGACATCTTTTCGTTTTGTCGAAACCACAGCACCAAGTCGTCTAAAAGTACTACTAAAACTGGACATTTTTTTGTCACAGACATCTTTTACTGACATCGTTAAGTCGACGGAAAGATGGCTAAAAGTCGTCTCATGACCCGAATTCAATGACTTTTTAGTCTTGTCCATATGATGACTAAAAGATGACTTGATTCATTCTATATAGATTATCGACACTCGGTAGTGGGAATACTTCAATACACACAATAAATGGATGGGCTATTTCTCCCATTTATCCGCCTAATTTCTAATAATCTGTTTAATATTCTGAATCCCAACAAGAGATCCAGATTATTAAATAAATTATTTTAAATTCAATTTGTCAGAAATTAAACTGATAAACAGAGTAATGTCAGGAAAAGGATGCGGCTCACACACGCATACAATCATTCGCGTAGCACATGTATGTGGCTCTCTCTGATTGATGCGTGCGAGCAGTATCCTCTTTCTGGCATTACTGCTCGTAAAAGGCAAAAATATGCTTCAGATTTTATATTAATTACTAATTCTTTATACAGGGTGGCCGATTTATCTGAAGACATTGAAATATCTCAAAAACTAAGTCCAGCAAACAAAAATGTTTCAGACAAAAGTTGTATGGTTTCGAGGGGGACATAAGATGGTACCATTGGTTTGACCTTGAAGAATTATTTGAAGGTCATATGAAGGTCACTTTCAATTTCTTAAATGGAACCTACTATTTGTCATTGCATATTCTTATAGCTTATCTCGAGAGCTTTCCAAAACACTATAATTAAGTACCTTTTCGTTAAGTACTTTTTGAGTTATGAGGCTTGAAATAATTTCTTAATTTTACATAAACCGTAAAATATCTTGTAAAATATTCATTTTTCGATTATCTTATCTTAATACTTTTATGTACAAAATAATGAGAGGAATCAATTGGTGTAAAGAAAACACATAGTTGTTTTTAAGAAAAAATATGTAATTTGCAATTAACAATTCCATATTTTTTCTTAAAAACAACTATGTGTTTTCTTTTCACCAATTGATTCCTCTCATTATTTTGTACATAAAAGTATTAAGGTAAGATAATCGAAAAATGAATATTTTACAAGATATTTTACGGTTTATGTAAAATTAAGAAATTATTTCAAGCCTCATAACTCAAAAAGTACTTAACGAAAAGGTACTTAATTATAGTGTTTTGGAAAGCTCTCGAGATAAGCTACAAGAATATGCAATGACAAATAGTAGGTTCCATTTAAGAAATTGAGGGTTACCTTCATGTGACCTTCAAATAACTCTTCAAGGTCAAACCAATGGTACCATCTTATGTCCCCCTCGAAACCATACAACTTTTGTCTGAAACATTTTTGTTTGCTGGGCTTAGTTTTTGAGATATTTCAATGTCTTCAGATAAATCGGCCACCCTGTATACATTTCGTGATAAATATTAAATACGAGATAAGTTAAGAGTGGCTCGCCGCGTAGCGGCAAGCGAAGAAACACATGCCACATACTATTATGTCTTTTTTATGTCATCTTTTTCGACAAAGCGAAAAGATGTCTTTATAGACATCTTTTCGTTTTGTCGAAAAGATAACTTAAAAAAGACATCTTTTCGTTATCTTTTAGTATAATGTGCTGTGTGGGTAGTTTTTTATATTTACTCATTAAATGTATCCAGGGCATGGAACAATTTCTTGAGATTTCGCGTATTGTATATCTTCCACAATGATGGCAGGTTTTCCAAGCGATACATGAGATCGAATATGTCTTGTACGCAATTAATCATTATTTGTGGTTCCGAATTCATGGCAAGATTGGGCTTTAAACATCCTAATCGATAACCCAATGCGATCGAACACATTGCTATTTGTTGTATAAGAGTAGATTAGCAGTCATAACCACAGGTATATAATTCAGTATAAAAATAAAGTATATCTATAACTTTTAAGTATTTTTTTGTCGAATCGTTGATAAAAATGAATTATAATCCATTAAAAAATGTACAGAATCGCACATTAAATTATATAATATGTATATCTTATCAAGAGAGAATGTATTATTACATTATTATATTAAATATTGAATATATTGTACAGCTTTTATAATTATATATCATATACGTTATATACAGGGTGTCCCAGGTATCTTCCGTCCAAAAAAAAAGGCAGATTCTCTGGCCAATTTAAAAACGATTTTTCCTCAGCGAAAATGTCGAGGGAGATCATTATTTTTTGCATATTCCCAATTTTTGTCATCATGTATCTTTCTAACTAATCCTTAAATTAAAATTCTATTAAAGTAAACTCTACCTAAAATTAACTAAAGAATGTGACTTTATTAATATTTTATTCCCATAAGCCTTAGTTTGCGAAAAACCCTTTATTTTCAATCGTTTATAACTCGAAAACTATTAGTGCCGCGACATTTTCGCTGAGGAAAAATCGTTTTTAAATTGGCCAGAGAATCTGCCTTTTTTTTTGGACGGAAGATACCTGGGACACCCTGTATATTGTATGTATAATTGATGTTCTGTTGTTTTTGTATATTTCTTTTTTCGAAAAGAACAATAAAACATCAATGGCATAATAAGTATTTCACAATTCATTCGCATAAATGCATATACATATACTTACATTCCAAACTCCATTTATACAATTCATTCATAAAGTTATTTGGCAATTCTAGAGTTTTAGGATCTCGCAATGCTCGTATCTTTTCTATGAATTCGATGGTCACTTCACTTATTTGCGTGATATGCGCTGTGACTGTTTGCGGTTGCATCATGTGCGGGTTAACTTTTGAGCGAACATCGCGCCATACCTTTCCTTGACTGGAAACAGCAGAGAAAGAAAGAGCTTTTTTCCAAGAAAAGAAATAATATTTTATGTGATCTACCATAATTATGCTTATTTATTTATAAATCTGATTTAATTTCTGTCATTTTATATTATTATGATTTGAAAGTAATAGTGTGGCAACATTTTTCTCAGAATAAAGTATTTAAAAAAGTAAAATTAATCTTTAATTTGTATCATATGTTTAATTTTTGTCTATAGTCTATCATATATAACTACTAAAATTGTAACATTATAACATTATAAATATATATGCGTATATACAGGGTGACCCATTTTAACTTAGGCAGCCAAATAACTACACCCAGCAAACAAAAATATTTCAGACAAAATTTATGTTTTCGGGGGGGCCTAAAGGTACCTTTGTTTGTCCCAGAAGAGCTTTTTAGGGGCCCGTGAAAGTCACTTCCATTTTTTTTAAATAGACCCCCCTATATATTTTTGCACATTCTTGTAGCTTATCTCGAGAGCTTTCCAAAACACTATAACTAAGTACCTTTTCGTTAAGTACTTTTTGAGTTATGAGGCTTGAAATAATTTCTTTATTTTACATAAACCGTAAAATATCTTGTAAAATATTCATTTTTCGATTTTTTTTTTTAAAAATAAATTTAAAAAAAAAAATTTTTTAAAAAAAATATTAATTTCAATTACAATTCCATTTTTTTTCTTAAAAATAATTGTTTTCTTTACACCAATTGATTCCTTTCATTATTTTGTACATAAAAGTATTAAGGTAAGATAATCGAAAAATGAATATTTTACAAAATATTTTACGGTTTATGTAAAATTAAGAAATTATTTCAAGCCTCATAACTCAAAAAGTACTTAACGAAAAGGTAGTTAGTTATAGTGTTTTGGAAAGCTCTCGAGATAAGCTACAAGAATGTGCAAAAATATATAGGGTGTTCCATTTAAAAAAATTGAAGTGACTTTCACGTGACCTTCAAATGACTCTTCAAGGTCAAACCAATGGTACCATCTTATGGCCTCCTCGAAACCATACAACTTTTGTCTGAAACATTTTTGTTTGCTGGGCTTAGTTTTCGAGTTATTTGGCTGCCTAAGTTAAAATGGGTCACCCTGTATACATACATATGTATATGTATACATGTTGCAATTTTAATGGTCAACAGTGTATAATTTTTCTCAGAAGCAATAAATAATTTAAGTTATCACGAAAGATGAATAGAAAAAAAGAAAGAAGAGAAACAGAGAGAAAATGTGATAAAAATTTTTTAGAAAGAGGTTTGTATTACAGATAATATATTTGTAAAGATAAAATTTTGATATTTGCAATTTACTGTTTATTAATGCAATGTGTATTAAAAGATTTCTCCTTTTTATCACAAATAATTATATTCTTATCAAAAATTTATTGTACTGACTCTACTGCAAGACCATACTGTCCATCGTAGATATGTTTCCTATTCTTGCGATAGTAATGTAAGCTTTCTAAGGCAATTCGTATCGGTGAAGTGCTTGTCAAATGATACATCTCTTCGCAAAGTTGCGGACAGAATAGATAGACACATGGTCGACGATTCATTAAGCCGTCCAGTTTGACGATGTTGCCATACTGTTCGTGCAGCATACGTAATAGAGTCATAACATCTGCATTACCGTATTCACCTACATCATTTTCATCAATAAGTAGTCACTTTAAAGATGCACGTGGTTTAAGAGAATGAGAAAGTATATATGTTATATTTGTACAATAATTGTTACCTTTTTTTAATTTAATAAAATGATAATAATAGTTAATAAAATAAATAATAATAATTAATAAAATAATAGATATGATACTGTTAAATAAGCTCTTATTAAAACAATTTTATATTGGAATAAATAATGCAAGTAGGAGTCTGATTAACAGATGTTGAGAGAGAGAGAGAGAGAGAGAGAGAGAGAGAGAGAGAGAGAGAGAGAGAGAGAAAAAAGAAAAATATATAAATCTTATTTTTATTTTTACTTTGATATCCTTTCAATCTCTTTCTATTTCTCGGTCTCGCACTCGCATCTAAAAACAGAACATTGCTATTATTTCTTTAAATGTTATTAACTTTTAATCAAAGAAATTTTTACATATGTTGAATAATAACAATAATAGGAAATCTAAGATAAATAATTAGAGAGATAACAAAATTTGTTAGAGATTATTTGTTTAGGTCCTTCATGCAATTCAAAAGACACTAAAATTAAAGTAACAATAAAATAACATGTCACATATTGTACTTCTCCTATAAGTACTATACGATTTGTATTTGTCTATTAATTATTAATTTTTTTAAAATTTCTCATTATTTATTAATTATATATAGAATTATATGTAATTCATTATTTGTAATTCATTTAAACTTTATGCTTAAATTTGGAATCGATTGATAAGCAATATTTTTATTATTTCAAATATAAATTGATCAAAGAGTTTTTACCTATATAAGGTATGAATCTAAACCAATTGCCAAGCAAAGGCAATGCTTTTGGACCAGGAATATTTTTGGTCGGCCATACATATTGCGGTTTGTTTTCTATGTTTGTTATTTTACTATCCACTGAACATCCTTTGATCGACTTTGCGCGACTTTGTACATTTGATGACAATCGGAAACCATTAACCGTTTCACGAATAAAAAACCTGATATGCATCATACTTTTTATTAGATGCTCTTGACTTTGTTCTGTAACATATCAATATCTGTTTATATCAGAAACGATGCTGATAAATGAGTGATTTCGCAAGATTATTATTTTAACGCATTCATAATACATAGTTAATACTATGTTGACATTTATTTGAAATATATAATAAACATATAAAATTACATATTTTATTTAATAAATGTATAACGAGAAGTATTTATTTAGATAATAAAGAAATATCTAAAACTGTCGAATTGAGAATTTAAGATAAAAATATTAATGTTAACACTTACTCATACACAAATATGATATTAAAATTGAAACCAATGTGTGTTCATAAAATACGTTATACATTCGCGTAATTGATTGTTAAATTAAATAAAATGCATTTATATCAAATATGATGAAACAATCTTGCATGTGAACGCATACCTTTTTTGTGTTTCTTCCGTCTGTAAAAATTACGACAATTTTTTAACATAGATATTCTTCTGCTTATCTTTCTCACTTTCTACGCACTGAACAAGAACTGGCTTCCCAATAGCACAAAAGACCAAAAACATTTTAAAGATATTTAAAGACGGATACAAGACGTCTTTAAGTTTGTTTTAGATGTTTTTTAGGGACGTGTCTGGGTTGTTTCTGTTTATCTTTCTGTTGATTTTCATTATTTTAATATTCGTCGTATATATAATAACGATTTCGACACAAATGAAATTGAATCATAATATAAACAGATATAAATATTTGACGAGATACAAAAATAAGATCGAAATCTGATTTATCTTAAAAGCAGATAGTTAAATAAAATATGTTATTAAATTTACAAAAAAGAGAGAAAATATATATATATATATATATATATATATATATATATATATATATATATTTATTTTTATTTATCATCTTTATCATTTTCTAAACATTTTGTTTTTTTATATGTGATATTAAAAATATTGTGTATTTATAAAGTAAATATGTGTGATACATGCTAATAATTCTTAAAGAAGGGACTCGAAATAAGATATATGTTGAAATTATAAACAAATAATTTATAGAAATGATTCAAATGAATAAATTGCATATAAAAATAAGAGATATTTTGTTATAAAAGCTATTAGATTGTTTCTCATCTTAAATTTGAAAAACTCTATAGATAATAAAGAAACTTAGTTTATACATTAAAATAGGGAGTATCTCCCGTTTGACCACGTTACGATTGATCACAGCCAATTATATCGACCTGTGCCTAAGGTAACCAGCAACGATTAATCAATCAGAGAGTCCTATTTTGAATTGGCCAATTGGCGACGTGGTCAATCGGGTACCCTCCATTAAAATGTAATATTGTTCATATAATTTATATTATGGAAATTTTATCCCAGACAGCACAAAAAGGCCAAAAGATGTCTTAAAGACGTTTAGAGGACTTTAAGACATCTTTAAGTCGTCTTTTAGATGTCTTTTGAACATGTGTGCTGTCTGGGATATTTTTAGAAGAAGAATTTGCGGTAGAGAAGTGCCAATGATTTTAAGAGTAATTTCAACCCCTCTGGACTTAGAAATTTTCATGTGCCTTAAAACTAAAAATGATGAAATTTCTGTAATTTTTATTGTAATTATTCGTTGCTTACTAAATATCAGCAGAATTGGTAATAACTAAAGATATATACTAGAGAAGCTTATAAATAATTATTTAATTATTTAAATATCTGCAGAAAAACTATTATTTTTTAATTTTTCTTTCTTGTTTTATATATACATTTTCAAATTATTATAATGTCATCACAATGAATCAATAAAAGTACTTTACATATATATATATAATCATAAAGAAACAGAAATAGAAGAAAATAAAAATTAAGAAAAAAAATAGAAAACAAATGTACGAAACTTAATATGTACGAAACTTAAATTATCTCTTTCTTACGGAGCATTATTATGTTTAACATATAATATTACGTGTGGATTAATTTCTTGCATAGGATTTGCGGCTATACGTATTTTTTTCAGATTGTCTAAAGCGGGGTGCACAAATTTTTGCATAAGCGCATAACCATAAGCATAAAAAAATTGATTCGTTCATTTCCTTATGCATATACTTGTGGACCAATCAATTTCCTTATGCTTATGGTTATTCATAAAAGCCTGTGCTCCCGGCTTTAGAGACAACTTTGTGAAGGTAGAAAATTAAAATTAATTTTTCAAACTTTTAACAATTGCAATTAATTATTAATTATTTGTTTGTTTTGTTGGCCTGATTTTAATATTTGTTCGGTTATTTTAATTATTATTAAGAAAATAAGTATCAATATGAAGTTAGTCTATTTAATCGAAATTTTTAATTTTTTTCCAATTATTATATCAGATTTATAGACTTCTATATATTATAACATTATCATCCCACACAACATTATGTCGTCTTAAAGAAGTCTTAAAGACGTCATGAAATTTCTAAAGACGTCTTAAGAAGTTATCAGAATTACATCTTTATGACGTCTTATGTCCCGATTTAAGATATCTGTCTGGCATTGTTTTAAGACGTCTCACTCAAGACATATAATTAAATGTCTCACTCAGGATGTTATAAAGACGTCTCAGACATTTCAATTAAGACGAATTTTAGACGTGCGTAATTCGGTCGGTAAAATAGCTGCATATTGATTTATTGATTTATTCTATAATAAATAACAAAACTCATCATTTTAAGTTCATTTCTTTATTATATTTTGGTTGATACAAAGTTTTCAATGGTACAACTAGTCTAGTAGCATCAATACGCGATGATGACCAAGCATTCCATTGCGCACATCGTCACAATCTTCATTTTGTTGAATAAAATCTTCATATGTTGTCACAGTGCTGTAAAAAAATATAAAAAAGATAATTAATATATTTTTTTTTACAATATAGAATTTAATTTTTTACACACACACACACACACACACACACACACACACAAATTTAAATATATAAGTGAAATATGATATAAGATGATATACATTTACATATATTAAAAAACATATATTAATTTCAATGTTTTCTCATTTTCAACACTAAAAATGTTATGCAGCAACATTATACAGCCCTATTGTTTTTTAAATAATATCGTATGGAATTTTCAATAATTTACCAACCTTTTTCTCCTTATTTCTTAAATAGTTGAGGCGATGTCCCGCATGTCGTAACCATTCTTGGATGGTCTTTTTAATATCGTGCATATTACTTTTTTCGTCGTCCGAAACGTATGCTGAAAAACGATTTGTTACATAATTATTAAAATATTTTGTGCTTTAATTCCAATAGTTAGAATAGGGTAGTCATGAAGTAAAGTATAGCTATAAACGTTTGTAACTTTTGGAAAGAATATAAAAATTTTGATCCGTAAAAAATTGGAAAGAGTATAAAGTGTAGAAGAATATTTGAACTAAATTTGAAGTAAGATCTTATTAATAATTCTGAAGAAAAATTTAAAGTTAAAAGTGCACGTTACATCTAAGCATATGTTAGATACTATCTCGAATACTGATGTTCGAATACATTAAAGGTGCAACTATTTTTAAGCAATATTACATAAAAAGGAGAAATAAAAATATATCTTAAAGAAATAATAATTACCCATAATAACTGTGACAAAACTTGTGTCCTTAATTGCCGTTGATCTTTTTTGGCCTGTCCATGATAATTTGCGGCACAATTCATCCGATAATGTGTATTTTATAATATTCCTTGTCTTGTGAACGAAAGTGTTTCCTCCAATTTTTGCAATTTTCCTTTTCTATAACAGAATGTTACAAAAATGTTTAATAATATTTTCAATTTAAGCCGCTTGAATTGAAGAAAAAGGAAACATGAATTTAATATATTTTAAGAGCTTCTTTCAAAATTACTAAGCGACAAAAGGCAGCAAAAATTGTAATAAAATGTAAAAGAATGTTATATATTACGCTTTAAGTAAATTTAAGTAAATAGTTTATACTATAAATCTAAATTTGCGCACTAATAACCGCGTGTCTTTTGATTTTTATTTGCCTTTTTACCCCTTAGTAATTTATTATTATGTTGAGCCTATTATTTTCATTATTTTATTTTTCAAAATTGTTTTTATTAAGTACTTGCAGTTATGAGGCTTGAAATCGTTTCTTAATTTTATATAAACCGTAAAATATCTTATTTTGCACATAAAAGTATTAAGGTGAGGTAATCGTAAAATATTCATTTTTCGATTACCTCACCTTAATACTTTTATGTATAAAATAATGAGAGTAATCAATTGGTGTAAAGAAAACACATAGTTGTTTCGAAGGAAAAATATGTAATTTGCAATTAACAATTCCTCTCATTATTTTGTACATAACAGTATTAAGGTAAGATAATCGAAAAATGAATATTTTACAAGATATTTTACGGTTTATGTAAAATTAAGAAACTACTTCAAGCCTCATAACTCGGAAAGTACTTAATTAAAAAATATTTTATTAGAATGTTTTAAAAAGCTCTCGAGGTAAGCTACGAGAATATGTAATAAAAAACATTTTTTTGTAAAACGTATTATTTGAGAAATATTTGAGGTTATTTAAAATGGGACACCTTGTATATAGAACGATCACCATTTTCAATGTTCATACACCGATTGCAGTTATTTGATATTATATTGATATAGTTAATGCAGTTATTTGAAATTAAATTGAATTGCTTTTTTAACATTCAATTTAATTTCAAATAACTGCATTATTGCATATTTGCAATAATGCAGTTATTTGAAATTAAATTGAATGTTGCACACAAAATGGACACAGTATATATTGCGAATACACTAGCAACTTATGACAAATGACTGCTATCATAAGATAAATGAAAACTATCTGAGATGCTCCTTTCTTCTTTCAGTTAAAAAGAATGTCAAAAAATATATATTGATATATGAAATATGAGATCTAAAAGTATCAATAAGTTTTAAAAATATCATGTGTTTTATACAAATAACAACTTACCTATAAAAACTAGTTTTATTTGGGGAATTATTGAATACTTGAAGAATTGTGATCTGCGTAAATGATACATAAATTGTGGATATAAGGAAAAATTTTCTGCCAATCTAAAGCTAGTTGGATCATCTTTTGCATATTCTCCGAATTTTTGATACTGCAATAATAAGATTTTACACCTCAAAATAGATACAATATATATTTATGTGTAAATCTATATGTATAAATATATAAAGTTTAAGC
Organism: Camponotus pennsylvanicus; assembly: GCA_023638675.1. NCBI lineage: Eukaryota > Metazoa > Arthropoda > Insecta > Hymenoptera > Formicidae > Camponotus > Camponotus pennsylvanicus. Next base: position 1,029,181 of record JALHBL010000534.1, on the reverse strand, counting down.
TTTATATTAAGTGTAATTAGGCACAATTTTAATGATAGAAACTACTAACAAGTCTAATCAGAATATGATCAACCCATCTTCAAACATTTGGACCATCATCACTTTCTGCTCGAAATACAGTTAAACGTGACATAAAAACAGCTGTTGCTTCCTCAAATTCTATGCTTACATGATGCAAAGATGATGATTCATCTGCCCAACTGATAATTAAAGATATCCCTATAACATCAAAAATATTTATGATATTATATTATTATTTATGATATTATAAATATTTATGATATACATATAATGTATAATAAAAAATATTTTTACTTTCTTGCAATAGTAGTAACTCTAATTCGCCTTTGTCCATTACTATGTTAATATTGGATAATGAATTGAATACAGCCTCTTCCACTTTGCGGAATTGGGGCTGTATGTTAATTTGCAACTTCAAAGAATAATGCTGTTGTTGTAGATGGTGTCAATGAACAAAATTTCCCCTGCCAAGTAAGCCTACTTCTTGTAGTACTCCAACACTTGATCCTTTCTCCCACTGATATACACAAGATCCAATTGCTCCAGAAACTTTAATTTTCTGAGATGTTTTTACTTCTAACATTGCATTGAATGCTATTTTCAAATCACCCTTGGCATCTGTAGCAAATATTCGTTGAAAAGTTTGTTTGAATAATGAAGAATTAAATGAATCCCCCATCATCATATGACCACCAGTATAGTTGCAATATTGTCGCCTTTCTAATAAACCAGTTTGGTCAAGAGCACAAAAATAAATATCTATTATAAATATCTATTATGGCCATTAGTTGCAGCACGTGATGCAAGTGTATCATAATGCTTAATTGCCTTTTTATGCTTAGCATTATCTTTTTGAATATCATGATGTGTATCATAATGCTTAATTGCCTTTTTATGCTTAGCATTATCTTTTTGAATATCATGATGTGATCTGATTGGTTGTCATAAATCATCAGTTACAACTTGGCCAGGTCCTTGAGAACATGGTCCGTCAACAAATAGCATAATCCTTAAATACATTGATAGCATTATATGTAGGATTACAATGAAAAACATAACATATATACATCATATTACAACATATAAATACCTAGCATCAGTATTTGCATAACTAGCTTCTAAGAGACCCGTGGCCGACTGCTAATGCCACACTTGTAGATCGCAATGAACGTTTCTCTGGCCCAACAGACCATGGATCACATTGCAGTTCTCCTAAAAGATCTGTCGAACTGTCTCATATCACACTTATGTACTGGTTACAAAAAGCGATTAGCAGCTGGCAATAGTTACGCACCAGGTCCTCTTGGTTGATTTGGATTTTGTCCAGGAATTAGTCTACCTATACCTATCAAAATGTAATGTGAATAAAATGCAATAAAGTAATCATGAAGAACAATGACTAATATAGTAAATATAACTTGGGACTTATTCTATTCGTACCTAACATCTTGAACTTGTTTTGGTTGAAGATCCTTTGTGCTTCTAATTCATGAACTTGAATCATTTTGCCAAATGTGATAAGACCAATAAGAGCATTGAGTGAAAGCAGAGACAATGACATTTGTAATGAATCTTTAAGTGCCTCTAATTCTTCATCATCCAGACATATGTATCCGCAAAAAGTAGAAATATTGATGGCAAACATTGGGCACGCTAAATAATACATATAAATACATACAATTGGACTCAGATACAATAATATTTAAAGTAATATATAAGTAACATATATATATATATATATATATATATATATATATATATATATATATATATATATATCATAAATTTATATATAATAAAAACTATAATAAATCATGTAATGTCAATAAATAATAATAAAAAAAATGTTCGAAAAGAATCAAATCTTAAAAAAAGTAAAATCAAAAATATTTGTTTCATAATATAACTATTCAACATATATAACACATATATAACACTATTATTCAAATAAATGCATACATTTTGATCATTTAAATATATTTCCCTTTTGTTTCTTATTTCGAAGAATTTCCTCATAAATTCTTTTTGCAAAGTTCTTTTCTCATAATTATTAATATAACTCACAATATGTGTATTATAATGTAACTTAAAAAAATTAATATATAATGATAACACAAATTTAGAATTTATTGAAATATAAAAATACCTTTACAATTTTTTTATCAATACTATATGCTCCTAATAAATAATTTGATTTTTTAAATTATCTTATATGATATAGACAGAAAATTACAAGAGAATTATGCATTAAATAAAATACAAATTTAAATGAAGTATAAAGAATAATAAAGAATATGAATGTAAATACATCATAATAAAGAAACACATTAAAATATACTTTAATTTCTAATTGAAATAAACTACTTTAATATTTTTCAAAATGTTTCTTGTGATAAATAAAAAATGATTTTGTTCTATTCATTTATAATACCTTATTACTTACCACGATAGTCTACTTGATATAATGGATTTAAAATAGCTCTGCATGTAGATCTTGTACATAAAACTGGATCATATTGAATTGGTGGAAGATCTACTTATTCCTTAATTGGTTGATACAAAGTTTTCAATAGTACAACTAGTCTAGTAGTATCAATACGCGATGATGGCCAAGCATTCCATTTATGGAACGCACACCGTCACAATCTTGTTGAATAAAATTTTGTTGAATAAAATCTTCATATGTTGTCATAATGCTGCAAAAAAAATATACAAAAGATAATTAATATATTTTTTTACAATATAGAGTTTAATTTTTTTACACATACATATATACATATATATATATATATATATATATATATATATATATATATATATATATAACGTAGCATAAAGTTGTAAGCGAAATGAACCAAATCCATTTCCTACTATGGCCATGTTCCAAAATTCACTGCCAGCGCAGAAAATATATAATATACGTAACGTGAACTAAAGATTTTTAGCACTGGCAATGAATTTTGGAACACGCCCTAACCCCATTCTACAATGGCAATAACAAGGCTGTAGGAGTAAAGAATAAACTGTTTCTAATGAAGTAAAGACAAGAAGTAACGAAATAGAAATTCTCATTAGTACTCTAAGGTAATAGTAGTACAAAATGAGAATTGTCTATTTCATTACTTCTTCTTCTTTACTTCACTAAAAACGATTTAATCTCTACTCCTACAGTCTTGTTACTGCCATTGTAGAATGGGCTCTATGTATGTTCTACGGCGGACGCGCAATAAGAATTAAGAACGCAGAATTCTTCCGTGACTGCGTATGCGAGACCACCGTAGAACGCACGAAATCCATAGGAAATGGATTTGGTTATTTCGCTTACATCTTACAATCTTATGCTATGGCCATTGCAGACCCGGCTTTAAATGTCATTAATTCTTACCTGTGCAAAGCACTGCTCAACTTTGGTAAATGGAATAATTTATTTTCCAACTCGATCCCGTCTAATGCCTGCCTGGCCTGGCACCGCGGCCATCTTAAAAATGGCGTATTAAAATGAATGGGTCTGTTCTTTTCAGCTGCACTGCTGCACTAGTGCAATTAGTAAGAGTACGTGAAAGAAAGTATGTTTGTCTCTTTCTAACTTATGTTCTTAAAAACATCAGAAAGACGTCTATTGGTCAAGTCTGAAAGGCGTCATAAGAAAGGCATGTTTAAGACGTCTAAAAAAATACGTCTTAAATTGAATGTCTTAAAAACATCAGAAAGACGTCAATTGGTCAAGTCTTAAAGGCGTCATAAAAAAGACATGTTTAAGACGTCTTGAAGACATGCATGTTGTGTGGGATAGATCTGTTCTTTATATCTGAACTGGTCACACTGCATTAGTTCAGAGGTTATCCTTTTCATGTACAGACTTCTATCAGAGAGAAGAATGGCTGCGTTCAGCAGAAAAAGCTGCTTTGCAACTGTTGTAAAATTCGTGAGCCTGATTGGTGTATGCTCTTAATTTTGACTGGATCTAAGAGCATACACCAATCAGATTCACGAATTTTACAACAGTTGCACAACAGCTTTTCCTGCTGAACGCAGCCAATGAGAGGTGTCACGGCCCGCTTTTAGGTTTGTGCAAGGGCCTTAAATCCTTATAAGAGGAGTCACCGATGAAAAAAGACAAAAAGAATTATTTTGATCGTTGTGTGCAAACGGTACAATCATTGGCCACATTCAGCGGATTCAACTACTAACGTTAAGCCGGGTCTACATTGGTCGTATCGTAAAGCGTCGTCTACAATGGCCGTAGCATAAGGTTGTAAGGCCGTAGTCGTAAGAAATTGACCAATCACAGTTGATTATTCTCCTGAACTTCAACTGGGATTGGTCAATTTCTTACGACTACGGCCTTACAACCTTATGCTACGGCCATTGTAGACGACGCTTAAGATTGTAAGGCCGTAGTCGTAAGAAATTGACCAATCACAGTTGATTATTCTCCTGAACTTCAACTGGGATTGGTCAATTTTTTACGACTACGATCCTACAACCTTACGATACGACCAATGTAGACCCGGCTTTACGTTCCAAAACGTAAGTAACCGAAGGAAATTTTACTCGATGGCCTAGAAAAGTCTTCTTTCCCACTAGAAAAGCTGCCTTGGATATATCCAGTTCCGATTAGGGATTCCGTGCGCGCGCATGTGCGGTTCTGCGCATGAGCAATCGTGACGTCACAGTTGACTACAGTAACGTAATAAGCAATATAAGCATATGTGATGTCCTATTTATGCTTTTCCTCTTTCCTTTTATCCTTTATAATAATTAATATGTATAAAATAATTAAATTATATATATATATATATACCCAGACAGCACAAAAAGGCCAAAAGATGTCTTAAAGACGTCTAGAGGACTTTAAGACGTCTTTAAGTCGTCTTTTAGATGTCTTTTGGACATGTGTGCTGTCTGGGTATATATATAACGTGTCTTTATACACATACATATTTTTATCTATAATTTTTTCATACGTTTTTATCATAGACTTATAGAATAGACTGGCCCCTACCGTAAGAGGCGGCGTTGAAAGATGTAAAGGACAGAGAGATGATTCTGGGACTCTCTGTCCTTCTCTTTCGTCCCGTGGTGGGGACACTGATGGGATGGGTGAAAACGAAGCGAGCATGCGTGTAGGAGATGAGGGGAAAGCAGCGTGCATGCTCGCTTCGTTTTCACCCATCCCATCAGTGTCCCCACCACGGGACGAAAGAGAAGGACAGAGAGTCCCAGAATCATCTCTCTGTCCTTTACATCTTTCAACGCCGTCTCTTACGGTAGGGGCCAGTCTATTCTATAAGTCTATGGTTTTTATATAGCTGGGTAACGGTGCCCTTTTTTATTAGTATAAGGTACTTCACTAACAGCGTATTGCCGCACATGCGCGTAGAGGGAATCCCTAATCGGAACACTGGATATATCGCGTCCTGCCTTTTCACATGCTTGCGCTGCCTTGAGGGTGGGGTCCCATGGAGCGTATGGCTGATGGCAGAGAACTAGACGTGAGCTCTTACGTCTGTCGTAGTCGTGGACGTAAAGTAAGACAGAGAGAAACCGTATGTCGTAAAGACCATTGTGAATGCGGAAAGGCACTTTCGCATTCACAATGGTCTTTACGACATACGGTTTTTCTCTGTCTTACTTTCGTCCACGACTACGACAGACGTAAGAGCTCACGTCTAGTTCTCTGCCATCAGCCTATTATGATACGCGCGTATCGGGCGTATTGAAAATCTGACCAATCGCAGACGTTCCGCTGTTTGTGATACGGGAAAGTTACGTCTGCGATTGGTCAGATTTTCAATACGCCCGATACGCGCGTATCGTAATACGGGGACCCCACCCTGAGAGTCTTCGCAGTTTTGATCAAATAAAAAATCATCCTATTTGAACCAATCAAAAAGGCTTAAGAGTTTCGGAACGGCCATTCGAGTAAAATTTTCTCGGTTACTTACGTTTTGGAACGTAACTTAAGTAGCAATCGAACATGATTGGTTTCTACTTTCAGGTCCGACCAATCAGCGTCGAATTACATCAGAAAATCTGGTAATGTTGCCCAACTGTTGAGTCCGCTGAATGCGGCCATTGGCCACATTCGGACTCAACAGTTGGACAACGTTATTAGAATTTCTGATGTAATTGACGCTGACTGGCCGGATTTGAAAGTAGAAACCAATCATGTTCGACTGTTGCTTAGCGATTGAGTGCGCTGAATTCGGCTATTCTACGCATGCGTTAAATCCAAGTAGTCACAAATGACGTGGCTTGGAAAGTGTATGTAAAAGAGAAAATTATTATTTTCTTAATTAAACAATACATTTCATAGTGGGAGGTTGATAAAATTGTATTCATGAACAGTGCTAATTAACTTGTGCTATTTTCTTTAAAGATAATTGTAAGTATTTGTTAATTTGTGATTAATTTACTACAACAATTTTTTGTATTCTTGATATCTACTCTTTTGGAAATTTATTCATTATTCTGCACTTATGTTATATGAAATAATTATATAAAAAAAAGAAAAAATATATATATATATATATATATATATATGTATATATATATATATATATATATATATATATATATATATATATATATATATATATATATATATATATATATATATATATGTATATATATATATATATATATATATATATGTATATATGTGTATATATATATATATATATATAAATATATATATATATATATATATATATATATATGTATATATGTGTAAAAAAATTAAACTCTATATTGTAAGAAAATATATTATCTTTTGTATATTTTTTTTACAGCATTATGACAACATATGAAGATTTTATTCAACAAAATGAAGATCGTGACGGTGTGCGTTTCACATGGAATGTTTGGCCCTCATCGCGTATTGATGCTACTAGATTAGTTGTACCATTGGGTACTTTGTATCAACCAATTAAGGAACGAGTAGATCTTCCGCCAATTCAATATGATCCAGTTTTATGTACAAGATCTACTTGCAGAGCTATTTTAAATCCACTATGTCAAGTAGACTATCGTGCAAAATTATGGGTCTGCAATTTTTGCTTTCAGAGAAATCCTGTAAGAAAAAATTCTATCCATTTTCTTTTAAGCTAAATCATTTTAGCTAGATTGAGTTTAACTTAATTAGATTTAAGCTAGCAATTGTTCAATTTTGGAAGTAAACTCAGCAGAATAGTAAGCTATAGATCCTTGATGTATCTTTGATAAAAATGACTAAAATAATATGATTTAGATTGTATATCATAAGATTTTAATCTTGTGTTATAGTATGTATGTATATACACAGCATATATATGCTATACATATACACACATGTATACAATATAATGTATATATAATCTGTATAATATATTCATGTATATTTTTCATGTATGTTCATTATTTTTTTTTAGTTTCCACCACAATATGCTGCAATTTCAGAACAGCATCAGCCAGCTGAACTTATTCCAATGTTTTCAACAATCGAGTATACAATAATGGTAAGTAATAAGGTATTATAAGTGAATAGAGTAAAAATCATTTTTTATTTATCACAAGAAACATTTTGAAAAATATTAAAGTATTTATTTCTATTAGAAATTAAAGTATATTTTAATGTGTTTTTTTATTTTATTATGATGTATTTACATTCATATTCTTTATTACTTCATTTAAATTCGTATTTTATTTAATACATAATTCTCTTGTAATTTTCTGTCTATATCATATAAGATAATTTAAAAAGTAGTCAAATTATTTATTAGGAGCATATAGTATTCATAAAAATATTTTAAAGGTATTTTTATATTTCAATAAATTCTAAATTTGTATTATTATTATATATTATTTTTTTTAAAGTTAAATTATATTAATACGCATATTGTGAATTATATTAATAATTATGAGAAAAAAACCTTGCAAAAAGATTTTATGAGGAAATTCTTCGAAATAAGAAACAAGGGAAATATCATATATAAATGATCAAAATGTATACATTTATTTGAATAGTAGTGTTATATATGTGTTATATATGTTGAATAATTATATTATGAAACAAATATTTTTGATTTTACTTTTTTTAAGATTCGATTCTTAAGAATATTATTTTTTATTATCATTTATTGACATTACATGATTTATTATAGTTTTTATTATATATAAATTTATGATATATATTATTTTAAATATTATTGTATCTGTGTCCAATTGTATGTATTTATATGTATTGTTTAGCGTGCCCAATGTTTGCCACCAATATTTCTACTTGTTGTGGATACATGTCTGGATGATGAAGAATTAGGGGCACTTAAAGATTCATTACAAATGTCATTGTCTCTGCTTCCACCCAATGCTCTTATTGGTCTTATCACATTTGGCAAAATGGTTCAAGTTCATGAATTAGGATGTGATGGTTGTAGTAAAAGTTATGTATTTCGTGGCACAAAGGATCTTCAACCAAAACAAGTTCAAGATATGTTAGGTACGAATACAATAAGTCCCAAGTTATATTTACTATATTAGTCATTGTTCTTCATGATTATTTTATTGCATTTTATTCACATTACATTTTGATAGGTATAGGTAGACCAATTCCTGGACAAAATCCAAATCAACCAAGAGGACCTGGCGCGCAACTATTGCCAGCTGCTAATCGCTTTTTGCAACCAGTACATAAGTGTGATATGAGTTTGACAGATCTTTTAGGAGAACTGCAACGTGACCCATGGCCTGTTGGGCCAGGGAAACGTTCATTGCGATCTACAGGTGTGGCATTGGCAGTCGCCACGGGTCTCTTAGAAGCTAGTTATGCAAATACTGGTGCTAGGTATTTATATGTTGTAATATGATGTATATATGTTACGTTTTTCATTGTAATCCTACATATAATGCCATCAATGTATTTAAGGATTATGCTATTTGTTGGCGGACCATGTTCTCAAGGACCTGGCCAAGTTGTAACTGATGATTTACGACAACCAATCAGATCACATCATGATATTCAAAAGGATAATGCTAAGCATATGAAAAAGGCAACTAAGCATTATGATGCACTTGCATCACGTGCTGCAACTAATGGCCATATAATAGATATTTATTCTTGTGCTCTTGACCAAACTGGTTTATTAGAAATGCGACAATGTTGCAACTCTACTGGTGGTCATAAGGTGATGGGGGATTCATTTAATTCTTCATTATTCAAACAAACTTTTCAACGAGTATTTGCTAAAGATGCCAAGGGTGATTTGAAAATGGCATTCAATGCAACCTTAGAAGTAAAAACATCTCGGGAAATTAAAGTTTCTGGAGCAATTGGACCTTGCGTATCATTGGGAGTGAAAGGATCAAGTGTTGGAGAACAAGAAGTAGGTTTAGGTGGTACTTGTCAGTGGAAATTTTGTTCATTGACACCATCTACAACAACAGCATTATTCTTTGAAGTTGTAAATCAACATACAGCCCCAATTCCGCAAGGTGGAAGAGGCTGCATTCAATTCATTACCCAATATCAACATAGTAATGGACAAAGGCGAATTAGAGTTACTACTATTGCAAGAAAGTAAATATATTTTTTATTATACATTATATGCGATAATATTATAAATATTTATGATACTATAGGAATATCTTTAATTATCAGTTGGGCAGATGCATCGTCATCTTTGCATCATGTAAGCGCAGGATTTGATCAGGAAGCAGCAGCTGTTCTCATGTCACGTTTAGCTGTATTTAGAGCAGAAAGTGATGATGGTCCAGATGTTTTAAGATGGGTTGATCGTATGCTGATTAGACTTGTTAGTAGTTTCTATCATTAAAATTGTGCCCAATTACACTTAATATAAAGCTTAAACTTTATATGTTTATACATATAGATTTACACATAAATATATATTGTATCTATATATTTTGAGGTGTAAAATCTTATTATTGCAGTGTCAAAAATTTGGAGAATATGCAAAAGATGATCCAAATAGCTTTAGATTGGCAGAAAATTTTTCCTTGTATCCACAATTTATGTATCATTTACGCAGATCACAATTCTTACAAGTATTCAATAATTCTCCAGATGAAACTAGTTTTTATAGGTAAGTTGTTATTTTATTTTTATAAAACACATGATATATTTAAAACTTATTGATACATTTAGTTCTCATATTTCATATATCAATATATATTTTTTGACATTCTAGACATATGCTTATGCGTGAAGATTTAACAAATTCTTTAATTATGGTTCAGCCAATTTTATACAGTTATGGATTTAATGGCCCTCCAGAACCAGTATTATTAGATACTTCATCTATTCAGCCTGAGAGAATTTTATTAATGGATACATTTTTTCAAATACTTATATTTCATGGAGAGGTAAGTATAACAGTATTAAATTAACATATATTAAATCTATTTGAAATGCAATATATACAAAGAAAATATATTTTATGTCGCTAATAAAAGTTATAACAGAGAATATATACAGGGTGTTAGAAAAGTCTAGAAACGGTCAAATATCTCGAAAACGAAACGTTTCTGAGAAAAATGTTTCGAACCAAAGTTGTAGGATTTCAAAAGATCTATTTACTAGCGCTATGAGTTTAACCTTGGGTGCTACAAGAATAGCTACAAGAATAAGTAATAAAAAATAGGGGTTCCCATTTAAAAAACGGAAGTTGATCTTCAAATGACCTTGAAAATGACCTTTAATGTCGAATCCAAGATCACTATTAGATAGCCCCCTTTGTTTTTTACAACTTTTATCCGAGTCGTTTTCCTTCAAACGTTGATCCTAAAAAGTTATGAGAGTGGAACTTTTAAAATGGGACACCCTGTATATATATATATATATATATATATATATATATATATATATATATATATATATATATTTCACTGAAGAATAAAGATAAAAAAAATCACAGAAAACATTATCTTTTTACTATCATTAATTATTTTTTTATATTATTTTATTATATTTTAATTATATTTATATTATATTGTGCGTGTGTGTGTGTGTGCGCGCGCGCGCGCATGTGTGTGTAAATTATATCAAATATAAGTCTAAACATAATGCCATATGGAGTAAACTATCAATATTCTGCGAAAATTTGTTTTGGTTTAGTGTAGAGTTAATTTCAGTTTTTAATTTTTATATACATATTTATATTTATAGTCATGTATGTCTACATGTATATTATACATATATCTGAGTATAACGTGTGCATAAAATCTTAAATGCAAGAATTTGTAGCTAATATATAATTATTTATTTAAAAATACAATCTTTTGAATTGTAAACACTTTTTCTATTGTTTCATGATAAAGTTTATCCAATCCGGGCAATATTAGCGATTAATGTCATTGTACAATTTTATTATGACACTATAAATGTTACAAAAATTTTAAGTATTGAATGATTAAGATTATGAGACTTTTAAAATAAATAAATAAATGGTAAATAGATAAATATATCGATATATCTAAAAATATTATTTATTTCTAAATTTTGATTGTATATAAAACTCAGAAAGAAATTTATTCACTAATGTATATTATTTTGAAATTTATTTTTACAGACTATTGCACAATGGCGACAATCAAAATATCAAGATCTGCCAGAATATGAAAATTTCCGACAATTATTAGCAGCGCCTGTTGATGATGCAGCTGAAATCTTAGCTGGTAGATTTCCCGCACCTCGATATATTGATACAGAGCAAGGTGGTTCTCAAGCTAGATTTTTATTGAGTAAGGTCAATCCAAGTCAGACTCACAATAATATGTATGCTTATGGTGCGGTAAGTAAATATATTTAATATTTTGATATTTTAATTTAATAAAATAATTTGTCATGAAAGAAAATAATAGATATAATAGATTTTATCAAAATTTATTATAAAAGACATTCAGTACAACATCTAAGAACCTTATTGATAGATTCTATAATTAATTTAACATTGGTTACATGATGATGAAAATAAATATTAGTAATTTTTTTAATTTTATTATGTGTTAATATATAATTTTTAGGTTATTTATTTTAGATGATTTAATATATAGTATTTTAAATGATTATAGAAGTTAAAAATATGAAAAGTTATTACATACATTTTTCTAAAATTAAAAGCCGGTTTTACTTTTTATATTATTATAAAACCATACACATAATAAAATTACTTATAATAAAGTTATTAAACATTTCAAATTTCAAATTGTATCATTTTACTTATATATATATCATATGCTTGAAAATCACACATGCAAAATTTCATAAAATTAAAATTACCATTCAAAATAAATTAATCATCAAAATAAATTTAACATTTAAAATACATTTGTTGACATTAATGTCAATGGTTATTTTTAACAACTATTATTTCCTTAATATCTTCTTTGAAACCATATAAATTAAAATTTTTATTAAAATAATGTTGACGTATAAAAAAAATTCTAAAAATTTGTGTTTATTTTATTCTTGTAAATTCTTTCAGAAATCCTTTTCATTTATTGTAATATATACAGGGTGTCCCTGAGCACTCCATCACGCACTTGTGAGGAGGTAAAGCGCAGTAAATTAAATAAAGAAGTTCTATTCCATGTAACGATTTTTGCAATGATAATAAAAATATTAATTATTAAAATCGGACGAATGAGAGAAGCGCTCGACCGCTCGGGCTATAGCACGGCCCACCGTGTCAGACATCTGCCGGCGCGCGACGACGGGAGGGACAGCGCGCCGCTACCCGTGGTTACCGCTATCGGCGCTATCGCCAGTTTTGCCGCGCGCCGGTTGACACGGTGGGCCGTGCTATAGCTCGAGCGGTCGAGCGCTTCTCTCATTTGTCCAATTTTAATAATTAATATTTCTATTATTATTGCAAAAATCGTTACATGGAATAGGACTTCTTTATTTAATTTACTGCGCTCTACCTCCTCACAAGTGCGTGATGGAGTGCTCAGGGATATCCTGTATATATGTATATATATATATATAGGGTGTTTCTTAATAAGTGCGAAAAATTTTAGGAGTTGATTCTTTGTCGAAAATTAAGGAGGGTTTTTCATATAAATATATACTCTTACATCCCTCCCTGTGGAGTTACACTCCTTCAAAAATGGGGGTAAAAATTAGGTTTTTATTTTTTAGGTTTTTATTATAATTTTGTTTTTGTTCTAATTTTTCCCAACCTTTTATCTAATTTTATTTTTATTTTAAAAATTAACTTCTCGTAATTCGAAACCTATGCTATTTAACATCGTGCTGTGCACGATAACGTATTTTTTTTTTTTCCTTGAAAACTATTGATTTTATGAAAAAAATAAAAGAAAAAAGTTTCTAAATAAATCAAACTTTTTAATGCATATTTTTAAATGATCATATTCCGGTCCATTAAAAAGTTCTAATAAAAAATTGAATAGAGGTTGCTAGTTTCATCCCCTTATAACAATACGGGAAGTTGAAAAAAAATATTAATAAATAATTTTTTTTACTAGTAGAAAATATCCTAGTTTCATTTCTTTAACTTGTTCTAAATTTGAGAAAAAAAAATAAAAACCTAATTTTTATTTCCATTTTTGGAGGAGTGTGATTCCACAGGGAGGGATGTAGGAGTATATGTTGATATAAAAAAAAACCCCCTTAATTTTCGACAAAGAATCATCTAAAATTTTTCGCACTTATTAATATACACACATATACAGGGTGTCCCAGACCACCCGTATACCTCTTTTAAAATGAAAATAAATGGCTTTTATAAAAAATCGCGAACAATTTGTAAGTAAATCGGGTACGTTCTATCAAATGGTGATATTTTCAACTTTTGATTCCGACCGGAAATACGCCATCCGAATCGGAAGTTGAATTTTTTTAGAGGAACATGGTACTTTTTATTACAGATTCGAATTGTGCGTGAAAAAAATAAGAAACATTTGTATCAACCGTTTTTTCTGAAAGTGCATGTATCAATCTTAAATTGACCTTGAAAGTAAGACTGAAACCGTAAGATTGACAGAGGCACCCGATTTACTTAAAAATTGTTCGCGATTTTTTATAAAAGCCATTTATTTTCATTTTAAAAGGGGTGTATGGATGGTCTGGGACACCCTGTATATGTATATGTATATATTATCAGAGAGAAGAATGAGAGGTGTCACGGCCCGCTTTTAGGTTATCCCTGAAAGCGATACGCCCTCTGTGGATCTTAAAAATGTGCACCTAAACTACGAAGCCAAGGTGCACGAATGTTCTCAGAGGGTAACATATAAGGTGCACAATTTCTGGTTCTATTCCGTCCTATGTGCACAAAATGTCGGTAGCACCAGTGCTGTATAGCAAGGCGCTTACGTATATCAAATAAATTTTAATATAAATGAGAAATGACGAATTTGCGATCCTCTCTCTCTCTCTATATATATATATATGTATATACAGGGCTTTCGAAAAGTAACGGACCCCCCCCCTATCTCAGAATCTATGTATCATAGGGCAAAATGACCCGAACAAAAGTTTTATGGTTCATAAAGTTCTGTTTTTTTGTGACCTCAAATTTGACCTTGATCGTGACCTTGAAGGTTTTTTGAAGGTTAATTTGCGTTTTTTAAATGGGAATTGCTATTTTTGACTCCGGATTTGGAAAGGGCGGGAAATTTTACGTTCAGATATGTAATCTTGTGATGGTAAAAATGACATCCAAATCCTACTTTTATCCTACCCCAAGCACCCCAAAGGGAACAGAATTCTACTACGTCCACGTCGTTGTTCCTGGATAGCGCTAAAAGTAGGATAAAAGTAGGATTTGGATGTCATTTTTACCATCACAAGATTACATCCCGGTAAGCAAAATGCGCGCAATTTGCCAGCAGATTGGCAACAGATTTCCACAAAAGTTGCTAGCAGATTGGCATCCATTATGTCCGCAATAGGCTCACGATTTGCTAGCAAAACCTGCTCACAGAATCTGACAGCAGATTATTAGCAAAAACCGAGCAAGATCTGCTAACATCACTTGATGTCAAATTGTCGGCAGAAACCGAGCAGGATCTGCGCGCGCGTAATCTGATGGCAGATTGGCAGCAGATCCCGAGCAGAATCTGCAGCTTCTGGTCATTCATATAAATAAGTAATATAAATATAATAAAATTAATTACTACAGATGTTAAATAAGACTATTATCGGCAAGTTATCGGTTAATTACAATTTTCTTCTAATACCACATATAATATGTTATATCGTAGTTATATCTCACATAGTAAAGGACTCAATTTAATTAAATTAATAATAAAGTAAATGGTGAAAATAATTAAATTTAACTTATAAAACTTGAGATATAATTTATTTAGAATTAAATTCTTCCTTTATGCTTCAAATAGGCAGTAAATAAATAATTTTCCATTTATCCTATTGATTGCAATCAGTTTAATATTCTGAATCTTATCTGCTTGTCACATATCAGAAATTAAAGTGATAGAAATAGTTACTATATTTTTTATCTTTTATTAATAATAGCGACTTTATATATATTTCTGACAGAAATTTGATTGCGAGAAAATACATCACATAGCGGTAAGCGAAGGAACTATCGAATCAAATGCAGATTGTTGCCAATATGCCATCAGATCACGCATGCAAACCCTGTTCTACTTCTGCTGTCAATCTGCAGTCAAATTGCGCGCACGCAGATTCTGCTTGATTTTTGCCGATAATCTGATATCAAGTCATGTTAGCAGATTCTGCTTGGTTTCTGCTACCAATCTGCGTCAGATTCTGTGAGTAGACTCTGTTCGATTTTTGACATCAATTTGTCAACTTAATTGGTAATAACAGCTTCAGTATCAAATTTGTAGCCGTTTTGCTAACATTAGTTGATAGCAGACACTTGGCATGATATGCTTTCTACAGACTTTGCTATCTGGGCATATCTGAACGTAAAATTTCCCGCCCTTTCCAAATCCGGGGTCAAAAATAGCAATTCCCATTTAAAAAACGCAAATTAACCTTCAAAAAACCTTTAAGGTCACGATCAAGGTCAAATTTGAGATCACAAAAAAACAGAACTTTATGAACCATAAAACTTTTGTTCGGGTCATTTTGCCCTATGATACATAGATTCTGAGATAGGGGGGAGTCCGTTACTTTTCGAAAGCCCTGTATATATATAGGGTAGACCATTTTAATCAATACACGCGAATATCTCAGAAACACTGCATTAAATCGAAAAATGTTTCAGATATAAGTTGTATGGCTTGAAGGGGGACATAAGAGGGTACCATTGGTTTAACCTTGGGTGGCGTTGTCAAGGTCAGGGCAAGGTCACTTTGGGTTTTTTAAATGGAACTCCCTATTTTTTATTACATATTCATGTAACTCATCTCGTGAGCTTTCCAAAACACTATAATTAAGTTAGTTTTCATTAAGTACTTTCCGAGTTATGAGGCTTGAAATCATTTCTTAATTTTACATAAACCGTAAAATATCTTGTAAAATATTCTTTTTTCGATTATCTTACCTTAATACTCTTATGTACAAAATAATGAGAGGAATCAATTGGTGTAAAGAAACAACATAATTGATTCGAAAAAAAAAATGTAATTTGCAATTGACAATTACATTTTTTTTTCTTAAAAATAACTATGTCTTTTCATTACACCAATTGATTCCTTTCATTATTTTGTACATAAAAGTATTAAGGTAAGATAATCGAAAAATGAATATTTTACAAGATATTTTACGATTTATGTAAAATTAAGAAATTATAAAATATTATTTTTTCTTAAGAACAATCATATGTTTTCTTTACATTAACTAATTCCTCTTATTATTCTATGCATAAAATTATTAAAGTAAAATAATTGAAAAATGAACATTTTATCAGATATTTTATAATTTATATAAAATTATGTCAACTTAAAGAATCAAATATCTCGTTAACTATTCAATTTTTGACTATCCTATCTTTATAACTTTTTACACGGAATATTGCGAGGAGTCGATTTATATAAAAAAATTAGGATGGTTCCATTAAAAAATATGAAGTTAATCTTGAAATCTCTGAAACGCTTCCACTTACGAAATCAATATTATATTACTAGCATATCATAGTCCTTTTAATCTTGCAATTTTCGTAATTACAATTTTTTCATATCTGTAAAAATAGCGTAGATATTTCAAGTGAGCAAAGTTTTGTGTGTGCGTGTCTGTGTGTGTAGCGTATACGGGAGTTATGTGAGCAAGCGAGAAGGTAATAAGAGAGAGCGAAATGGCAATAAGAGCGAACGAGATAGCAATAGCACGAAGACTCGGAAATCGAGTCTTTCTTGCAGCCTGGCATACTATTTCTTTCTCGTTCGCTCCTATTACTATCTCGCTCGCTTCTGTTATTGTTTTACTCGCTCTTACGTACTGATATACTGTCATGCTCATTTCGTTATCAAGTCTGCCGCTGGCAAGCGGCCGATGACAAATTGTGACAAATAAATAAGTTAATTATTTTAAGATATATTTATAAGGGTATGCGAGTAATTTTAATGGAATAATGAAAATTTTGCGATTAAAATAACATCAAACACGGTATCAATCGGATAAATGTAGTTAAATATATAATCAAAATTTTTATTACCAGACTAATTAAAAATTATTCGATTTACGTCGTGTTTGATATTATTTTAATCTCAATAATTCATTAAAATTACTTTCAAATGGATAAAATAACAAATAGGATTTTCAGTTTATTTAAGATATCAAACACGACGTAAATCGAATAATTTTTAATTGGTCTGGTAATAAAAATTTTGATTATATATTTAACTCCATTTATCCGATTGATACCGTGTTTGATGTTATTTTAATCGCAAAATTTTCATTATTCCATTAAAATTACTCGCATCTTATAAATATATCTTAAAATAATTAACTTATTTATTTGTCACAATTTGTCATCGGCCGCTTGACAGCGACAGACTTGATAACGAGATGAGCATGACAGTATATGATTACGTAAGAGCGAGTGAAACAATAACAGAAGCGAGCAAGATAGTAATAGGAGCGAGCGAGAGAGAAATAATATGCCAGGCTGCAAGAAAGAATCAATTTCCGAGTCTTCGTTGCTCGTGCTATTGCTATCTCGCTCGCTCTTATTGCCATTTCGCTCTCTCTTATTACCTTCTCGCTTGCTCACATAACTCCCGTATACGCTACACACACACACACACACACACACACACACACACACACACACACACACACACACAAAACTTTGCTCACTTGAAATATCTACGCTATTTTTACAGATATGAAAAAATTGTAATTACGAAAATTGTACGATTAAAAGGACCATAATATGCTAGTAATATTGTTTTCGTAAGTGGAAGCGTTTCAGAGATTTCAAGATTATCTTCATATTTTTTAATGGAACCATCCTAATTTTTTTATATAATAATCGACTCCTCGCAATATTCCGTGTAAAAAGTTATAAAGATAGGATAGTCAAAAATTGAATAGTTAACGAGATATTTGATTCTTTAATTTGACATAATTTTATATAAATTATAAAATATCTGATAAAATGTTCATTTTTCAATTATTTTACTTTAATAATTGTATGCATAGAATAATAAGAGGAATTAGTTAATGTAAAGAAAACATATAATTGTTCTTAAAAAATATGTCGCTGCTCATTGCATTAAAAAAAAAGAAAAAACATATATATACATATATATATATAGAGAGAGATTTTTGATTGATTGATTGACCTTTATTAGCTTTCTCAGCTATTTGTAGTATACAATTTTAAATTACATTAAATAACATTAAATAATATATATTCCTTTAACATTCGCTTAAATGGTTCGATCCTATCACAATGTTTTATTTCGGCTGGTAAATCATTATATAATTTCACTCCTTCATAAAACATACTCTTTTGCGCACTTCTTGTTCTGCGAAATTGTATTGCAATATCTCCGGCCTGTCGCGTTTGTCTTTCACTTACATTTCCTACTATTTCTAGTCTATTTCGTAGCTGCTCTGTCAGCAAATTCCTTACAATCTTAAAAATAAATAAACATACATTATAGTATAGCCTCTGTCTTACGGACATGAACTGCAACGCTTGCAGCATATGTTCCACTTTGGTATACCTATCACACTGTAATATAACCCTCATTGCCCGATTTTGCGCTACTTGCAATTTATCCAGCTGTGTTTCTCCCATATCCATTAACAACGTTGCACAATATTCGAAGTGAGGTGCTATGATTGCCTTATATACAATACATCTAGTATATGCCGATATACAATTTCCTATTCTATTTAAAAAACTCGTCTTCTTTCCTATCTTTTTTAACATATAGTCACAATGATCTTTAAATCGAAGTTTATCATCAATAATTATTCCTAGGTATTTCATTATCTCTACTCGTTCTATCTCAGTTCCATCCAAGCATTTCAATACAATATTTCCTTTCAGTTCCTTTCTTACACTCTTAACTATCATATATTTCGTTTTTCCTGCATTCATTTTCAATTTATTTGTATTCATCCATTTTTCTACCATATTAAATGCCATATTCATTTCTGACTCTAACTGCTCACTACTTTCACCAACTACATATATTAATGTATCATCCGCAAACATTTTTATACTACATCCTCCAGGGCAAATTTTAATTATATCATTAATATATACAATAAATAACAAGGGTCCTAGTACAGATCCTTGCGGCACTCCATATTCAGTGGCAATTAATTTAGACCATTTATCGTTGAAACGAACCTGCTGCGTTCTATTATTTAAGTATGATTTTAACCATTCTAAAACCATCCCTTTCATTCCATATTGATATAATTTTTCTATTAATCTTTTTCTATCTATTGTTTCGAAAGCTCGCTTAAGATCCATAAATATTACTCCAACCATTTTTCCTTCGCTAACTATTAATTTCCATTCGTCAACAACAGTTTGAATTGCCGTTTCACACGAATACTGTTTTCTAAAACCTGATTAATGTTCTGTTATAATACTATTAGATTCCAGATACATTTCAATTTGCTTCTTTACCACTAATTCTAACACTTTCTCATATATTGGTAGCATATTAATAGATCTATATTCACTTGCTTTTTTAGCTTTTTCTATTTTTGGAATCGGTATTATCGTTGATGTTTTCCAACTCTCTGGACAGCAACCTTCCCTCAAAGAATTATTTATTACTTCAACAAACTCTTCTTTTATTACATTAAACGTTGACTTTAATACATCGCTAGTTATTCCTTCTTCCGTCCCTTTCTTTTTTGGTAATCTCATAACAATTTCCTCTAAATCCTCTACATTAATCATCTCAAAGTTTTCTACAATTCCTGTATTGTCAATAGCATAAACAATTCTTCTACCCGTATCTCTAGACTTATCAATATTTATAGATTTCACTATGTTACTAATACTTTGTACGTAATATATGTTGAATTTATCAGCTATATTACATCCGTTAATGTCGTCTATTATCTCAAAATCTATATTATCTATATATTTTGTACCCCTTGATTCACCTCTAATTAATTCTTTCAACGTTTTCCACATTTTCGTAGGGTTTTCTTTATTACTATCTATCATATCTTCATAGTATTCCTTCTTCTTTTCCCTGATTAATTTAACTACCGCATTTCTTTCAGTTTTAAACTGCAACCAATTCTGTTCCATATTGTCGTACACTGCCTTATTATACGCTTCATCCCTTTTATTTGCTGCTTCTCTTATATCATCTGAAAACCATTGTTTCCCTTCCCAAACTTTTGGAATTCTAAACTTTTTCTTAGGTGCTATAATGTCCAGTGCCTCTACTATGCTATCAACAAATTTTTTCGCTCTCCTATTTACTTCCAAATCTTGACATTCCCCCATTCTGTTTTCTACTAGATTACTAAATTCATCTAGACTAAATTTACTATAGTCTCTGGCATTAAATTCTCTATACTTACTTTTAATTTTATTTAAATATAACACGATTTTTAGCCACGCATGATCTGTTATTTTAGGTTCATGAATTACCTGTAATTGCACTTTATTATTAGCAAAAAGTAGATCAATAATTGTTTGACTATCCTTTGTGACTCTCGTCGGTTTATTAACATACTGTTTCATACCTAGACTCAACATTAGGTTTTGCAATTTCTTTGTATAGAACGAGTCTACCATAAAGTCTATATTAAAATCTCCTAATACCATACAATCTTCCTTTGTTGTTAGTTCCTCTACAGTATCCTCTAAAAATCTAACAAAATCAGCGTCTGATGCACTCGGTGAGTGATACACTACCATTATCGTACCTTTATACATTTTTTCTTTTATTTCTATTGCAACACACCAGCAATTCGAAATTATTTTTTTCGTCAGTAATATTTCATACTTAACATCGCATCTTACATATAAAATTGCTCCTCCTGTATTTCTATTTTCTGTATCGCATCTAATTATACTATAACCTGGAACATTCACCTCACTATCTTTAATTTCAGCAGTCAATCTCGTTTCAGATAATGCTACAATTGCAGGATTCAATCTCTTCATAATCTGATGCTGTATCTCATCTTTATGCGCTAACAGACTTTGCGCATTTGTATATAATATTAATTCTTCTTTCTTCTGTGATTGCTATTTCGTATCCTCCCAGCCAGCTCTCCTCTTCTCTTCCTGTATCGCCCTCCTGAATGTTGGACATTGCGGATCAAGCGCATCGTGCTCATCACTTATCTCCAAGTTGTATGCTTGAATTTTAAACATACAGTTTACGCATCTCTTTTTGGTTTCCCTGCATTCAAATGCTTTATGTTTCCCGGCACATTTGTGGCAAGTTTCATCTCGAGTACAATTTTTCGCAATATGAAAATAACCCCAGCATTTAAAACATCTTTTAACACTAATATGATTAAACACAGGGCACTTATTCCATCCTACACTTAGTTTTCCTTTACTCAATATTAATTCATATGTTTTTTTATCTGTTTCAATTATTACAGAACCTCCTTCTTTTCCTCCTTTTCGTGATTTACTATCATCATTTTGCTTCTCTTTAATTATTCTCTTTAATTATTCAGAGAGAGAGAGAGAGAGAGAGGATCGCAAATTCGTCATTTCTCATTTATATTAAAATTTATTTGATATACGTAAGCACCTTGCTATACAGCACTGGTGCTTCCGACATTTTGTGTACATAGCACGGAATAGAACCAGAAATTGTGCACCTTATATGTTACCCTCTGAGAACATTCGTGTACCTTGGCTTCGTAGTTTAGGTGCACGTTTTTAAGGTCCACAGAGGGCGTATCGCTTTCAGGGATCACCTAAAAGCGGGCCGTGATACTTCTCATTCTTCTCTGATATTATAATACTTGGAGAATTTTAATCTATAAAATTCGATTATAAGAAAATATTAAAAATTATAAATTATAAAAAAATCTGAGGTAATATTAAACTTCTATTATGAAATTATGAAATGAATAATTTAATTTCAAATAGATTAAAGAATTAGGAATTGAAAGAAGTATAAATAATTTTTATGAATGTTCATGTATAATACCACTTGTAATTAATATTTTTATTTTATGTTACCATGATGCTGTGAACTATAGGGGATGCCGATACCTAACGGGGTGTGTTATTTTATTTAATTTTTTTTCCTCTATTTGCTTAGCTGCTTTGGTGATTGGATTATTTAAGATTAACAGATTGATATTCATATGCAAATGCATTTCATTGATTTTCTTATAATTTATTAATTTTTTATTAGTGTATTTTAGTACTTTTTAAATTATCTTATTTCATTTAAAAAAGACCATAGAAAATATATAATAATTTTATAATTGTATATAGTATGGGTAAAAAAAATAATACGAGCAAAAGATATAAATAATTTCTCATACAAAAATGGGAAGA
Source organism: Camponotus pennsylvanicus (assembly GCA_023638675.1). Taxonomy (NCBI): domain Eukaryota; kingdom Metazoa; phylum Arthropoda; class Insecta; order Hymenoptera; family Formicidae; genus Camponotus; species Camponotus pennsylvanicus. Next base: position 1,006,244 of record JALHBL010000534.1, on the reverse strand, counting down.
AAAATAGAAAATATAAGAAAATTTTTTCATATAAGGTTTTGTTCGAAAAAAATTTTTCTTCCCTATTTTATTTTACCTATTTTTGCATGGATTTTTTCAATATAAAAATGAATCGAATATTGCTGGTATATTATTATGCGAATTATGTAAAAATAAATCTTAATAAATTTACAATGATATAGATGCATTTTGATATTTTAATTATATTAAGATTCTACTAATTATTTTTACAGATCGCATAAAGTGACATTATAATAATTCTTAATAATTATTATAGAAATAATTGTAATTTAAAACACATATGTATGTGTGTGTAAGTGTGTGTGTGCGCGCGTATGTGTACATACACATATACCTGGTGGTGGGAAATTTAAAAGAAATTAAAAATTTATCTTTCTAAATATAAATTATCTGTTTTTTTAACATATGTGCAACATACTTCAAATTTGTGAAAAATATTATAGATTGATCTTTCAAGGGAGTGCCTCGTTTGACCACGTTGCGATTGACCACAGCCAATTATATCAACCTGTACTTAGGGTAACCAGCAAAGACTGACCAATCAAAGAGTCCTATTTTGAATTGGCCAATTGGCGACGTGGTCAATCGGGTGTCACCCTCTTTCAACATATTTATAATCATTTTGACATACTTTAAAGATAGACAATTTTTAAAACTTTATTCTTTTATTAAGTAAATTTTTAATGTAAAATGCATATATAATTAGATCACTGTAAAAAAATTAAGGATAAATTTGTTTCGAATCTATCGAAAAATTTAAGTTTTAAAAAAATTTTTGATATTTTCATACATTTTCTTTTTACTAATATTGAAAAATTTCAAATTAAAAGTTTTAATTTTCTTAACTGCCTAAAATATATTTTGTTTTGTTAAATAAAGAAATTTTTGTATAAATATTTCTTCCTTCATTTTTCTTCTGTTTTTCTTTCTTATATTCTATAATACATACATTGAATATACTTTAGAAAAAATTGAAATATTTTAGATAATTAAACCAAGTAAACTAAAAAAATATATATTTCTAATTAAATATTTTAATTTATAAATAAATTATTTTATATACAGGGTAGACCATTTTAATCAATACACGCGAATATCTCGAAAAGGAGTTTTTTCAAAAAATGTTTCAGACAAAAGTTGTATGGTTTCGAGGGGGACATAAGATGGTGTCATTAGTTTGACCTTGAAAACCTGAAGGTCACGTGAAGTCACCTCCAACTTTTTAAATAGGACACCCCATATGCTTTTGCATATTCTTGTAGCTTATCTCGAGAGCTTTCCAAAATACTATAATTAAGTTAGTTTTCATTAAGTACTTTTCGAGTTATGAAGTTTGAAATCATTTCTTAATTTTACATAAACCGTAAAATATCTTGTAAAATATTCATTTTTCGATTATCTTACCTTAATACTTTTATGCACAAAATAATGAGAGGAATCAATTGGTGTAAAGAAAACACATAGTTGTTTTAAAAAAAATATGTAATTTGCAATTAACAATTACATTTTTTCTTAAAAACAACTGTTTTTTTCTTTACACCAATTGATTCCTCTCATTGTTTTGTATATAAAAGTATTAAGGTAAGATAATCGAAAAATGAATATTTTACTAGATATTTTATGGTTTATGTAAAATTAAGAAATTATTTCAAGCCTCATAACTCGAAAAGTACTCAATGAAGAAATACTTTATTATAGTGTTTTGGAAAGCTCTCGAGATAAGCTATAAGAATACATAATAAAAAATAGGGGGTTCCATTTAAAAAATTAACCTTCATGTGACATTTTTGCTTATTACTTAATAATTATTGCGAATTTTGCAAAATGGTAGAGGACTTTTCTTCTCAGTTTGACCCAATCTATCATCACTTTTCGTTTGGTCCCTCACGAATCGGACACCCTGTGTATATATATATATATATATATATATATATATATATATTATGTATGTATGTATGTATTAGACTGCTATACCACACTTATTCATATAAACATTGAAAATATTAAAAAACGATCATAAATTTAGCACATTATTTAGCGCAATAATAAATTATCTTGTTTTGTTTTGTTTAGGAGAGTGGGGCGCCTGTTTTGACGGATGATGTTAGCTTACAAGTATTCATGGAACATTTGAAGAAATTAGCTGTATCATCTACAGCATAAGTCAATATATATATTATAAATATTACACATACACACACACACACACACACACACACACACACGCGCGCGCGCGTGTGTGTGTGTGTGTGTGTGTGTATATATATGTGTGTGTGTGTGTGTGTGTGTGTGTGTGTGTGTGTGTGTGTGTGTGTGTGTGTGTGTGTGTGTGTGTGTGTGTGTGTGTGTAGTAAATATTCATTTATATTATGTCGACAATTTATATATTTAGAAAAAGGAATATAAGTTAGTAAAAATTGTGCAAAATAAAATAAGCAATTGAAAAACGAATGTAAATTATAGATATAATTTTTTTGAAATTATAAGTTAAACTTACCTAACCTAACCTAACCTAAGCTGTGTTCCAAAATTCACTGCCAGCGCTGTAATCGTTACATTATAAAGCATACTATCAACAGCGTTCCATTTTGTGAGAGCGTACTGCAAGTACGAATACGATATTCAAAACGGAACACTACTTCAGTGCTGGCAGTACTAGTAATTGAGTAACCTATTTAACCTAGAAATATGGAGAGGCGACAAAAATTTTTGACATTTAAATTTAATACTCGAAGAATCTGATGAAGAATTAAGCGATGAATCTGATTCGGAGGATGTTAAAAGTTTAAAGTTTTATAAAATTATAGAATATTATTGCCTTTTATATTATCCCTTTTCATTTCTACAGCTCTAACAATTATTATTTGCATCTCTTATTATAATATTAAAATAAAAAATAAGAAAATTACTACACATTACTTTCACACATTTGCTTCCAATAAATTGTATACATATAATTTTTATTTCTAGTAAGCTTTATTAAAAGTTATCACAGCTTACATCAAAATCACAATATTGTTTTATATACTATATAAAATAAAATAAACTCTTGTATTTATATAATAACTTAAAAAAAAGAGGTTGTGTTCCAAAATTCAGCGTTACAAACTGCATTCCAAAATTCATGGCAGCACCACAGTATATCCAGTAGCGCAATTCTCTGTCGGCACCTTTGAAGTTAGTGTTGTCAAAAATGGAGTGCGCATGCGCGAAATAAGCGAGTTGCTCAGTAACGCCATCTAAACTTTTTTCTCATTGACTAAGTTTCCACCGAGAGTTCGAATCGGGTCAGAGTTGGGTCAGAGTAGGGTCAGAGTCAAATTGACTTGCCTGTTTCCACCGGATCAGAGTTGATCAAAGTTACATTAGAGTTGCGGCAAGGTTAAACGTTACCAACTGTACAAAATAAAAAATCAGTTACAACAGTATCTTGATATTAAGGTTATGTTAACTGTCATAACAAAACATCATGGATCCGAGAGCGATAATGATAATTTCGCAGTATCAAAGTATTCGTCTAACCACAACGTATAACATAACACGATGTGTATGTACAGCGCAAATTTCTCCTGTTGGCAACATTACAACTAACTCGACTCTTCTCGTTTCCACCGAACTTCATTTGGACCCTACCTTAAAATTTTATTGGGTAGAGTAGGGTAGGGTTTATTGGTGTTTCCACCATAAAATGTTCACCCCAACTTGACTCTGACTCTACTCTGACCCAACTCTGACCCGATTCGAACTCTCGGTGGAAACTTAGTCATTTACTCTTTTTGTTGTCTGTTTGTTCTCTTTCTAATCATACTCATAATCATTACTCACACATCAGAATAATATCATTTAATAAAACTAATACAAAATAAGAATTATAAATTATTAAAATAATAGTTGTTACAATAATAAATTGTTATAAAATAAATAAAAATTTGTACAGCATATCATTAATAATGCTATATATAATATAAATGTAACGTTATAAATGTAATGTTACAATATAGGCAAAAAAATATAAATTATTAATTATACATATTATTATAAAAAAATTAATTGTATTAATGCGTATCAAACCTATCATGATCCTTTGGAAATCTAAAAAGATGTTTCTTCATATTATCAAATCTTTGAGTGCATTCTGGCACTGCGCACCATCTTTTTGCACTCATTTTCTCCATATTAATTTTAATTCCTTTTCGCTTCTATTCTAATGATATATCTGAAACAGAGCTAAGATCAAAATGTTTCTCAAAGAGAATTGGAAACCTCTATATTTATACAGGTTAACAATTCTCTAAGGATAAATCACTTCACTCAGATCACTTTCACTGTATATATAAAATTCAGTTTCAATTTTCAACTTCCACTTTATCACTCTCACACTGTCACTCTGTCGCACTGTAAATATTCACTGCACTAAGAACAATAAATAAATTGCGCTAAGATGCAATCTATTGCCGCCAATTTCTGCCATCAAATGTACACATGACATTTAAAGAGGCATTTAAATGTGTTGAGGCATTTAAATAGGTCTGAGAGAGACCGAAATAAGTAAGAGTGGGGTGACACCCGTTTGGACACGGCACGATTCGACACCACTGGTTTGATTGGCTAATCGTGCTGGTTACCCTAGGCATCGGTTGATATGATTGACTGTGTCCAATCGTGCTGTGTCGAATCGGGATACTCCCGTAAGAGTGAGTGAGACAAAAGTTTAGATGGCGTTACTGGGCAACTCGCTTATTTCGCGCATGCGCACTCCATTTTTGACAACACAAAATAGAGAGAGTTGCGCTACTGGATATACTGTGGCAGCACCATAGACTTAAGCCGACGGCACACGGTACGATTTTTCGTACTGGATTTGATAAGATTTAGTAAAATACTAAAAATGAACCAATCAGAATGCAGCATTTCTAATATTTTACTAAATTTTATCAAGGCCGTGTTCCGAAATTGCTGCCAGTTTACTGCCAGCACGGAAAATATATAATATACGTAACGTGCACTATAGAATTTGCAGTACTGGCAGTAATTTTGGAACACGGCCAAATCCAGTACGAAAAATTGTACCGTGTGCCATAGGCTTTATATAATAGACTGGCCCCTACCGTAAAGCCCTTTGCACAATGCTAGGCAACAGGCAATAAGAACAGAAATAGTATCTATTCTCTGCTCCTATTGGCGAATATTTTCTGTTCCGCGTATTTATTGGTGAATAGTTTCTATTCCTTATTTCTATTGCCTGTTGCCTAGCATTGTGTAAGGGGCTTAAGAGGCAGCGTTGAAAGATCTAAAGGACAGAGAGATGATTCCGGGTATCTCTGTCCTTCTCTTTTGTCTCGTGGTGGGGACACTGATGGGATGAGTGAAAACGAAGCGAGCATGCACATTGCTTTCCCCTCAACTCCTACAGTGTCCCCACCACGAGACAAAAGAGAAGGACAGAGATACTCGGAATCATCTCTCTGTCCTTTAGATCTTTTGCTGCCTCTTACGGTAGGGGCCAGTCTATTATATAAAGCCGACGGCACACGGTACGATTTTTCGTACTGGATTTGATAAGATTTAGTAAAATATTAGAAATGCTGCATTCTGATTGGTGCATTTTTAGTATTTTACTAAATCTTATCAAATCCAGTACGAAAAATCGTACCGTGTGCCGTCGGCTTTAGTCTATGAGCAGCACGCTACGGCAGTGCTGTGAGAGAACAATGACGTCATTAATTCTGTTGTTCCTGCTGCAGCTACTGCGGCTAGAAAGGTGAAGCAGTTACAATCTCTAAGATGGCGGAGACCATGGAATTATTAATAAGATTGTTAATAAGACTGTTATTTATTATATAGTATGAAATTATATAAGTACACAAGAGTTTTAAGTTATTATCCCAGACAGCACAATGACATCTTAAAAACGTATTAAAAATAAACAAATTGGACGTTTCATACGTATTTAAAATATCCAGATTAGAGCCTAAAATATCTTTAGGATGTTTTATGGATATCCAGTGTTACTATTTTGGACATCCCAAAAATGTCCATTTTAAAGACCAAACGGACTAAAATTGGACTTGTTTCGAACATTAAAAAAATATTTTAAAAATAGGTATAAATAATTTTTATACAAAATATTTTAATGAAAAAATTTAAATTTATTATATTAAATTTCTCATTATTTTATATTAAATTCGTTTATTCGCCGGACATTTACTTGTCCGACTTATAAAATCAATTTAATATCTGAAACTCGTGATTTAGATCAGAAATTAAATTGAACAGTATATTTTTAATCTTATTTGTTACCTTTTGCAAACTTTATATAATCACATAACTAAAACTTAAATACGAGAAAGATAGCGCATCGCACGTCGCGTAGCGGTAAACGAACGAACTAACACATCCTTGCGTGCTCGCGCGAAACTTTGATGTCCAAGATCGGACATCTTGTGGACGTCCAAATATTGGCCATTAACGGATGTCTCAAATCGAATGTACGATGGATGTTCATTTCATGTCCATGGACGTGTGGACATAAAATGGATATAAAATGAATATCCATAGGATGTCCTGTGCTGTCTGGGATATAAATACAAGAGTTCATTTTATTTTATTTAAGAGTATTTTATTTTATATAGTATATAAAACAATATTGTCGATGTAAGCTGTGATAACTCTTTTAATAAAGCTTACTAGAAATAAAAATTATATGTATAATTTATTGGAAGCGAATGTGTAAAAGTAGTGTGTAACAATTTTATCTTATATTTTTTATTTTAATATTATAGTATTATAAGCAATGCAAATAATAATTGTTAGAGCTGTAGAAATGAGAAGGGATAATATAAAAGGCAATAATATTCTATAATTTTATAAAACTTTAAACTTTTAACTTCTTCCGAATCAAATTCATTGTTTAATTCTTCATCAGATTCTTCAAGTATTAAATTTAGATATATCAAATTGTCGCCTCTCTATATTTCTAGGTTAAATAGGTTACTCGATTATTAGTACTATCCACAGACTTCTATATATATACTAGACCGCTAACATCAATATAAAATGACTCGAAAAAGTGATGCGAGGTGCAAATGGTGGTAGGGATGGTAGCCATATTTCGTGTGGGCAAATTATACTGGGTGTTCAGTTCATATTGTTGATGTTGTCAGATAAGTCAGATGTCAACAGACGAGATAGCCTCAAAATAGGTTATGCGTCGTGTAAATCTGTAGATATGATAATTATATATAGCTATATACATAATACAATCCTCTTACAATCATAAAATAACATTTTGGACACCCTATATAATATGCCCACACGAAATATGGCATCACGTGCACACCTGTGCATCATGTCCGCCTATATATGTTAGCAGTCTAGTATATATATAGAAGTCTGTGGTACTATCAGCACCACGGTCTTACATACAGGTCTGGAAACTCAGGCCTTTTTTAGTGGTGGGGGAGGTCTCACTTAGTGTGTCCGTTTTTCGACTAGAAGTCGCAATACGAGCGAGAGAGACAGAGATAGACGGCAGTAGTCGTTCTCTCTCTAACATACGTCTAAAAGCGACTTCTAGATCGCAGCGAACCTAGCAGGCAAGCCGTGAACTCCCGAAAAACGGACACACTAAGTGAGACCTCCCCCACCACCAGAGTTTCCAGACCTGTATGTAAGACCGTGATCAGCATCGAATTACATCGGAAAATCTAGTAATGTTGTCCAACTGTTGAGTCCGCTGAATGGCTGCGTTCAGCAGGAAAAGCTGCTTTGCAACTGTTGTAAAATTCGTGAATCTGATTGGTGTATACTCTTAGATTCAGCCAAAATTAAGAGCATACACCAATCAGGCTCACGAATTTTACACAGTTGCAAAGCAGCTTTTTCTGTTGAACGCAGCCAATGCGGTCAATGGCCGCATTCAGCAGACTCAACAGTTGGGCAACATTACTAGATTTTCCGATGTAATTCGACGCTGATTGGTTGGACCTGAAAGTAGAAACCAATCATGTTCGATTGCTACTTAGCGGTTGAGTCCGCTGAATGCGGCCAATGTATCTAGTTACGAAAGCAAAATCGATAGTGCGGTTTCCTGCGCATGGAATTCAGAGTGGGGTGGATGGGACATTAACGGGTATTACGGACGTTCTTTTGATCCTCTCGCTGGTCTTTACCAGTTCCTACTCTACTTTGAAGTAATTGAGGTTCTCGTAATCAATTCCGGCCAACGGATTCTCCCACTTGAAAAAAATGGCACTCTTATCCTTACGTTTAACTTCGTCTGTAATTAGGCATCTGCCAAATACCGCGGTTCAGGTAATTCCAAAAAAGAAATCTCATTAATGTTTGTACCTGTGACACGTTATAGGCCTGGCAAAATATGTATATCGACATTTTTACTTACTAAGAAACCACTATTTTCTAATTTATCTTTTCGTTATTCTTTTTTATAACAAGTCGGATTGTAGGTAAAAAATAAACGGTGACTTATAAAATTCAATTGATAAAATTTATAGGATATTTAAGATGTCAATAGTATATGTCTATTACATAAAATATGTTGGAGCACCAGTTATGTAATGCAAGTTATGCATTCTTTATATACATATATACATATATATATGTATATATATGTATGTATATATGTATATATATATGTATGTATGTATGTATGTATTTTTTTTTTTTTAACAGATTACTTGGCCTGCAACTGCTTTAGCTTCTTGCAAATATCATGTTTCATGCAGTCGTCGTTCGGCAGAAATTTCTTCCATCCTGGAAGAACGTATTCTTGGATCGGCACCAAAGGTAAATCCTTTATAACAGATTATTGTTTTACTTGTATTATATGATTTATATAATGATATATATGATTTATGTAATTATTTATGTTTTTATAAATTTTATTTTATAAATTTATTTTATACCTTTAAGGACAAGATTATTTTTAAATATTTTATAAAATAGGTTAATTCTAGGCTAATCTCATTTTAGGCTAATCTTGAAGAAACTGGCAGAGTACTCAGCATTGGAGATGGTATTGCACGTGTGTATGGATTGAAAAATATTCAAGCTGACGAAATGGTGGAATTTAGTTCAGGTTTGAAAGGTATGGCGCTAAATTTGGAACCTGACAATGTAGGCGTTGTGGTATTTGGTAATGACAGACACATTAAGGAGGGAGATATTGTGAAACGTACTGGTGCCATTGTTGATGTCCCTGTTGGTGAAGAATTGTTGGGTCGTGTTGTCGATGCATTAGGCAATCCTATAGATGGCAAGGGACCTTTAAACAGCAAATTGAGATTCCGTATTGGAACAAAAGCTCCAGGCATTATTCCCAGGTAATTTATAATAACAAAGATTGTAATCCTTTGTCTCTTAATTTTCTTGTACAGAACTTCAACAATAGTAATTTTATATTTATGTGAAAATCATACTTCATATCATCCTGTTTTATGATAGGTTAAAAAATAAATAACTAAATTCAGCATGCGTATTATATTCTCTTTAATAGAGTATCAGTCAAAGAACCAATGCAAACTGGGATTAAAGCTGTAGATTCCTTGGTACCTATTGGTCGTGGTCAACGTGAATTAATTATTGGAGACAGGCAGACTGGAAAGACTGCTCTTGCCATTGATACAATTATTAACCAGAAGCGTTTTAATGATGCCGGAGAAGAAAAGAAAAAATTATATTGCATTTATGTCGCTATTGGTCAGAAGAGATCTACTGTTGCACAAATTTTAAAGCGTTTAACAGACAGTGGTGCTATTAATTATACTATCATTGTATCTGCTACCGCTTCTGATGCAGCACCACTTCAATACTTGGCTCCATATTCTGGATGTGCTATGGGGGAGTTCTTCAGGTGAATATTTGTATTATACTTATTATATTTTTTATTTATTTGTTTTATATGGGACTCCATAAGAGTAAACTGCAAAAGAATATAGTACATTCCTTCCATGCGTACCCTGAATAAAATGAAAAAGAGTAGTGATCGAATCATATAGCAAGCTGTGCAGAGTTATGAGCGTAATATTCTCTTCGCATAATAAAAAAAACAATTCGCAAGTAACCGTATGAAAACATGAACTTGAATGTAACAGGAGCGAGGGTAGCCTAGTTAAAGTATAAACAAGATTCTATGTGGTCTATTCTTGTGGAGATTTCGGTATATTAAAAGAATAATACATACGTTCTGCGTGTAATATCGATTTTATTGCTGCAAAAAGAACTTATATAAGGATTATTATTTTGTAGGGACAATGGGAAACATGCTTTAATCATTTATGATGATTTATCTAAGCAAGCTGTTGCCTATCGACAGATGTCTTTGCTACTTAGAAGACCACCAGGTCGTGAAGCTTATCCTGGCGATGTATTCTATCTTCATTCTCGTTTGCTCGAGAGAGCAGCCAAAATGAATGAAAATTTGGGTGGTGGATCGTTAACAGCTTTGCCCGTCATTGAAACGCAAGCTGGTGATGTGTCCGCTTATATTCCTACAAATGTCATTTCCATTACCGATGGTCAAATTTTCTTGGAAACGGAATTGTTTTACAAAGGTATCCGACCCGCTATCAACGTAGGTTTATCTGTATCACGTGTTGGATCTGCTGCTCAAACAAAGGCCATGAAACAGGTATCATATATAAATTTTTTAATATCAATTATAATATCGAAGAATTATATCATTAAAATTATATATATGATTATATTTTTTATTTATATTTAATTGTAACTAATAAAAATATATTAAAAAATTAATATGATAAAGGACCTCGTACCAATTTAATTTATATAAATTGAAAAAGGACGTTTTTTAAACTTCAATATCACACTCACTTCAAATCATCATATCATTTACATTTTTTAATTTTCAGACTTTTTGCCTAAGAAAACTTTTGATCAGCACTACCTAAACTATAATATATTTTAATTCTAGTTAATTTGACCGAAGCCATTTTTTTATATAAAATGTGCAGGCTCCTTTACATAAAACATTAATATTTTACAATTGCACATAGGTTGCTGGCTCGATGAAATTGGAATTAGCTCAATATCGCGAAGTAGCGGCTTTCGCTCAATTTGGTTCGGATCTGGATGCTGCGACTCAACAATTATTAAATCGTGGTGTAAGATTAACAGAGCTTCTCAAACAGGGACAATATGGTAAGATGTAACAAATTAAATAATTTTCACAATTTTAATAATTTTTTTCTCATTATAATTTACTTTATATATTTTTGTACACATCTGATATATATATATATATATATATATATATATATATATATATATATATATACAGGGTGTTCAAAAAGTCACGGACCGGTCGAATATTTCATAAACTATGCACTTTAGAAAGAAATGTTTTAGACAAAAGTTGTATGGCTTGAAGGGGGCCATAAGATGGTGTCATTGGTTTGACCTTGGAGAGTCATTTGAAGGTCACGTGAAGGTCACCGCCAATTTCTTAAATGGAACCTCCTGTTTCTATTGCATATTCTTGTAGCTTATCTCGAGGGCTTTCCAAAACACTATAATAAAATATCTTTCCTTCAAGTACTTTTTGAGTTATAAGGCTTGAAATAATTTCTTAATTTTACATAAACTGTAAAATATCTTGTAAAATATTCATTTTTCGATTACCTCACCTTAATACTTTTCTGTACAAAATAATGAGAGGAATTAATTGGTGTAAAGAAAACACATAGTTGTTTCGAAAAAAAAATATGTAATTTGCAATTAACAATTACATATTTTTTCTTAAAAATAACTATGTGTTTTCTTTACACCAATTGATTCCTCTCATTATTTTGTACATAAAAGTATTAAGGTGAGGTAATCGAAAAATGAATATTTTACAAGATATTTTACGGTTTATGTAAAATTAAGAAATTATTTTAAGCCTCATAACTCAAAAAGTACTTAACGAAAAGGTACTTAATTATAGTGTTTTGGAAAGCTATCGAGATAAGCTACAAGAATGTGCAAAAATATATAGGGTGTTCCATTTAAAAAAATTGAAGTGACCTTCGCGTGACCTTCAAATGACTCTTCAAGGTCAAACCAATGGTACCATCTTTTGGCCCCTTCGAAACCATACAACTTTTGTCGAAAACGTTTTTCTCTAAAATGCTTAGTTTTTGAAAGACAAGGGGTGTACGGGTGATCTAGGACACCCTGTATACAGGGTGTTCGGAAATTCAATCGACAAATTTTCAGAGATTGTCGGGGGCACCATAAGAATCATTTTTTGCAAATGAACCTGGGGTCGGAAACGTGTCATTACATCGCTACGGCATACGGAGTGTTCGAAAGAGTCGGGACCTCGAAATATCACAAAAAATAGGTTTTACAAAAAATTGTTTGAAACAAAAGTTTTAGGGTGTAAAAAGGTCTATTTACTGGCGCCATGTGTTTGACCTTGGATGGCGTCGCCAAGGTCACGGCAAGACCACCTTGAATATGCAATAAAAAGTGGAGGGTTCCATTTCAAAAATTCAAGGTGGTTTTGTCGTGACCTTGGCGACGCCATCCAAGGTCAAACACATGGCGCCAGTAAATAGACCTTTTTACACCCTACAACTTTTGTTTCAAACAATTTTCCCCAGGTTCATTTGCAAAAAATGATTCTTATGGTGCCCCCGACAATCTCTGAAAATTTGTCGGTTGAATTTCCGAACACCCTGTATATATATACATATATATAATTAGATATGTACAACAATATACAGGGTATTGCAGAGCGATCGTATCAAGCGTTTACTTTGAAAAATAATCTCATTTTTTGAAAGATGTTTTATATAAAAGTTGTAGAGTTTTAAGTGACGCATTACATACTAATATTAGGATGATTTTGAATAGTGTTGTCAAGGTCACGTAAAGATCACTTTAAAATTTTTTAATGATACTCTTATTTTTTATTACATATTCTTATAGTTTATCTCGAGAGCTTTCCAAAACACTATAATAAAATATTTTTTTATTAAATACTTTCAGAGTTACGAAACTTGAAATAATTCCTTAATTTTACATAAATTATAAAATATCTCGTAAAATATATATTTTTCGATTATCTTATCTGAAAAACACAGTTTTTAAGAAAAAATATATAAATATCAATTGCAAATTACACATTTTTTGTTAAAAATAACTGTTTTTTTTTATATCAATTGATTCCTCTCATTATTTTGAGCATAAAATATTCACACAGGTAAGATAATCGAAAAATGAATATTTTACCAAATATTGTATATTTTATAGTTTATGTAAAATTAAGAAATTATTTCAATCGTCATAACTCGAAAAGTACTTAATAAACAAATACTTTATTATAGTGTTTTGGAAAGCTCTTGAGATAAGCTATAAAAATATGTAAAAAAAAGTAGGGGGTTTCATTAAAAAATTTTAAGGCGATCTTTACATGACCAACACTATTCAAGGTCATCCTAATATTAGTATGTAATGTGCATCACTTAAAAATCTACAACTTTTATATAAAACATTTTTCAAGAAAATAAGTATTTTTCAAAATAAACGCTTGATGCGATAGTTCTGCAACATCCTCTGTGTGTGTGTGTGTGTGTGTGTGTGTGTGTGTGCGCGCGCGCGTGTGTTTGTGTGGGAGATCATTTTAAAACTTTCCACCTGTGTATTTCACGATTAACAATTTTTTGTGAAAAATGCCAAAAGACATCAATTTTGTTTTCAAGAAGGATATTTAAGTACATTAAATATAACGAAATTTTTGCACCCCTTCGTCGGGGTAGCTACCCCTTCAAAAATCTTAAATGACAATAAGGCTCCAGTGGTACATCATTTTAAAAGTCTTTTGATTCTCTATATAACTCTTTCTTTTTTTTATTTAAGTGAATATTTTTCGAGAAATCGTACTTGGAAGTTTTGGGTGTTAAAAATGTTTTACATACAAAGATACATTTTAGAGTAGAATTTTTTTATTAGTCATTTATTATAACAAATTGAGAATCGTTTATATTATTGTTTAGAAAACAATAGAGAACATTTTGAACATTTGTTATATATAATAAATAACTAATAAATAAATTCTACTCCAAAATGTATCTTTGTATGTAAAACATTTTTGACACCTAAAATTTCCAAGTGCGATCGATTTCTCGAAAAATATTCACTTAACTAAAAAAAAGAAAGAGAGTTGTACAGAGAATCAAAAGACCTTTAAAATGATATACCACTTGACCCTTATAGCCGTTTAAGATTTTTGAAGGGGTAGCTACCCCGACGAAGGGGATGAAAAAATTTCGTTAATGTACTTAAATGTCCCCCTCGAAAATAAAATTGACGTCTATTGACATTTTTCGCAAAAAATAGTCAATCGTGAAATAAACAGGTTTAAAGTTTTAAAATGAACACCCTGTATATATATAAAATCTTTTCAGTACCTATGGCTATCGAAGAACAGGTAGCTGTCATATATTGCGGTGTGCGTGGTTATCTCGATAAGATGGATCCTACAAAGATTACTGCTTTTGAAAAAGAATTTCTTGCACACATCAGGTATCTAATGTAATATCTAATGTATTTAACTAATGCATATATATATATATTTTTGATGCACATATTTTTTTCTAGATCTACTCAGCAAGATCTTCTTGCTACTATTGCAAAAGATAACATAATTAGTGAAGCATCAGATGCAAAACTGAAAAAAGTAGTTACTGATTTCCTATCATCTTTCTCAGCATAAAGTGCAATCATATGGTATTGTCATACAATGTCATTGTAACATGCGTATCAAAATAGATAATGAAAATGTAAATGTTTCTTGAAGATTATTTGCTATGAATTGAGTGTTAATGTACCAATATTACAGTCATATAAATAATACATAATTATAATAGTCATATATAATTATGTATATCTAGATTAGATACATTATTGCAATTTTCTCTCTTTCTCTCTCTATACATACATATATATAATCTATAAACTTGATAGCCATATACAATATGTTGATACAAAAAGATGTCTTTAAAATTATAAAAAAACTAATGTTTTGGATGTAGGTATATTTTTTTCACAGGATAGACATTTTAAAAACATCAATAAAAGATAAAAAACATTTTTAAAAAGAAGATATAGAATATAAATATTTTTCTATGTTCTCTATCTTTTAAAGCTCCTAATCTCTCATTGCAATCATTTCATCACATATTAAATTATAATATGGAAACAAAAGATAGAATAGAAACAAAAAATCATAAATTATATAAAAACTATAGTTTCAAATTTTTTTTTTTATTGAGGTGTTTAACGTGCCGTCAGCCAATCTTGTCTTATTCGGTTTTTTGGACACCTTCTGTACATAGAACCAGTATTCCTTTGGTCAATTTTTATAAATAGTCATCTAAATATCTTTTTTTAGATAATTTTACCTATTCTTTGAGGAAGGTCCACATAGCTCTTAATGGTTTCAAATTAATTTCCTTAAGGCCCAGTCCAACAGTGGCCAGTTAGCTTAACTAATAGTTAAGTAGTGATGCCAACCACTGAAACAAAATTCGGTAAGCTATTTACAAGGTTAGATTTTGACAAGTTTACTCGTCCAATATCTTCAGCCAAGCCTCTTCTTTGTCTCTAACACTCATAGCATCAGTCCGCTTATTTTCTATTATCAATTTGTATTTTTTTATTAATGATACAAGTACCAGTTTTTCCTCATGACAAAAATTTGGTGCTCGTATACGATTTGTTTTGATATCCATTTTCATTTTGCGATGAGGTATCGTAATGAGAACGAAGCTGAATATTAATTATTTTAGTGTTCAATATATATGTATATATATTTTCAATATTTCTTATGTATATTTTGCGAAAATGCAACTTGTCAAAATCTAACCTTGTAAATAGCTTACCGAATCTTGTTTCAGTGGTTGGCATCACTACTTAACTACTAGTTAAGCTAACTGGCCACTGTTGAACGGGCCTGTAGTGTTTTTCTCTATTTATTTTATAGTACGTGCCGATTTAATAAATGCACAAGGGTTTTCTCCATGGACCTAAGAAGATATGGATGGAGTCTAAAGCGCTCATATGGGGGGGGGTGATTCGGGGGGGGGGGGTTCCCTTCTCTTTCCAAAAGCAACCTTCGGGTGTTTCCGTCGCATATCCGATAATTCCCGAAAGGTTAAATACATGTATTTTTATTCGAAAGTTAGCTAATATGGGATATATAACCTTTCGGGAATTATCGGATATGCGACGGAAACACCCGAAGGTTGCTTTTGGAAAGAGACAGAGCTATACACCCCCTACAGCAAATTTCACACCGCCCCGGCTCTAGACTCCATCCATATCTTCTTAGGTCCATGGTTTTCTCCTGTGTCTCCGTCGCTCCTCTCGTCGTCATATATCCTCTATTGTGTCGCCCTCTCTCCTCGTATCCTACATCTCCTTCCTTATTTTAACAAAATGAACATTTTTTAATCAAATACATCTTTTACATTTTTTCTATCGATAGCGAAATAATAATTTCTGAGAACTAATCGAATAATATATAGAATATAAAATAAAGTGTCAATTATGAACATACAATAAATTAAATCTTTTAAACAAAATGCTATATTCTAATTAACTCCTTTCTTTTACTCTTTGGTTTAATACCCTACTAATTTAAGTTGAAATACTTCGTTGCCCTATACTCTCTTTTTTTTTTTTTTTTTTTAATTGTCCTCTTCTTTTCCTTCTTTCATTTTTGTGTTATTCTCAATTTCCTTTTCCTTACATATCTTCCATTCTCCTTCCACTTTCTTGAGGTGTACGATGTTTCTTCTGTATTCTTGTCCTGTCTCGTCATTCCTTATTTTATACTCGTTTCCCTTTCTTTCCGTAACGGTGTGTGGTGTGGGATTGAAATTTGGAGTAAGTTTATTCCCTTTTATCATATTTTCGATGTAGACTTTCTCCTTTTAAAATTGTGTTCTCCGTTGCTTTTCTCTTTAAATCACTGTAGTGTTTTCCTTTTTCTTTTTGTATTTTGTCTTTGTCTCTAATTTCTGAATCTTTATCTTGATTTTCAATATCTAGAACTGAGGGAATTTTGTCTCTAAATTTTCTTCTAAAAAATAATTCGGATGGTGATTTACCCGTGACAGAATGCGGAGTACTGTTGTACATCATAAGGTAAGTATAAAGTTCTTGTTTCCAGTCTTTTTTTTCTATTTGGCTGATTTTTAGTCTTTTTAGAATGTCCCTATTCTGACGCTCTCTTCTGACTTCTCCATTTTGTTGTGGCCAGTATGGTTTGGTGTTGTAGAGAGTGATTCCACATTCCTTGCAGAATCTAGCGAATTCCTCGCTTGTAAACTGTCTTCCATTGTCAGCCGTCATTGTAACAGGGTAACCATTTCTAGCAAAAATTTCTTTTAACATTTTTATTGTTTCCATGGCTGTAATATTTTTTGTTGTTTTAATCTCTTTGTACCTACTAAAATAGTCTATTATTACTAGTATGTAATCTCCACTTGGTAAAGGGCCCAAATAATCTATAGCTACATCAATCCATAGTTCCAGTGGTAAAGCTCGACGTTTCATTGGGTTTGGCGCATTTGGTGTTGCTACTAACGTACATCCTTTGCATGCTTTGACTCTTTTTTCTGCTTCGTTATCCATTTTAGGCCACCACACTTTAGTACGAAGTCTCTTTTTCATCGCTGTTATGCCTGGATGCCCTTCATGGGCCGAATCAAGGACTTGTTCCTTTAATTTGCAGGGAATTACTATTCTAGTGCCTCTGAGCAGAATGCCATCATGGAATGTCAATTCTGTTTCGAATATTTTATAGATTTCTACAGTCTTTGCCCATTGATTCGTGAATAATCCTTCTTTCACCTTACAGATTTCTTCATCCTCTTCCGAATGTTTCTTGATGTCAGTAAGAGGTATTGCTACCGGGCAAGAATTTTCGACTATTGAGTTTATATAGTTTTCGTTGTCGAATGGTTCCGCGTAAGTATTTCTACACAGTCGTGACCGGGAATCTGCTATATTCGTTTTTCCCGGTCGATATACCACTTTGTAATTAAATGTTTGTAATCTTAGCACCCATCTCTCTATTCTGGCACACGGTTTCGATCGTGGTCCAAATATTATTTCAAGAGGTTTGTGATCGCTAATGAGTTCAAATTTATCTTTTCCATAAAGATATATTGCAAAATGTTCGACCGCCCATACCAACGCTAGGGCTTCTTTTTCTGTTTGGCAATACTTTTTCTCACAATCAGTCAAACTCTTATTTCCGTAAGCGATTATCCTAGGCCCCTTGAAATTGTTCTGTATCAGGACTGCTCCCAATCCGACTGGGCTAGCGTTAGCTATTACTTTAGTTTCATCCTTTGGATCATAATATCCTAAAGTTTCTATCTTGCTTAATTTCTCCTTCAAATTGTTAAAAGCGATATTTTGTTCTGACTTCCAGTAGTGTGTGATGTCTGCTTGTTTGCTTAGTTTTAAACGCAATATTTTCCTTAACGGTTCTGTTGCCGTGGCTAGGTTTGGGATCCATTTACCTACAAAATTTAGAAGACCTAGGAAACTTTGTATTTCTTCAATTGTATTGGGGCGTCTGAATTTTCTTATTACGTCGATATATTTTTCCAGAGGTCGTATACCTTGTGCTGATAAATTATGTCCTAGAAATTGTATCTTTGTTATTTTGTATACGCATTTATCTTGATTCAGCAATACGTTGTTTCGTTTCAGAGTATCCAGAGCTTGCGCTAGCCTTTTATTATGTTGTTCATCATTGCTCCCGAATACTACTATATCGTCTATAAAATTTACTGTGCCGTCACATCCCGTACGGCATTTTAGATTTCAGATACGTAGCAGATAGATAAAATTTGAAATGTTGCTATATAGCAGATATATAGCAATACATATAAATTATCTATTAAATACATATTTAATACCGATAAATGTCCGCGCTATGGATACGTAATTTACGTTACATATCAGATACATATGATTATATATATTCGATACGTATAAAATACGTAAATTATATATTTCATACGTATCTGTAATATTGCAAATACGCGCCTAAAATGTATCATATAGGTTATTTATTCATATACACATACAGGGTATCGATTGTGTAACTTTTTCTAAAGTGAAAACGTGAAAAGTGAAGAATTTCTTCCCATCACACATCGATTTCATTTTAAAATCAATGCGTGATTGGCGGAAATTTTTCACTTTTCACGTTTTCGCTTTAGAAAAAGTTACACAATCGATACCCAGAGCGTTTTCCAGCAAGCGATACAAACATAATATTACACAGAGTATTATTCTATCTTTTTTCAATACCAATGAACAAAGATAGAATGATTCTGCGTAACACTGTCTGTGTCGCTTGCTGGAAAAAATTTATTTTTAAAACTAAATAAGATATAAACTTTTTTTAATTATTTTCTTATTTATTTTTAATATTATATATTTAATATATAATATATTTTTATAAAATATATATATATTTTTCTATAACATTTTTGACACTATATTTTAGTTATAATAGTATTTTAATATCACATATCATATCAGTCTATATATCAGTATATCATATCAGTATATAGTAGTTATTTTAATATCACATATCAGTCTATATATCCATATATAATATCATGCAGTATATAGTAGTTATCTTAATATCACATCATATCAGTCTATATATATATCAGTATATATAGTAGTTATTTTAATATCACTTCATCACTCTTGATGTTGATCAGTTTGATCAGTTCGGTTTTTTTCTTTGTCTCTGAAACAATCAATAAATTTAATGTTTAATATGTAATATTATTGTTAAATATAGAAATATAATAAAGACAAAAAAGAAAGGCGTTTCTATAAAATATACATATAATTACAAGGAACCTTTCAAATCTTTTAATATTTGTTTGAATATTATTTTGAATTAAAAAACAATGAATAATGAATACAATGAATGTTATAAAGGATTATTAGAGACAAATTACATTTAAAAAAGCACCTCAATTAATATTCGATTTTTATAATAAATATTAATATTTATAAAAATAAATATAATACTTACGCAATTCTGCGAACACGTGCAGGAGCTTGAACAATCCAATTGTTCATGAGTTTTGTTATTATTTCTTCGGTTGAATTGGTATCATGTAATCGAACAACAGCTACAAATACATATATAGTATATCAATTTATAATACTGTACATATAATACTATAAACATTATCATCATAACAATTGTTAATTTCAAAAAACAACTATAACAACGTATACTTGGTCTTACCTATATTTAAATTAACGATTTTAAAATTGCGAAATGTAGTTTTTCCTCGAGCTCCTTTCCAACTGTATGACATTAATATGTCATCCTTTATTAATGTTTTGAAAATGTTTTTTATCATATCTTGTAAATTTGTCCCGCCTTTCAATTTCAAAAAGTCTCTCTAAAATAATTTGAAATATGTAAATTATTAAAATAAAAAATGAAATTTGTAAATATGTAAATATGAAAAATATACAGAATAATATATATATATATATATATATATATATATATATATATATATATATATCAAATGACTATATATAATCATTCACATAATTATTTAATAATTATAAATAATATAAATTATAAATATAAAGTATTATTAATAATTATAATTATTAAAAGTAAAAATAGACATTTACCATTTTCACGAAAAACTTCATTTTTTAAATTTTCTTCAAAAAGTTGCAGCTCATTAATCGATGAAATAGTGTTGAATGTAAAAGCTTCTTCATTTATATTATTTTCTTGATTTCTAATGGTTTGGTCTGTTATTTTATTCTCCAATCTATTGAGCTTTCTATCAATGTATGTTACTTCAACCAGGATGCGATTAACTTTTTTTAAAATTTCTTTCAATACTAAAAATTAAAATATCATGAATTATATTTTAAAATATTGTATTTAAAAGTCATTACCATAAATTTA
Organism: Camponotus pennsylvanicus; assembly: GCA_023638675.1. Classification (NCBI taxonomy): domain Eukaryota; kingdom Metazoa; phylum Arthropoda; class Insecta; order Hymenoptera; family Formicidae; genus Camponotus; species Camponotus pennsylvanicus. The sequence goes on along the minus strand of JALHBL010000534.1, from coordinate 985,213 downwards.
ATCCTTTTTACCTTTTTGAGATTGATCTTCATTATTTTTATTTGTTAACTCTTCATATTCATCAATGAAATGAACATTATCTTTATCGTTAAAATCTTGATTTTTATTTTCTATCTCTTTTTTCTTATGTTTAGTGATCATTTCAGTTTCTTGTTGATGAATAATCTGCTTTTTCTTTTCAATTTGAACCATTTTGACTTTTTCGGGTGCAATGATTGGATTTTCAAAGGTTGCCAAAATCTGTGCAGACTTTTCCGAATGAAACAATTGTTGTGATCCAGAAAATTCCTTCGGATCTGGTAAAGGAGACAGTAGATCCACTTCTGTACCAGAAGATTCATCATCAGATGATGTAAACTTTTTTGCAGTAGCTCTGTCATGACGTGTTTGTTTAATACTTTCTTCATCTTCAGTATTTATGTCGGATATATTTTCGGCCATCCTTAACTTTTCTTGGCCTCGTTCAAAAGTATCTGAATATAACAATGACAATTATATATTGACAATTATAAATACAAAACATAGACAATTAAGAGTAGTGTGAATTATATGTCGATAGCTTGATATTAAGAAAATATTTAAGTTTTCAAATGGAATTAATTCTTTCTTTTATGCAATAGTAGTTCAATGAATCGATCCAATAAAGTCAACAAAAGTAACTTTTAATTTCATTTATTACATATCATTAATATAGACTCTTGTTTACATTACTTTAATTTTATTTATTAGATCAATATTGCCAAGAAAAAAAAAAGAATTTTTTTAACACAAAGATAAACGAGTTTTAATAAATAATTGTAAATATACCTGCTGAAGCAAAAATGCGTAGAACATCATACATTGCCCAGCCAGCTTTTACATTTTTTAAATCCGGTAGTTCTTTATTCCGTATAGCCTTATTCAGCCTCTTTTTCACATCATAATTTGGATAGAAGCAAACCTGTTGCTTTTTAATAGATTCTTGCAACCAGTTATTAGGGACTAGTGCTAGCCCGTCATGGAATTGAACTACATAGAAGTTTTCTGGAAACTACCAACAAAAAATATGTATAATAATGAATTAATTTACTGACAATAAATATATTACAGTCATGTGCATTTCTATATATTACCTGTAAGGAAGATTCTTTTCTTGTTTTTTGGGAAGAAAATTGCTCGCACCTCGATTCAGCCATATCCAATAAGTGTATTAGAAGTATTGGAAACCACGGTGTAAAATGTTTAAAACAGAGAACACATAACCTGCAAAAATTAATCTCAATTTATTATACAGGGTGACCCATTTTAACTTAGGCAGCCAAATAACTCGAAAACTAAGCCCAGCAAACAAAAATGTTTCAGACAAAAGTTGTATGGTTTCGAGGGGGCCATAAGATGGTACCATTGGTTTGACCTTGAAGAGTCATTTGAAGGTCACGTGAAAGTCACTTCAATTTTTTTAAATGGAACACCCTATATATTTTTGCACATTCTTGTAGCTTATCTCGAGAGCTTTCCAAAACACTATAATTAACTACCTTTTCGTTAAGTACTTTTTGAGTTATGAGGCTTGAAATAATTTCTTAATTTTACATAAACCGTAAAATATTTTGTAAAATATTCATTTTTCGATTATCTTACCTTAATACTTTTATGTACAAAATAATGAAAGGAATCAATTGGTGTAAAGAAAACACATAGTTATTTTTAAGAAAAAATATGGAATTGTTAATTGCAAATTACATATTTTTTCTTTAAAACAACTATGTGTTTTTTTTACACCAATTGATTCCTCTCATTATTTTGTACGTAAAAGTATTAAGGTAAGATAATCGAAAAATGAATATTTTACAAGATATTTTACGGTTTATGTAAAATATAGAAATTATTTCAAGCCTCATAACTCAAAAAGTACTTAACGAAAAGGTACTTAGTTATAGTGTTTTGGAAAGCTCTCGAGATAAGCTACAAGAATGTGCAAAAATATATAGGGTGTTCCATTTAAAAAAATTGAAGTGACTTTCACGTGACCTTCAAATGACTCTTCAAGGTCAAACCAATGGTACCATCTTATGGCCCCCTCGAAACCATACAACTTTTGTCTGAAACATTTTTGTTTGCTGGGCTTAGTTTTCGAGTTATTTGGCTGCCTTAGTTAAAATGGGTCACCCTGTATATAATTAGTTTTATTAAAAATAGTGACATGCAATATTACATATACATAAAGTTTAGTTAATTTTAATTAAATTTTGAAGTTATTTAGATGTGTTATATTTTAAATATACCTTTCTACAAAATCTCGAGTGTTGAGAGATGAGACGAATGCACAGACGAATGTGAATGAATATGGACAAGTATCGTGTCGAATAGTCACAAATGCAAATTTTCTTGATTACGTTTATATATAACTTTTTCCTTTATTGCCACTTGATGAGTAATGCAGACAAATAGCATGCAAACCAGCACACGTAAATTGCACGTTAGTCGGATGAAAGCAACGAAGTTAATTATAATCGTGAGTCGATCAATAAGTCGATAACCAACTAACGAAATATCGATTTATTAAAACCAGAATGTTGTCAATCATGTTACGATGGAAAAATAGAAAATAAAAAATAATTTCTTTTCACTATGAACAATGCAGCGTATAGAACCATTAATTATGTATAATAGCATATGTGTGTGTGTAAATTTATAATGACAGTTTTATTGCGAACATATAATTAAATATTAAAGCTTAATTCTTGCTGTTCATTTTTGCAATTATCGCGTTATAATATTTATTTTTTTAAATTTATTTATTTTATATTGTGTTTATATTGTTAGATTATATGTTATATATTACATTTTAAAAGTTATTTTATTGTCCACAAACGTGCCGAATAGGAATGACATACAATTTTGAATTAAATTTAATTTTCCACATCTTTCCCTGCATTTCATGCAAAGGACAATATATCACATTACTATTTATTTCTTCAACAGCATTAATGTCCAGATTCTCTGATGCAAATGGTCGTGAATATAAAATATCTGTTTTTCTCAGTTGATAACCAACAATATATATTGTATTATTGGTACATTTCACGATGTTCTTAACTGTCATTAAGTTTCCACCTTTTGTCATGATACAATTATTTGCTTCATTATTGCAGTCGACTTCATAATTTCCTAATAATATTAGTTTTTTGTATTGCGATTCAACAATATCTCGAATTTCATTTGCCAATATACCATTAACATGTCTTGCTTTTAATTCTAATTTATAAAGTGAATGTAATGATTTATTATTCATGCTCTCATATCGATTTTGCCTTCTTTCTGTGTATCGTCGTATAACTTGCTGCAGTGGTTTCTCTGCTTTACGCAGAAAACTTTTTAAAATTTGTAAAAAGTTTTCAAATCTAAACGAACTAAAGGAATCAAGTGGTCCAAATTGTCGAACTTCATTAGAGAGATGTAATAAATTATGTACATTATGAGACATGTATTCCTTGCCATAAATTTTCTGAAATGAATCTACAAAATGTTGCAACAGTTTTTCTGCATAATCTACATTATTTTTATTTTTAGTTAGCACTGGACTGATGAGTATTGATATAGCTACATGCAAAGTCAAAAAGTTTGTATATACGTTTCTATTTAAAACTGTTTTTAAAACAATAGGTCCAGTGTAAAGTAAAAATTGCCTAAATTCTGTGGCTTTCCAGTATGCTATTTCATTTAAACTTCGAGGTCGTCTTGAAAATTCTTTAGGCACAGCACTTCTTAAATTAATAAGTGCTTGCGAAATATTATCTTTTGCTTGCACACTAATGCGAACAGCTAGTGGTCCATTCATCCACAACAATATCATTTTTTTTACAATACCCAAACAAATCAAGTGCATATAGTCAAGAGCAATATTCGACACTAATCCTAAATGAGGCACAGAGAGCAAAATTGTGGGTTCTCCTTGATGATAATCAGAGTCTATTTGACGTATAAATCCTTCATCAGTTCTGAGTGCACTTGATCTTTTTTCATAAGGAAAGCACATTTTGGAGTTAACGTAATCTCCATAAATGGTACATTTAGTACAGCTCGAATAGCCATTATGTCCTTTAATATTTAAAATGAAAGATTTTGCTGGAGCATCGCAAATAATGGCCTTAACATTAACTTTAATATTACAGTTTAATAGGTCTGAATGATATCCTCTCTGTACTAATGCTATTAATTCTTTCACAAATGGTTGTAAGTATTCATTGGCATTGTTTGGTTTCTTTCGACCATAAAACAGCCCAACTATATGCACTTGGTTTGAAATATCATCTGAAAGTAATATTGGCCAGAAACTACTTGGCGATGATCTGGATATTGGCAAACCATCTATATTAATTAATAAATTAATTTCAGATACCTTCAAAGACATACTTTTATAATGTTGCAGGAATACTTCCAAAGTGTTCGATAGACCAAAGTGGTAATACGATCCTCCAGCTAATGCAACTATTTCAGCAGGTTGCTTAGGTGTTTTTAGAAGCACTCTTGCATTCTTTGGTAAAGTTTTGAATTGTGAATGTAGAGCATGCCTCAGAATTTCCATAAGAGCATTAATTGCATTATGTCTAATTTTATACTCAAAAGACCAATTTCGAAGATTGCACAACAATTCATTATCCATACTTTTATCATCAATGTTCATATTATCACCTGCATTGTCACTCGAATCGTCAGAGTCTAATGATAAAGGTGGGAGCGTCCGAAATGACCACGTTCGAAATGGCCACGGGTAAATTTGACCACGTTCGAAATGGCCGCGTTCGAAACGGCCACGTTCGAAACGGCCACGTTCGTAATGGCCACTCGTTCGTAATGGCCATGTTCGAAACGGCCACGTTCGGAACGGCCACGTTCGGAACGGCCACGTTCGGAACGGCCACGTTCGGAACGGCCACGTTCGAAATGGCCACGGATAAATTTGACCACGTTCGAAATGGCCACGTTCGAAACGGCCACGTTCGTAATGGCCACTCGTTCGTAATGGCCACGTTCGAAACGGCCACGTTTGTAATGGCCACTCGTTTGTAATGGTCACGTTCGAAACGGCCACGTTCGAAACGGCCACACGTTCGAAACGGCCACACGTTCGAAACGGCCACACAACTTTTCACGCGAAGCGAGGGGGCGGGGTGGGTGCGGGAGGGGGGGCCGAAGGCCCCCCTTGCACCCCCCCGTGTGTGTGTGTGTGTGTGTGTGTGTGAGAGAGAGAGTGCGTGTATGAAGGGATAGTGCTTCCAACATTCCGTGGCCATTCCGAACGTGGCCGTTTCGAACGTGTGGCCGTTTCGAACGTGTGGCCGTTTCGAACGTGTGGCCGTTTCGAACGAGTGGCCATTACGAACGTGGCCGTTTCGAACGTGGCCATTACGAACGAGTGGCCATTACGAACGTGGCCGTTTCGAACGTGGCCGTTTCGAACGTGGCCGTTTCGAACGTGGCCATTTCGAACGTGGTCAAATTTATCCGTGGCCATTTCGAACGTGGCCGTTCCGAACGTGGCCGTTTCGAACGTGGCCATTACGAACGAGTGGCCATTACGAACGTGGCCGTTTCGAACGTGGCCGTTTCGAACGTGGCCATTTCGAACGTGGTCAAATTTACCCGTGGCCATTTCGAACGTGGTCAAATTATATCCACTCGATAAAGGTTGCATTTCTTCTCGTTCTTCAATCTCAATAAAATCTTCGTCGTCTGTGACTACTTCTGTGTTATGTACTTCATCCGAATATTCTTCTTCATTATTATTGTCACTAAAGTTTGGCAATTGATCATTACTAGGAGAAGATGATGTTGAAACTGATGATGATTGATCATTTTCAATTCGACATTTTTTTATGCATTCGCCCAATGGTCCAAAATCTGTCACACCACTGCTTGACGATTCTAGCAAGAAATAATCTATTTCCGTCTCTTTTTGTGCTAATCGTCTCTTGTGCCGCGAAGAAATATCACGGTTACGTATTTTTTTATCCATTATATACAAAATTATTTATTATATGTAACCTAGAAAAATAACACAATCATAATCAAATACGCATTAATATTGTACAGCTACAACCGTATGGAAATTCTAATCATTACAAAATATAAAAAACACCTTTGACTCACTAAATTATTTTTCACATATATAATCAACACTTATACTTTAATATCTGATCACCGCGATTACGATTACGCAGAAACGTGCCCGACTTTCCGTTTATCAGGTTTTTGCAGGTTAATGATGCTACTACGATGCACCATCTTATGATATATTATTACATTTTGTCCAATATGTATCAACTACGTGTTTGATACATAAATATTTATATAATATGCGTAGTATACCTGCTATGTATTACATATGTATTTTCACTTGGATACATCAAACATATTGAATTAATTCCGTATTTAACACGTTATATTTCATATATAATAAAATGTAATGTAAATGCAATATTATTACGTATTTAATATATAATTGCAATAAAAGGTGCCGTATGGGATGTAATAAGTAGGTTCTCCATGATCTTCTGGAATATTTCCGGTGCACATGATATTCCAAACATTAGGCGTTTATATCGGTATAATCCTTTACTCGTGATAAAAGTAATAATGTATCTTGATTGTGGTGTAATTTCTATTTGGTGAAACGCGTTCTTCACGTCCAATTTTGAAAAATATTTGGCATTTCTAAATTGTGGTAGTATTTGGTCCATTGTGGGTAGTGGATGATTCTTCCTAATAATGGCCATGTTTGCTCTTCTCATGTCGATGCAAATTCTAATTTCTCCATTTTCCTTCAAAATGGGCACCATTGGGGATATCCATTCACTTGGGCCATCTACTTTTTCAATTATGTCTTGATCGATGAGTTCTTCAATCTTCCTATTTACTTTTTCCTCTAACGGAATTGGAATCCTCCTATATGGTTGCATCACTGACTTAACTTTTTTATCTATTGGAATATTAACAGAAATATCTTTAAATTTGGGAAATATCTCGATTGCATTTATTTGTGTTCCTAAATGCAGGACTCCTAACGAGATTGCTGTATTTTTTCCCAATAAATTTTTTGTTCCTCCATGTATTACATAAAATGTTGCGTAAATTTTTTTCTGTCCTATTGCAATATCTGCTTGAAACGATCCGCTGATCTTCAAAGGCGTTGTGCTCCCATAAGCCATGAAAATACGTTTGGGGTTTTTTTCTTGGTTTGATATCACTATTCTTTCTTTCTTCAATCTTTCCCATGTACTATCTGTGAGAAGATATTTGCTACCCGAATCAATTAGCATTTTCGTATAAACTCCTCCTATCGTGCAACCAATTATTTCATCGTCATCTATGTGGAAAATGTAGTCGATTTCTTCTTTATCTTCTTTATTGTCCTTTTTTTTACTACCTCCTCTTCGTTTTTTGCTCTTCGTTCTCTAAATTTTCTTGATGCCACCTCCTTTTCTTTGTTGTTCTACACTGTTCTCTAAAATGGCCTACATATCCACATTTGATGCATCTCTTATTTCGAGCTGGGCATTTTTTATCATCAGATGTATGTTTACCGCTCCCACATCGTGAGCAGGTGCCTTTTAATATCTTTTTTGTTTCGAGTCTGTTGATTTCATTTAATGCTTTTCTTTCTGTGAAATCCTCGAGTTGTCTGTTCACTGCTTCGAGCGTATTTGCTTCTTTTATTATGTCTTCCAAGGAAAAAGAATCTCCTGCTGTTAAGATTTTCTTTCTTAATTCCACCAAAGTGCATTTTTCTGTTATTTGATCTATAAGATGTTCTGCTACGTTGCTGAACCCACATTTTGCTGCTTGATTCCGAAGTCTCAAAATAAATTTATCAAATTTTTCCTGCGGTTCCTGTTTAATTAATCTGAATAAGTGTCTTTCATAAACTTTACTGCTCTGCGGAAAGAAATACTCATCTAGTTTTTTGATGGTGTCAGTGTACACGTTTTTATCCTTTTCTGAGTCGGTGCTACTTCCTGGTAAATTATAATATATTTCTTGTAATGTTAATCCTCCACAGTGTAATAATGTAGCTTTTTGTTTTGGAGGGTCAGTAATGTTTGATGCTAGGAGGAATAATTCCACTGCTCTTTTCTCCCAGCGAACGCCAACTGAAGTTGGATCTCCTGTGCAGTCAAAATTTTCCAAAACTGGAATTGCTGCCATCCTGTAATTACAGGATGGCAGCAATTCCAGTTTTGGAAAATTCTCTAAAACAATTCAAATATTTTAATAGGCTAAGCACTTTTATTTCTATGGTTTTTTTTTTCGTGGCCCCAATGTGGCCATAGTATGTTTGTCAGACGCTGTTACCTGGTCCTAAACTTTAATTTTATATCAGCATGGCTTTTAATCAAATTTGCAAACCCTCTTTTTCCTGCATGGCATTTATTCAATTTGCAAAGACCCTATTTTCCTGCATGGCTTTTATTCAATTTGCAAAAGCCCTCTTTTATTTTGTGCATGGTCTTATTCAAATTTGCAAATGCCCTAATGGATAATCATCGGTTTGCCTATGCTTTGTCATTGCGTGTACTTCTACATTTCTATGTTATGTCTGTCATTTCTACTTTTGCTACGCGGTCTACTTTTTTTTCGTATTTTTACTTGCCTTACTTGCTTCTTTACTTGTTTTTCACCTCGTCGCCAATTGTAGTGTTTTCCTCTATTTATTTTATAGTACGTGCCGATTTAATAAATACACAAGGGTTTTCTCCTGTGTCTCCGTCGCTCCTCTCGTCGTCATATATCCTCTATTGTGTCGCCCTCTCTCCTCGTATCCTACAGGGCCTAAGCCATTTATCTATATTATAACGATATGGAACCGCTGTTTTTTCTAACTGCTGATAAAACTTATTTCTAACTTCATCGTACTTGACACAAATAGAAGCAATATGGTGACTATTTTGAATCTTTGCTCCACAATCATATCTTGGACTATCTATATACTTTTTTTTCGCTAACGACTCATTTAAATTGTAATGATTAGCTCTTAATCTATTAATCAAATACCAATCCTCTTGATTCATCCAGAATGGCTGCATTCAGCAGGAAAAGCTGCTTTGCAACTGTTGTAAAATTCGTGAATCTGATTGGTGTATGCTCTTAGATCCAGTCAAAATTAAGAGCATACACCAATCAGGCTCACGAATTTTACAACAGTTGCAAAGCAGCTTTTTCTGCTGAACGCAGCCATTGTTGAACCAGGCTTTAGGGCTATCCTTATTGTAAAGTGTTAAAATATTTTACACCCTTGTAAGTACCTTCTCTTTCTAATCTCTCTCTAGTCCTATTATACATTTCCTTTTTAAAAATAATTTTCCAATCGTTTATCGGAATCTTAATTCTATCGTCAGCGTCTTCATCTGTCGCTTCTTTAGTTAGCATGTCTACAAGTTCATTTCCTTGAATTCTTGAGTGACTTGGAATACACCCTATGATAATCTTGTTTTTACAATAACTATTAGTCTCATTTTTCTCTTTTGATAGATCAAAAATTCTTTCTCTTATTTTAGTAATATATTTACATTTATATACATTTATAGAATTATTCATTAACGCTTTACAAGAACTTAAAAAATCTGTAAGTATCACGACATCAGTCTTAAGTTATTGTCCTGAACAAAACCTAGAGCCTTTTCAATAGCGATTATCTCTACACTAATAAATATGGAACATTTATTATTAATACTTATACGCTATATCACTATCTTCTATTGCTAAACCTATGCCTACGCTTTTTTTGTTATCCTGCTTTGATCCATCTATGTAAATGACCCAGTAAGCAAAATGTTAGCAGGTTGGCAGCAGATTGGCAGCAAACTCGATCAGAATCCCACACCAGAACCATAGCCATCTGTGTCCGCATTAAGCTTTTGTTTTGGTGACAGAGTCTGTAAAACATAACCTGTCAACAAACTGTCGGCAGAAACCGAGCAGGATCTGCGCGATGCAATTTGATGTTAGGTTGCCAGCAGAAACCGAGCAGAATCTGCGCATGCAACCTGATGGCAAATTGACAGCAGAAACTGCACAAGATTTGCGCTTACTTTTATTAATATTATATAAATGCAACAAAATTGATTATTACAAGTGCTAAATAAGAATATTATCGGCAAGTTAATTACAATTTTCTTCTAAAATGACATATATGTCATATGTTATATCGTAATATATGTTAATGTAATATATGTTATATCGTAGTTATATCTCATATAGCGAAGGACTAATTTAATTAAATTAAATTAATAATAAAGTAAATGTAACTTGTAAAACTGGAGATGTAATTTATTTAGAATTAAATTCTTGCTTTATGCCCCAAATAGGCAGTACATGAATAATTTACTATTTATCATATTGATTCCAATCAGTTTAATATTCTGAATCTGATCTGCTTGTATCAGATATCAGAAATTAAAGTGATAGAAGTTAAAATGATAATTACTATATTTTTAGTCTTTTATTCATATTCGCGACTTTATATATATTTCTGACAGAAATTAGATTACGAGAAAGTACAGCTCACGTAGCGGTAAGTGAAGGAACTATCGAATCATGCAAACTGTTCCGTTTCTGCCGTCAATCTGCTATCAGAGATTGTGTGCGCAGATCCTGCTCGATTTTTGTTATCAATTTGCTATCAAATTGCGCCTCACAGATCCTGTTAAATTTCTGCTATCAATTTGCTATCAGTTATATCTGCAGGCTTTACTCGATTTCTGCCGATAATTTGACATCAAATTTCATTGCGCAGATCCTGCTTGGTTTCTGCCGACAATCTGTTGTCAAATTGCGTCGCACAGATCCTGTTCAATTTCTGCCATCAATCTGCCGTCAGTTATATCAGCAGGCTCTACTCGATATCTGCCGAGAATTTGATATCAAATTTCATTGCGCAGATCCTGCTCGGTTTCTGCAACCAATCTGATATCAAACTGTGTTGCGCAGATCTTGCTCGATTTCTGCCACCAATCTGCTATGATAATTTTAAACAAATTCTGTTCAGTTTCTGCTATCAAATTATGTCAGCAGGTTTTATAACATTTCTGCTGACATTCTGTTATCATTATTTCATATAACAAATTTTTTATACAATCTGCAATCTTATGGCGTTTTCGAGCGGTCGGGTTTGACCCGACCCGGGGTAGTTTACTAGACGTTATTGACCAATCACAGCCATTCTTCTGAAGAATGTATGGTTACATTCTTCAGAAGAATGGCTGTGATTGGTCAATAACGTCTAGTAAACTACCCCGGGTCGGGTCAAACCCGACCGCTCGAAAACGCCATTACTGTCAACAAAAATTTGTAGCAGAAATTGACAAAATCTGTTTGAACAGACTTTGCTGACTGGGGACTTTATAGTCTTCTCTAAGATTATATTTATTTTTAAAATTTAGAAGTAACATGATCGCTGCAAGAATCACGTTTCCTTCTCTTACCTATATCTAAGTCTATCTCTATTTTTTTCTGTTAATGGCCAATAATTATTCTTTTAAACCTCTAGTTTTCCTGTCCGTTCTACTTCATTTTTAAATATTTTAAAATCTCCAAGTTTTCGTGAACATATTTAGTCCTCCTCCAGGATTATTTAGTCTGTTTATACTTTCCATAATCTCTAATCTATTCATCATTCCTATCATATCATTATTACCATATGTACATAACTTTAGCCAATAATTCATAGCTAAAAAACCTGCCCTATCCTTTATCTCATTAGGTTAAATTCTGCAATCATCACACTTGTCGGAGTGCTATTTCCTTATCCTAATGCAATTCGTACTCCCTTATACTGTAATCTTTCTATCTTATCTCTATCTCTAAGAATTTTCGGAAAATATACAAATAAACTATAGTCTATTTTGGATCTAATAAAGCTTTTAAGCGTCGTCTACAATGAGATTTTAAGGAGACTTAAGGCGTAAGACTTAAGAAATTGACCAATCACAGTCAAGTATTAAGTGAATACTCGACTGTGATTGGTCAATTTCTTAAATCTTACGCCTTAAGTCTCCTTAAAATCTCATTGTAGACGACGCATTATAGATCATTACTGCTGTATTACTTCTAGCCCGAAGATATTCTAGTTAAAAATTTTAGAATATTCGTTGCCTTATTAACTTATCAAAGTATATTTCTAAAAATTTTGAAGCTGTATTACATTTATTAATTATACTCCCTTACAAATTTAATTTAACATTAGGATCGATTTTTCGATTTTTAACGTAAACGAAGTGTTAACGCTTCGTTTACGTTACGTTGTTTCAATTTACGCCTCCTAGAAGCTTCGTTTACACTTCGTTGGACTAAATACCCAGTAAGCAAAATGTTAGCAGGTTGGCAGCAAATTCGATCAGAATCCCACACCAGAACCGTAGCCATCTGTGTCCGCATTAAGCTTTTGTTTTGGCGACAGTCTGTAAAACATAACCTGTCAATAAACTGTCGGCAGAAACCGAGCAGGATCTGCGCGATGCAATTTGATGTTAGATTGCCAGCAGAAACCGAGCAGAATCTGCGCATGCAACCTGGGCATCGATCATGTAATTTTGAGCGGAATTTTTCACTTTTCACTTTTCACTCAATGATTTCACGTGAACTTTTTCACGAATCACTGGGTCTGTTCTTTTTAGCTGCACTGCTGCACTAGTGCAATAAGTTAGGGCCTGAGCAGAATGGCTGCCTTATAATTTTAAGACTGTTTTATGCCTTAAGTCTTTGTCTTAAGCGTCGTCTACAATGAGATTTTAAGGAGACTTCAGGCGTAAGACTTAAGAAATTCACCAATCACAGTCAAGTATTAAGAGAATACTCGACTGTGATTGATCAATTTCTTAAATCTTACGCCTTAAGTCTCCTTAAAATCTCATTATAGACGACGCATTAGGTAACGCACAATACTGTGTGTTATGTCTCGAGTCTTATGTATACGCGAACGTTTATTTCTTACAAACGTTCGCGTATACATAAGACTCGAGACATAACACACAGTATTGTGCGTTACCTAAGACAAAGACCTAAGGCATAAAACATAGTCTTAAAATTATAAGGCAGCCATTCTGCTCAGGCCCTTAGAAAGAGACAAACATATTTTCTTTCACTCTAACTAATTGCACTAGTGCAGCAGTGCAGCTAAAAAGAACGGGCCCATTGTCACAGATATCTATACTATAACTAGATCGCTAATTCCCATTGATTTTGTACATAAAATGTGTACCCGAAAACCATGTAATATGGCGGTCGCGCATGCGTAATATTGGTGGAAAACTAATATGGTGGACACTTGTAGCCAGCCAGAGAGAAGTTAGATATAGAGTGCGGGAGCCAGCCAGAAAAGCGTAAGGTCATTAAAAAGAAAGGAATAGCTCATCGTACCTGACTGTCATTGTCTAATAGCGCAAGCGCGATGAGATTTGGGCGGTGTTTGAAGAGCCAAAGAGAAGTTAATATGTATTTAGTACACCTTCCTGTATTATATTTCTTATTATATTTAATATTTTGATGTAACAATAAATTTATTTAACCTCTTTTTGCCTGATAACGTGCCACAAATATATTATCTAACCTTTCTGGCTCTCCAAATTCCGCCCAAATCTAATCGCGCTTGCGCTATTAGACAATGACAGTCGGATACGATGAGCTATGCCTCTCTTTTTAATAATCTGACTTTCCCACTTACACGATCCGCTATGACTCCCGCACTCTATATCTAACTTCTCTCTGTAGCCAGCACGGTCTTACATACAAATCTGGAAACTCAGGCCTTTTTTAGTGGTGGGGGAGATCTCACTTAGTGTGTCCGTTTTTCGACTAGAAGTCGCAATACGAGCGAGAGAGACAGAGATAGACGGCAGTAGTCGTTCTCTCTCTAACATACGTCTAAAATGCGACTTCTAGATCGCAGCGAACCTAGCAGGCAAGCCGTGAACTCCCGAAAAACGGACACACCAAGTGAGACCTCCCCCACCACCGAAGTTTCCAGACCTGTATGTAAGACCGTGGTAGCCAGCTAATATTTAAGTTTCCACCTTAAGAGGATGCCGGACTGACTTTTTTACCGACCGAAACGATAATATTTTTCTAGACCGAGATTTTTTTATTGGTTTAATAGAATAACAAATGCTTTTCCACGATTAAATTGCATATAACAATTAACCGCGGAGCGATCCAAATTCATAGTAAAAACACAAAAAATTAGAAAATTACAGTTTTTTTATCGGCTTCTGACGTCAGGTCACAACAATACTTGCTTAATATGAAAGTTTTACAATTTATATGTACGAAATAAGAATGCTTCGCATGAAGAATTGCATGAAGGAGTATCAGTGAACTTTCAGAAATGAGTTTAGAAGCCTCGTAAAAAATATTTCGGTATACAAAGTTTTCGTTCATATGTGTGTGTGCGAGATCGAGGCACGAGAGTAAAACAGGCCCGTAGATTAATTGCTCGATATCGAGACAGACGGCGCTAGAATCGGTTTGTGTGACAAGGAGAGACAATCTCGTACCATCCTTCTCTTCCATTTCGCGTGTAATAATATACATCAGTATACATATATGCGCACACTAAGGCATTATACTCTTGCGTTTTTTTTCTCGTATTGCGCGTCATAGATACTCGCTGTCGCGCGGCGCCGTAACAATCGTACGCGTAACAAGCTGCGTGAAAACAGCGTTACAACGTGTTACGTGGAAAATATTCTATGTAAGTTATACACTGTATATACACAATATATATATATATATATATTGTGGGCTGGTTGTTTTTAGAAATATTTCATACCAGATGCGGTTTGCATGTGCGATCTGGTTATTAAAATATTTATGTCAGAGGCGATCAATTCGTGAGCTGATTATTTTTTTAACAAATCCAGAGGCGATCTAATTCGTGTGCTGGTGTAAAAAACCTAGAGGCGATTTAATTCGTGTGCTGGTTATTTAAAAAAATCCAGAGGCGATTTATTCGTGGGCTAGTTGTTTTTAAAAATATTTTATTACCAGATGCGGTTTGCATGTGCGCTCTAGTTATTAAAATATTTATTTCAGAGGCGATATATTCGTGAGCTGATTATTCAAAAGAAAAAAACATCCAGAGGCGATTTAAGGAGGTTCGGTAGTGATGATTTTTTATGATGAAAATTTTTGAAATTTTAATAGATTATTCGGAATAATAGTATTATATCACAGCTAAATTTTTGAAGGGTTTCACTACACCGTTTGTAAGATATATTGACCTAAAAAAACGAAATTTTAACATGTAGGCTTATGGAGAAATCACTTAAATTTCAAATTAAAAAAAAACGGCTAAATGAAAATGCTTTTTTTTTTATATATATGAAAGAATATTATTAAAATAACATTCAAAGTTTGAGCGAGTTCCTCTACAAATTTCTATTAAAAAATAGCTAAAAATGTGGTTGCAGCAGACGACTTGGCAACGCTGTTTTTTCCTAATCCCTGAACACATTCGTCAATAATATCAGTTAAATGTAATTTATGATTACATTTACTGCAAAACATTTTCTTGGCCATACAATCGAAATTAACAACTCTTTCACCGTCAACAGGAATGTCAATTTTTTCCTTTTCAACTGAAGAATTTTTAAGACTTTGAGATTTTTTTCTCATTTCACTTAACATTTTGCCTCGTAAGTGTCTATCTACTTTTAATTTTTTAACAAACTTTCCTTTAAAACGAATTTTTTCTTTGCCAGCAGCATCCCGTAGTAATTGAAGGTTATTTGTTTTTCTTTTAACTTTACCCATTTTAAATATCAAAGTCACACGATTTCAACAAGTACATTTATTTAAATTTAACAAATAAATTATTTTTTACAGTCCAGCTTGGAATTTTCAATTTATTAATTATAATAATTTTAATAGAGTAAATAAGTACAATGTCAATAGTCGACGACGACGTGTCAGCAGCCGAAAAAATTTACGGCGTTGCCAGACGTTCTCTCTCCCCTTGCCTCTCTAAGATTTCCCCCCATTAACACTACCGAACCTCCTTAATTCGTGTGCTGGTTATTTGAAGAGTATTTCAAAGGCGATTTAATTCGTGTGCTGGTTATTCGAAGTCTTCCAGAGGCGATTTAATTCGTGTGCTGGTTATTCGAAAAGTCTTCCAAAGGCGATTTAATTCGTGTTCTGGTTATTCAAAAAAAATCTAGAGGCGATCTAATTTAATTTGTATGCTGGTTATTTAAAAAAAAATTCGAGAAGCGATCTTAATTTGTGTGCTGGTTACTAAAAATGTTTTACATCAGATACGATTTGCATGTACATTCTGGTAGCGAAATTTAAACGAAATTTAATTCAGAGATCATAAAGACACTGCCTCAACTAAAAGGCATATTTGATAAGAATAAAAATCCAGATGAGATGAATCATTGGACGCGTCATAAGAGATGATTCTTATTTTGAAAGCGTGCTATATTTCGATAATTCTTATATAATTGCAGCATGTCACATAGCGACAAAAGCTAACAAATTATTGGAGCAAATTATAGTGATTGCTGGCGATTTTTTTTGATAACACCAAGCTTCGAATGTACGATAGTCTACCCGGCTGTACATATGATAAATTGGTGCCTAAAAAAAAATTACTTTTATCGCCGTTGCCTACAAATAATATAATATTTAAAAAGGTTTAACAACCTGATAGCATATGCTGTGAAATTTATGCTGCAGCTTTCGCTACACTACTATAAACTATAGCCTTAGAAGGAAATCCTTGTAAGGAAAAATATTTCAATAATGTGTAAAATGTATGAAGCAACATTTTTTTTTTAATTATAGCAGAAAATTAATTACCTTTTCCAAAATGTATTGGTAAATTATTCATATATCATATTTTAAATTTATCATATCTGATCACGATATTCTAATGAATATCGTTAGAAAAAGACGCCTCAATCTCGTTTGCATATATCGGAGAGACGAAAAAATTACACATATTATGGTTGCGTCTCACGGGAATGGGCGATGAAGGGGCCCATTATATTATCGATATAAATCTATTATTTCGATGCTTTTGAGGCAAAGAATATAGTGTGAAAATATTTATAAATATTATTTATAAATTTTACGAATATACATTACATCAAACAATTTGCATAATATATTTTATATTGTTAGTTTTTCATTATATCGATTTAACAAACGTCGTACATAAATTGTAACTTGTAGAAAGTTATATGCAAATATCCTTCTTATTGTATGTATACAGAATGTGTCGCAGAGTACTATATATGTATAAGCGCTTGTGAAGAAAGCGCAGTAAATTGAAAAAAATCCCATAGCATTTTACGATTTTCGCAATAATAGAAATATTAAATAAAATCGGACGAATGTGTATCTTTGCGTGTCTGAAAAAGGAAGAGAGAGAGAGAGAGAGAGAGAGAGAGAGAGAGAGAGAGAGAAACGCTCGGCCATTCGAGCTATCGCACGGTCTAGCATGATAGACATTTTGTCGGCGCGCGGCAAAGGAAAGGACAGCGCGGCGCAACGATGACGGTGTAACCGATAGTAGCGGCGTGCCCTGCTGTCCCTCCCCTTGTCGCGCGCCGACAAAATGCCAAACACACTGGATCATGCGATAGCTCGAACGGCCGAGCGCTTCTCTCTCTCTCTTTTTCTCTCTCCCACACACAGATACATATTTCCGATTTTATTTAAATTTCTATT
This sequence comes from Camponotus pennsylvanicus, assembly GCA_023638675.1. NCBI lineage: Eukaryota > Metazoa > Arthropoda > Insecta > Hymenoptera > Formicidae > Camponotus > Camponotus pennsylvanicus. Next base: position 967,504 of record JALHBL010000534.1, on the reverse strand, counting down.
ATTATTACGAAAATTGTAAAATGCTATGAGACTTTTTTGTTCAATTTACTGCGCTCCTCACAAGTGCTTATATATAGTACTCTGCGACATTCTGTATACATACAATAAAAAGGATATTTGCATATAACTTTCTACAAATTACAATTTATGTACGACGTTTGTTAAATCGATATAATCAAAAACTAACAATATAAAATGTATTATGCAAATTGTTTGATGTAATGTCGTATATTCATATAAAATTTATAAGTAATATTTATAAATATTTTCACAATATATTTTTATTATATATATAAAGAGACATAGCTAATGAGAGCAATGATAGAATTGTATTTAAATATGTATGCAATAAAGACAGATCTATACTCTAAAATCGTTGCTTGTGCGAGACGATAGAGCAGTAGAAATGCAACATATTTTTTGTTTCAATATAAATACAATTAAACACAATACAAAAAAAGCTTGTATTTCACATTGCTCTTTTTAAAATATGTGCCATATGTCTTTCTACTCTAGATAATACTGTCGGTAACATAACTATAAGTGTTGGTAATGTACCGACGCTTTTAGTTATGTTAAAATGAGGGCGCCTACCCGTCGGAGTTCGGCCGCGACTCCGGCATCCTCTTAAAACTTGTACTTTTTACATTGGCTGCGTTCAGCAGGAAAAGCTGCTTTGCAACTGTTGTAAAATTCGTGAATCTGATTGGTGTATGCTCTTAGATTCAGTCAAAATTAAGAGCATACACCAATCAGGCTCACGAATTTTACAACAGTTGCAAAGCAGCTTTTTCTGCTAAACGCAGCCATTATAAACTTTTAATTTTGTAATAAAATAAATATAAATATATATATAAATGTTATATACATATATTTTTAATCTTTATATATTTTTAATCTTCTACCCAGTAAACGCTAGATATTCCTAAAATATTCCGTTTGTATTCCAAAAGTTCTGTATATCCCGGAATAGTAGAGGAATGTTTACAGAACGTTCAAATAATCATGAAATATTCAGGATATTTTATGAACATTACTTATATGTACAATAAGAAATATTCAGTGTACATTTTAGTATACGTATAGAATATACACGAAATATTCCACGAAATATTAATAAAACTTTCTTGGATCAATCTTATTAAACATTAAAGAATCGATGCGCATACGCATCACGTTAGCTGCGCGCGCAGCAGTCGGTGATTAACTGGCTGCGTTCCATTTGATCGCTTAGGCTGAAATCACACAGTGCGTAATAGGACTGCGGAATAGAGAGTGCGTCATTGAAGCAACCAATCAGCGCTATTTCGCATTTTTCTATCCCGCATGTTTTTCCGTGCCCTGTGCACACGATGCGTGAAAGACATGAAAATGATGCGTTCCGGGAAAGAAATACATAATTAAAAAAATAAGTATTTCACCGAAACAGTAATATTTACTAATTTTATTCAAGTATACTATTTAAAATATTTAAATAAATATTATTGCGACAGTATTGAATAAATTTAATTTAAAATTATATTATTACAAAAATTGTTTTTGAATCCTATGACGCATTTTTGGTCATTTTTCCGTATCATGTGCACAGGGCACACAAAATTATGCGTAATGCGTCATTGTTTCTATAACATTTGTTGATGCTTATTGCACACTTTAATTGATTTTATTAGTATTCACACAAGCAAAAGTTTACAAGTATTATAATTATCATGGATAATAAATTAATGATGGTGAAAAAATTAGTTGTGTTACTTAGGTTACTCGTTACTCTACGCCGTTTACTTTAACCTCAAATACGACTAGGACACAACAGGACGCAATGACGGACAGATACTCTCTATTCCGCAGGATGTGGATTGCAGGATAGAGCTGATTGGTTGCTTCAATGACGCATTCTCTATTCCGCAGTCCTATTACGCACCGTGTGATTTCAGCCTTACATGCTTAAAGCATCATTCTGTCTTTGTTGCACATCGAATATGAAACGAAGATAGAGCGACGCTTCAGCGCTGAAAGCATAAAAAGGAACGCAGCCTAAAGGTGGAAGCACATAAAATTGCATAGGCGCATAACCATAAGCATAAGAAAATTGATTGGTTCATTTTCTTATGCATATATTTGTGTACCAATCAATTTCTTTATGCTTATGATTATGCGCCTATGTAATTTTATGTGCTTCCACCTTTATGGCCATCACACATGAAATTCCATAAGCACGTAAGACATAAGCGTAAGGAAATCGACCAATCACGGTCGAGTTTTGACCCTTGGAGCGGCTAATACTTGACCGTGATTGGTCGATTTCCTTACGTTTACGTCTTACGTGCTTATGGAATTTCATGTGTGATGGCCATTAGGCCCAGCGCACAAACATTGCCGTAGCGCCTTACGCCACCTTACGTAAGAACCTTATGTTACGTGACACGTAAACCGATCCTACGGCAACGAACAAGAAATTCTTACGTTACGTTAATTACGTTAATTAACGTTGCTGTAGGATTGGTTTACGTGTCACGTAACATAAGGTTCTTACGTAAGGTGGCGTAAGGCGCTACGGCAATGTTTGTGCGCTGGCCCTAACTCTTACATCCACGCGCCACGCGTATGCTCGAATTGCGTATTATCTAATTAGCCGAACATACATTAAGAATCGGTACCGCGTAATCTCGAAAAGTGCAATCAAACGAGCCGGCAAATTGCTTTGCTCATAAGAAAGGTAAGTTTGCAATTTTTGACACGGAATATATATCTATGGATCCCATTCCGTAACTTCTAACAATGTCGTTATGTATGCTGCGCAGTTATTACATGATATAAAAATCCTGTGCAGTGATACATAACAATATCGTTAGAACTTATAGAATAAAGGCTTATAAGTAGTAAGACTAGGCGGGTTCTAACGCAGGAGCTCCGAGGGGGGGTGAGGGGCGAGGGGAACCCGGGGGTGACGTCACGCGCGGGGGGGTGACGTCACATGCGGGGGATGATGACGTCACATGCGGGGGATGATGACGTCACGTGCGGGGTGTGACGTCACGTGCGGGGGGTGATGACGTCACGTGCGGGGGAGGGGGGATCCGCGGCGCGAGCGATGGACGAGGGAGTCCGCGCGGGGAAGGGGGATCCGCGGCGCGAGCGATGGACGAGGGGGTCCGCGAGGAGAAGGGGGATCCGCGGAAAGAAGACGGTGCGAAGGTGTGAGAAGGATAGCGCTACGTGTGGGAAAAGGATAGCGCTAAGTGTGTGAAGAGGACAGTGCGACAAGGATGGCATCAACGTGTGACAAGGATGACATCAACGTGTGACAAGGATGGCGTCAACGAGGGACAAGGATGACACATTGTAAGATGGCGTGAGAAGGACGATGCAAAGGTAAGTGAGCAACGAGCATATGAAAGAGAGAGAATGATAATATCGCGAACAACGCGTACGAAAGAGAACGATATTGCAAGAGCAACGCGTGCGAGAGAGAACGATAGCGCGAAGAGAACGCATACGAAAGAGAACTATAATATCGCGAGACTTAGAACGATAATAGCGCAAGACAACGCGTGCGAGAGAGAGCGAGAGAGCGCGAGAACAACGCGTGTGAGAGAGAACGAAGATATCGCGAGACTTACAACTAACGCGCGAGAGAGAACGCAACGAAGATATCGCTATACTTACAACTAGCGCAAGAGAGATAGAGACGCAAGGGATGGGAGAGCGCAAGGAGAGGCGCGTAAATAAATACATTTTTTTTTCAATTAAAATATAAAAATTTATTTTAAAATGTGTGTAATAGAATTTTGTGTGTGTGTGTGTGTGTGTGTGTGTGTGTGTGTGTGTGTGTGTGTGTATATGCTTAATATAATAATAATAAAATAAAAATTTAAAAAATATAATAATAATATAATAATAATGATATAAAATAAAAAAATATATATAAGGGGGAGGGGGCGATGCGCCGGGCTAAGGGGGGAGGCCGCTCCTGCAACAGAAAAAGAGATATTTCATTAGTTTTTAATAATTTATTTTAGGACTTTTGATGTAATATAAATTGAAAGTTACTTACAATGTTATCCATTTATTTTAATTTGTGCAAATGGGACACATATTGCATGGTATTATTTGGTGCAAATTTTTCCTGCACTTTTTGCAATAACTGCCTAATAATAGAGCACAATAATCCGTTTTGTGTTTCCTGACGGAGTATACGTTTCGAAACAACGATGCCAATCTCAGAAAACAGTCTGAACAATACTTAGTTCCTTCTTCCGCATAATAATAATAGTATTTGCGACACATTTTTATGGTAATATCCAGATTATTTATTTCCATCGCGTTTAAATGTTTATACTTTTTCAGTCTTAATTCTTCATCATTATCACTAGCATAATCTGAATTCACTAAAGGTGGTATTTCCTCCTCGGATTCTTCCTCAGAGCAATCCTCGTCTGATTCGTCTCGATTATCAACATCCATTTGGTTGCCATCTTCGACGATAACAACCTCTTCAATGTCCTCGTCGATGATAATAACATCTTCGTCATCGATGATAATAATCTCTTCTTCAGCCATTGCACTAACGTAACACAAGACTAACGAAACGCAAAGAACAACGAAAGAAATAATATTCTAATGTCGCAGGCTCCTCTTCATTATATATCTTTTAATATCTTTTGTCTCATTCCAACTAGAGCATCACGTCTCATCTACCTCAGCATTTCTCTACATCTTTAGCGGAGCGTGTTGAGAAAAGTATAACCATTTTTATTCGTATAGAAGGAAAGAATTAAAATTATAGATGAAATAAAAATAATTATTTATTGCACGCATCGTAAAGAATATCATTTACAGCACATGTTAATAATTCGCAATCGATTATTGATTCGCTGTTAAAGACATCACTATCGCGTATCATTTTTACAGCATCGCATACAGTAGTAATATTGTTACGTCGTAAAACAGTTTCAAATTGTTTAAATTTTTCATTTACGAGATACGTATTCTCGCATAACCAATTATGCATATGATCGATACAATTTTCAAAATTAAATAAATATAATAATGTTTGTGGTTTCATGTACAAAGAATTTTCACATAATGTGAGTTTTACAATTTTCGATTGATACATTTCAAGCATTAGATTTCCAATCCTTAATGGGAGAGCAGTCGATTGTAGAAAACAGTCAATGTCTGCTTGCTTCTGCATCAACAAATTCCACGTTGAAAAAGGCAACACTATTTGATTGCCTCGATTATCACCGAGAATCAGTTCCACGTATGACACAGCTCCAACCAAGGCTACCAGATTGCACACGCTGCGTTCAGCGGCGGCACGATTTGTATCCCCACCACTTTCGCACACTAAGGTATAAGCTCTCATCCGTGTACGCTCGACATTCGGTCATCTTCGGTTTACAGAGGAAGACGGATAGATTAGCTTCTATCCTCTTCTCTCCTGAGAGGTCTATTGTATCTTACCTATCTCTCTGAATATAACAATAGCTATGTGATCCGCGAAATCTCGAGCTGGCGATTTGGCGATGCAAGTTGCATCGTTGCAAGTCTCGCAGCGATACTTATTATCACACATAATATTTCCCTATTGATTTCTTTTTTATAAAAGTTTATATGTTGTTTAAAAAAGAGAATATAACTTATACAAAAACAAATTTTACATATTTTTATCTAAATTTTTATCTAACATATTTTTATCTCAATTTTAATCTCAATTTTTTCACTCTTGGCCAATATGTACGCTTTTTTATTAAAAAAAATTTCTTTAAAAAAATAATTGTAATAAAATAATATTTAAATTTATTTTAATAGAATTGTATTTTTTATTATTATTTTGTATTAATGTATGACGTACATCTTGTTGCTCAACGGAAACCGCGAGAAGGTGGTGGTCTCTTCCGTTAAAAAGGAAATGTAAAAAATTTAATAAATTAATAATAAAAATAAAATTAAAATAAAATAATAAAATAATGATAAATAATAAATAAAAATAAAAAATAAAATTATAATAAAATAATAAAATATAATCAATTTTCTAATTGATAAAAGGTCAAAATATTATTTCACATTTCCTTACATACATATATATATATATATCAAGAGACACGGTAGTGTCTTGCGTCGAGTTCATCTCTCTAGCAAGACGCGCGCCGTGTCTCTTTACGCGAGACGGGAAATTGAGACCAGTTCAGATTATTTCATATTATTATATTACAATAACCGCTGAACGGATCGAGCTCTTATTAGGCTTAATCGATAGCTTATGTTCGAATTATATAGTAAAAGTGTCTTTATTTTTACTCTACGAGCTGTAGAAGTGGAAATATCGCGATATATAATTCTAAAATCGTGAAAATACGATTAAGAAACGTCCACGTCGTGGTCATCAAACAATATATATAGAACAAAATTTGGCGTCCGACTGCCGCTGTCGACACCAGATGGCGGAGGCGCTGACGCCTGGCGCTTCGTAATTGACATATACATGTCAAACATATACATGTCAAATTAAGAGACACGGTAGTGTCTTGCGTCGATTATTGATATGAATAAATTGTTATCAATAAATTAATAATAATTACTTTTATTTACAGCAGTCATATTAATAAATAATATAATATAACATAATGAGAGAAAATAATCTTCTGCATAGTCATATAATTATGATTATATGATATTTCTACAATCATTCTTGACTATGCAGCAAATATATAAATCTATGATTGCAGAAATACTATATAATCAATTATGTGGCTACGCAGAAGATTCTCTCTCTCACATTATGTTATATTATTGTTGTATTATTTATTATTATGACTACGCTGCAAATATATAAACTTTTACATAATATGTACTACTATGGAATGATACAGCAGGAAATGGAAAAGAACCAGAAATAAAATGGTTTGTGATTTCAGAAACGGTGCACCATAAAAATATAAAACTTGTACTGTTAGATAAAATTTCTACAAAGATTAATTTAACGTATAATAATAATTTTTAAAAATCACCCCTTGGGGGTGAAAGCTAATATTTCAAAAACGGTGCACCACAAAAATATAAAACCTGTACTATTAGTTATGACTTGTAGAAAGACTAATTAAGCGTATAATAATAATTTTTAAAAACAACCCCTTGGGGGTGAAATCTAATATTTCAGAAACGATGCACCACAAAAATATAAAATCTGTACTGTTAGTTATGACTTGTAGAAAGACTAATTAAGCGTATAACAATTTTTAAAAACCACCCCTTGGGGGTGAAATCTAATATTTCAGAAACGGTATATAAACAAAAATATAAAACCTATGCCGTTAGTTAAGGTTTCTACAAAGACTAATTAGCGTATAATAATAATTTTTAAAAACCACCCCTTAGGGGTGAAATCTAATATTTCAGAAACGGTGCACCACAAAAATATAAAACCTGTACTATTAGTTATGACTTGTAGAAAGATTAATTAAGTGTATAATAACAATTTTTAAAAATCACCCTTTGGGGGTGAAATCTAATATCAGAAACGGTATACCACAAAAATATAAAACCTGTGCCGTTAGTTAAGGTTTCTACAAAGACTAATTTAGCGTATAATAATAATTCTTAAAAACCACCCCTTGGGGGTGAAATCTAATATTTTAGAAACGGTGCACCACAAAAATATAAAATCTGTACTGTTAGTTATGACTTCTAGAAAGACTAATTAAGCGTATAATAACAATTTTGAAAAACCACCCCTTGGGGGTGAAATATAATATTTCAGAAACGGTGCACCACAAAAATATAAAACCTGTACTATTAGTTATGACTTGTAGAAAGACTAATTTGGCGTATAATAATAATTTTTAAAAACCACCCCTTGGAGGTGAAATCTAATATTTCAGAAACGGTGCACCACAAAAATATAAAACCTGTACTATTAGTTATGACTTGTAGAAAGACTAATTAAGCGTATAATAACAATTTTTGAAAACCACCCCTTGGGGGTGAAAACTAATATCAGAAACGGTATACCACAAAAACATAAAACTTGTGCCATTAGTTAAGGTTTCTACAAAGACTAATTTAGCGTATAATAATAATTTCTAAAAACCACCCCTTGTGAATGAAACCTAATATTTCAGTAACGGTATACCACAAAAACATAAAACCTGTGCCGTTAGTTAAGGTTTCTGCAAAGACTAATTTACCGTATAATAACAATTTTTAAAAACCACCCCTTGGGGGTGAAATCTAATATTTCAGAGACGTAGTCACAAAAATATAAAATCTATGCCGTTAGTTGAGGTTTCTACAAAGACTAATTTAGCGTATAATAATAATTTTTAAAAACCACCCCTTGAAGGTGAAATCTAATATTTTAGAAACGGTGCACCACAGAAATATAAAACCTGTACTGTTAGTTATGACTTGTAGAAAGACTAATTTACCGTACAGTAACAATTTTCAAAAATAAAATATCCCTAAAAATAATTTACTAATATTTTCCCCCAAAAAATAATTTACAGGAAGCATATAAAATTTGACAAAAAGATGTGAAATCCCCTAAAAAAAACCTTGCAAAGGTAAAAAAAATACGCCAAGTACATAAAAAATATTTCGCTTTGTATACAACAAAACGTTTAATAAAAAAAGTCCTAAAAATAATTTATAATAATTTTCCCTTACAAAACCATTTTTCTGAAAAACAAAACCTCAACAAATAATTATCATAAAAAAATATAAAAAAATAAAATATCAAAACTAAATAGGAAATCAATAATTACTATTAGCCAAGTACCTAAGAGCAATTTGCAAATTTGATATAATACTTGCCATGAAATCAATTTTACATTGTAGAAATATTATACATAAATTCTCCCTAAAAAATTAAAACGCATTTTATATTTATTCAGACAAACTTGATTTTTAAAATATTTAAAATCAACACTAAATGAGAATTAGGATTCTTTTAATTCCTAAAACATTTTTTATATAATGTATATAATTTAAGAAAAAACGTTTTACGCAAGTTTTAAATCGCACAGTCTTTAAATCGAAGTAAGTTATGAAAACTGGGCGTGCCCGGATCGTTTACATTATAAACAAATATATCCCCAATAAAATGTAAAATCTTAGACATTATACAATTAAATATTAAATCTGTGCTTGATTACGATCCGGGCACGCCAAGTTTTCATAACTTACTTCGATTTAAAGACTGTGCGATTTAAAACTTGCGTAAAACGTTTTTTTCTTAAATTATATACATTATATAAAAAATGTTTTAGGAATTAAAAGAATCCTAATTCTCATTTAGTGTTGATTTTAAATATTTTAAAAATCAAGTTTGTCTGAATAAATATAAAATGCGTTTTAATTTTTTAGGGAGAACTTATGTATAATATTTTTACAATGTAAAATTGATTTCATGGCAAGTATTATATCAAATTTGCAAATTGCTCTTAGGTACTTGGCTAATAGTAATTATTGATTTCCTATTTAATTTTGATATTTTATTTTTTTATATTTTTTTATGATAATTATTTGTTGAGGTTTTGTTTTTCAGAAAAATGGTTTTGTAAGGGAAAATTATTATAAATTATTTTTAGGACTTTTTTCATTAAACATTTTGTTGCATATAAGGTAGAATATTTTTTATGTACTTGGCATATTTTGTTAACCTTTGTAAGGTTTTTTTTAGAGGTATAAGTATGTGCAGAGAAGGAACATCTAATATTTGGATCGAAGCTAATGATGCTCAAGTTAAGAAAAAACAATGGCCTAGAGGTGGTAAAAATGTTTGTTTACTTTTCCTACGAAGAATGTCTAATAAGTAATATATAAATATATTCAATATGATAAAATTAATAATTTAAATATCTGTAGTAGGCAAGAAAGACCGTCACGTTTTGAAAAAGTATGACGGGGGGTTTATTTAAAAATGTATAATAAATACGTACTATAAAAAAACAATATTCATAAAAAATTTATAAAATATATAATGCATACATTTTTAATACATAAAAAGTGATATTCTTAAAAAATACATTTAAAGAAAAGTTAAACTTAAATATCTGTAAAAAACGATCATATAATATTTAAATATCTATAGTAAGCAAGCGAGATCGTCACACATTTTGATATAGTATGACGGGGGTGGTGGTGGGTTTATTTTTAAAAATGTTTAATAAATATTATGAAATATAATAATTATCAAAAATTAAATTTAAAATACATAATTTTTTATACAAAAAGAAGTGATATCCCTAAAAAAATACCTTTTAAAAAAAGGTAAAGAAAAAGCGTCGAGTTCATCTAAAAACTATCTCACAAAAAATAGCTATCACAAAAACTAGCTACCTTTATTTACAAAAAGTACTGATATAAAAATTGCGTCAAGTTGGGGTGCAATTTCACTTTAAGTTTGTTAGTGTTATAAAATTTTATACATATGTGCTTTTATATAATTCGCTGCTGACAAATAGGTAGAAGTTCCGTTTAAAATCTACATTACATTTTTGTCATAAAGAAGAATATTTTTGTTAGAGTTGATTACGTCAAATGATTTTTAAATTTTCTAGAAAATTAAAATAAGATTAAAAAACTTATTTAAAAATTAAAAATTCAAAAAAATGAAAGATTACGTCAATAATTTTTCAATCTTCTACAAAAATAAAATAAAAGAACAAATTTTTTTAAAAATTAAAAATTAAAAAAAATATAAATTAAAAAAATTTTAAATAAAAAAACTCGGCGCTACCTAGTAATTATTGAAATAATGTTAATATGTAATTGTTCATTTATTATTATTGCCAATCAAATTGGTAGCGCGCCGAGTTTTTTTATTTAAAATTTTTTTAATTTATATTTTTTTTAATTTTTAATTTTTAAAAAAATTTGTTCTTTTATTTTATTTTTGTAGAAGATTGAAAAATTATTGACGTAATCTTTCATTTTTTTGAATTTTTAATTTTTAAATAAGTTTTTTAATCTTATTTTAATTTTCTAGAAAATTTAAAAATCATTTGACGTAATCAACTCTAACAAAAATATTCTTCTTTATGACAAAAATGTAATGTAGATTTTAAACGGAACTTCTACCTATTTGTCAGCAGCGAATTATATAAAAGCACATATGTATAAAATTTTATAACACTAACAAACTTAAAGTGAAATTGCACCCCAACTTGACGCAATTTTTATATCAGTACTTTTTGTAAATAAAGGTAGCTAGTTTTTGTGATAGCTATTTTTTGTGAGATAGTTTTTAGATGAACTCGACGCTTTTTCTTTACCTTTTTTTAAAAGGTATTTTTTTAGGGTATATATATACAGGGTGTATAAAAAAGGTCGGAACCCTTGAATATTTCGAAAAATATAAGTTTTATCAAAAAATGTTTCAGACAAAAGTTGTAGGGTTTAAAAAGTTCTATTTACTGGCAATATCATTTTGACCTTGAAGAGTCACTGGAAGGTCACGTGAAGGTCACTTCAATTTTTTTAAATGGAACACCCTATATATTTTTGCACATTCTTGTAGCTTATCTCGAGAGCTTTCCAAAACCCTATAATTAAGTATCTTTTCGTTAAGTACTTTTTGAGTTATAAGGCTTGAAATAATTTCTTAATTTTACATAAACCGTAAAATATCTTGTAAAATATTCATTTTTCAATTATCTTACCTCAACACTTTTACGTACAAAATAATGAGAGGAATCAATTGGTGTAAAGAAAATACATAGTTGTTTTTAAGAAAAAATATGTAATTTGCAATTAACAATTCCATATTTTTTCTTAAAAACAACTATGTATTTTCTTTACACCAATTGATTCCTCTCATTATTTTGTACGTAAAAGTATTGTGGTAAGATAATTGAAAAATGAATATTTTACAAGATATTTTACGGTTTATGTAAAATTAAGAAATTATTTCAAGCCTTATAACTCAAAAAGTACTTAACGAAAAGATACTTAATTATAGTGTTTTGGAAAGCTCTCGAGATAAGCTAAAAGAATGTGCAAAAATATATAGGGTGTTCCATTTAAAAAAATTGAAGTGACCTTCACGTGACCTTCCAGTGACTCTTCAAGGTCAAAATGATATTGCCAGTAAATAGAACTTTTTAAACCCTACAACTTTTGTCTGAAACATTTTTTGATAAAACTTATATTTTTCGAAATATTCAAGGGTTCCGACCTTTTTTATACACCCTGTATATATATATATATATATATATATATATATATATATATATATATATATATCTTTACACACTTATTTTTTAAGTGATATATAAAAATTTATTTTAAAATTATTTATCGCAGGAAGGGCCTGCTACGTCAGCATCCGCATGGACTTTTAAATTGTTTTTTTAGCGGCATATAATTTATCCGCCGACATAAGAGATAAATGCTCTTCATTAATGAGCATATTTAAAGCTGTTTCTCCTCTAGTTTTTAATGCGGACTTAAACACACAAATAGCATTAACGGAAACCGTTGTAAAGCTATTACGTGTTTTCGTTTTTAAATTGTTCAAAAGAGAAAACATTCTCTCAGGATCGGCATTAGAATTCGGAAGCGTCCGAATAGTATTTATAATATTCGTTAAATTGGAATATTTAGGAACATTATTTGTGTGCCGACGTTGTAAAATTGCTTTCCACATATTGTCAAAATTTAATTTAGAAAAATTTTGTTTTTCTTCCACTGTCTGATGCTAATGCAATCCATTCTTTTTTTAAAGCATCTTCATCAAAACCGCCGAGAGTTTTAGCTACGAGAGAAACATCATCAAATGATGTTTGTCTATTATTATCGAATAAACTTACAGATGGTTGAAAAACTTGTAACTTTAATAAAAATTCATTATTTATAGGTAACCTTTTACAAATTTCTTCTGCAGCAGTCACATAAAATGTTAAACAGTTCTCTCGAACAATTTTAACTATGTTTATGTGATCTTTCAACGTTAATTCGTTCAGATATTCCTCACATTCTGATCCCAAAATAATTTCATTAATAGGTTTTTGATTTTCTTTTAATGAGAATATAATATTTGAAGAAAATGGTTTTAAATATTCTTCTTTTATAAAATTTCCACAAATTTGGAAAAGAAAGTTTTTAGATTTTGGCTGCAATAAATGGATTCTCGTTTCTGACGCTTGAAAGAATGCATTAAATGTGTTAAAAAAATTTAAAACATATTTAAAAAAAATACGTTTCAGAAAAAACGTTTGATACAAAAGTTTCTTATTTTTCATGTACAATTCGAATCTGTAATAAAAAGTACCATGTACCTCTAAAAAAATTCAACTTCCGATCCGGATGGCGTATTTCCGGTTGGAATCAGAAGTTGAAAATATACCATTTGATAGAGCGTACCCGATTTACTTAAAAATTGTTCGCGATTTTTGATAATAGCCATTTATTTTCATTTTAAAGGGATGTACGGGTGGTCTGGGACACTCTGTATATCCAAATATATATTTAAAATATTATATGTGTTTGACATTGTTTTTTTCTCGACTCATGTCGACTGTTATCGACTAATTGTTGATTGTTGACTGTTGACTGTGCTTGTCTTGCGAATACGTTCGTGACCCAGTCAAAAGATAGTTCAAAGCAATCGACAAAAGATTGGTGACATTGTGCCGATGAGAAAATAAATTAAGTTAAGAATAGATAATCAAAATGTGTGATCAATTAACCAAAAAACGTAAGCGAAATTTTTTAGAAGCTTGGCTTAGTGATGATCGATATAAATCTTGGATACGCAAAGTACCATCCGACGATAGTCTTTATTATTGTAGTATATGCAATAATAATTATTCGTGCAATTCAACACTATCAAGACATGCGGATTCTGCGTGTCACAAAAATAATATTAAGGTAAATACGCTAACTGATAATAATAATAATGTTGATTCGCCAATAAAAAAATTGCGTAAATCAAAATTTCAACAAAAATGGTTAGAAATTCAGCAATTTAAATGTTGGTTACGTGAAGTGCCACATGATGCAAGCTTATTTTTTTGTTCGATTTGTGATAAATCTATCGCTGGCGGTTTATGGCAAATCTATCGTCACGCAGAATCTAATGTTCATATAAATAAAGAAAAAAATTATATTGGAACAAGAGTTTCGAATGAGGATTCAAATATACAAATTAATGAATCGCTTTTATCTTTTGATGAGCGTAAGAAATCAGCGGAAATCAGATATGTCGCATTAATTGCCGAGAAAAATATTACTTATCAAACGACAAAAGAAATTCTTAATTTTTTCCAACATATAGGAAAAGATCCTAATGTGTTGAATAGTATGAGTATGGGCCGAACAAAATGTACAAATATTATTACAATCGTTGTATGCCCGGTTGAGACTAATCGTGTTGTCAATATTATTCAAAACACAAAATTTTCGATATTTATCGATGAAACATCTGATCTCACTAATAATAAATGGATGACTTTTTTGTCCGATACGTTGATCCGGAGACATTAGATGTTCGCTCGCAATTAGTTAAATTAATAAATATTGATGCCAAAGATTCAAGCGCAGAAAAGTTGTTCAATGCATTTAAAAGTGAAATGTGGAAATTACAGATACCATTTTTAAATATTGTTGCCCTATCATGCGACAATGCTTCCGTCATGACAGGGAAACATTTATCGTTTAAAAAAAATTGGAAGAAATATGCCCACATGTTTTAACATTTTCATGCGCGTGCCATTCCTCCGCATTAGCAGCGCATGCTGCTTGTTCCAAAATGCCTGCATATTGCGATGAATTTTAAAAAAAAATTGCAAAATATTTAAATAGCAGTCCAAAACGAACAGCCATTTTTCGTGAATTTTGTGAATGTTTCCAAGAAACAAATCACAAAATATTAAAATTATGTGACACACGCTGGCTTTCTCATTATTTATGCATCGAACGACTTCTTGTATCTTGGGATACAATTAAATATTTTCTTACTGAAATGGTTGCGAGTGAAAAAACAAATTCTGGAAAATATTTATTATCTATAATGAACAACATAGAGATGAAATTTTATTTTCTTTTTTTAAAATATGTTTTAAATTTTTTTAACGCATTTAATGCATTCTTTCAAGCGTCAGAAACGAGAATCCATTTATTGCAGCCAAAATCTAAAAACTTTCTTTTCCAAATCTGTCGAAATTTTATAAAAGAAGAATATTTAAAACCATTTTCTTCAAATATTATATTCTCATTAAAAGAAAATCAAAAACCTATTAATGAAATTATTTTGGGATCAGATTGTGAGGAATATCTGAACGAATTAACGTTGGAAGATCACATAAACATAGTTAAAATTGTTCGAGAGAACTGTTTAACATTTTATGTGAGTGCTGCAGAAGAAATTTGTAAAAGGTTACCTATAAATAATGAATTTTTATTAAAGTTACAAGTTTTTCAACCATCTGTAAGTTTCGATAATAATAGACAAACATCATTTGATGATGTTTCTCTCGTAGCTAAAACTCGGCGGTTTTGATGAAGATGCTTTAAAAAAAGAATGGATTGCATTAGCATCAGACCTTACAGTGGAAGAAAAACAAAATTTTTCTAAATTAAATTTTGACAATATGTGGAAAGCAATTTTACAACGTCGGCACACGAATAATGTTCCTAAATATTCCAATTTAACGAATATTATAAATACTATTCGAACGCTTCCGAATTCTAATGCCGATCCTGAGAGAATGTTTTCTCTTTTGAACAATTTAAAAACGAAAACACGTAATAGCTTTTCAACGGTTTCCGTTAATGCTATTTGTGTGTTTAAGTCTGCATTAAAAACTAGAGGAGAAACAGCTTTAAATATGCTCATTAATGAAGAGCATTTATCTCTTATGTCGGCGGATAAATTATATGCCGCTAATAAAAACAATTTAAATGTCCATGCGGATGCTGACGTAGCAGGCCCTTCCTGCGATAAATAATTTTAAAATAAATTTTAATATACACTTAAAAAATAAGTGTGTAAAGATTTTTAAGTGTGTAAAAATTTTTATATACACTTAAGAAATAAGTGTGTAAAGATACACACACACACACACACACACACACACACACACACACACACACACACATATATATATATTTATATATGTATGTATGTATGTATGTAAGGAAATGTGAAATAATCTTTTGACCTTTTATCAATTCGAAAATTGATTATATTTCATTATTTTATTATAATTTTATTTTTTATTTTTTATTTTTATTTATTATTTATTATTTTATTTTAATTTTATTTTTATTATTATTCATTTGTTAAATTTTTTACATTTCCTTTTTAACGGAAGAGACCACCACCTTCTCGCGGTTTTTGTTGAGCAACAAGATGTACGTCATACATTAATACAAAATAATAATAACAAAATACAATTCTATTAAAATAAATTTAAATATTATTTTATTACAATTATTTTTTTAAAGAAATTTTTTTTAATAAAAACGTACATATTGGCCAAGAGTGGAGAAATTTAGATAAAAATTGAGATAAAAATGTTAGATAAAAATTTAGATAAAAATATGTAAAATTTGTTTTTGTATAAGTTATATTCCCTTTTTTAAACAACATATAAACTTTTATAAAAAAAAATCAATAGGAAAATATTATGTGTGATAAGTATCGCTGCGATACTTGCAACGATGCAACTTGCATCGCCAACTCGCCAGCTCGAGATTTCGAGGATCATATAGCTATTGTATTCAGAGAGATAGATGAGATACAATAGACCTATCAGGAGAGAAGGGGACAGAAGCTAATCTATCCGTCTTCCTCTGTAAACCGAAGATGACCGAATGTCGAGCGTACACGGATGAGAGCTTATGCCTTAGTGCGCGAAAGTGGTGGGGATACAAATCGTGCCGCTGGACGCAGCGTGGGCAATCTGGTAGCCTTGGCTTGAGTCTGGCTTCTCCTCTGATTTAGTTAATAAATTTCCTCTCTACCGGGCCTTCCGCTTCGTGAAGGATTACAAGGCTAGGGTCGCGGCATTCACCAGGATTCCGTTGTTCCTGTTTTCTTACGAAACATCCACCTTCGTACCGAAAGTTGAGTACACCCCCCCACATGTGGTCGAGCAAATCTCTCTGGCAGCTGTTCCTCAGCTTGTTTTTCTCTCTTATTATTCGTATCTCATCGGGGATGGAAGTGCCTTTTTCACAGATGCATCGAAAACTGATTCTCTCCCGCATTTAGGCGCCGCTTATTTTTCCCCAGACATTCCAATTCAGAGGAAGTATAGGCTGGATGGCGGCTTCTCCGTTTACTCGGCAGAATGCATCGCCATTATTTGTGCCATCGATTGCATTTTGGAAAGAGGCATCAAAAGATCCTCGATATTTACTGATTCCCGCGGCGTGGTGGAGACTGTGTCCAACGAATCGTTGAACAGGGATCTCCCTTACTTGATATTTGTATTGAAGAACAAGCTGAGGTCAGCCTTTTTACAGAGTCTCGATATCACTCTAGTATGGATTCCTTCCCATGTGGGGATTCTAGGTAATGAAACGGCGGACTTCCTGGCGGGTGAAGCCGCCCGGAGCGGTGAAGCAGTCGACTATCTCCCTCCCCACACTGACTTTTACTCCGTGGCCAGGGAAAAGTATTGTGCAACGGTTGAGAGATACTTGCGTGCGCAAGCTGAACTTCGCGGAACGCAATATTTTGGCCTTTACCCGGCCTTCGCGAAGCGTCCTTGGTTCAGTAGATTTAATCTTACTCGCATTGAAATAGTGACAATTTGTAGAATCCGTGCTAACCATTATAATTTAAATTACAGTCTTCATAGGTGTGGCATTATCAGACGACCGGACTGTCCCTGTGGTTGTCCCAGACAAGATACTCAGCACATATTGTGGTCCTGTCCAATGTTAAGGAATCACCGGACGCAACTAACAAACTCGCTCAGGAGAGCCCTGGGTGCGCCTCCTCCTTATGACATTTTTCAAATACTAAAATATCCTACTGTTAAGGTCATAAATCCATTGTTATCCTTCCTTCGCAAGACTGAAATGCAAATTTGAACGAGCCTCTCACACGCTGACTATACCAACTTAACTTGGAGAAAAAGGGAAATTACTAGAAGATATCTGGCAGCATGGGCGAGAAATAATATTGCCCAGTGCCACAACAGAAAAAGAAGAAGAAGAATGGTAGCCTTGGCTCCAACGCTTACTCCAATGTCCAAATACTTGTACGACGTTGGGGTTAGACCGTATCTTCTTCCAAGTATGCGAGTCGCACGACGAGGCTGAATGCTATAAAAATATATAAATTAGATCAATATTTAAAAAAAAATTAATAAATAAAATTTTTAAACGATCGAAACATACGTGTCACATTTTTGCTTCTTACACGGTGGAGTTTCACCGTTTCGAATCGGAACGTAAAAATTCATGTTGATTTCTTCAGTGAACCTTTCACACGCGTGATTGATGTAATACTGATCGTATTAGAATTAATATCAATTCAAATAGTATCGCAAATTGCAATGTAGAGGGGATTATTGCTGCCACAACATTTTAATTTCCTCTAAAATTTGTGTCGCGCCGATGTACGGTTGCGATGACATCATCCCCAGAACAATAAATTAGCTGAATGCGCTAAAATCGAGCGCCGATGTACGGCTGCTCCCGATGCAACACGTTAGATTTTTCAAATGTACGTGACAAAACGCGAAATTTTCAAGGTTAAATTGCGCATCAGAACAAAGATTTAGCTGAATGCGCTAAAATCGAGCGCCGATGTACGCCTGCTCCCGATGCAACACGTTAGATTTTTCAAATGTACAAAACGCGAAATTTTCAAGGTTAAGATGCGCATCGGAACAAAGATTAACCGCCAAGGTTAAAACGCACATCACCCCTAGACAAAGATTTAGCTGAATGTGCTAAAATCAAGCGCCGTTTTACGGCTGCTCCCGATGCAACCACATCAGATTTTTCAAATGTACGTGACAAAACGCGAAATTATCAAGGTTAAATTGCAGACGCTATTCCGGGGAATTTTTTAAGATGAAATCATTCTAGAATGTTCGATGATATGCACGAGACAGTATATAAATCATGATAAAGAGGCACATCCCGCCAGTATTTTCGCTAAAGTACATCCAGAATTATCATTAGGAAGCGCATTTCGCAAGTCTGATACAATATGGAGGAACAAAATTTGCGAGAGCAATCCACATTGATTGATTCGCTGGAAGACTACATTGTGTGGGAGCAACGATGTGACCAATACATCGAGTCGTTGAAAGAGCAAAGTCGAATCAAGCGACCGCGATTATCGATTGGAAATCGACAATCGCTGATTGCTCGGATCGCGCGCCTCGAAGGGTTGAAAAATTCGGTACGTGGACGTTTCATACACGCGGGTGCCGGATGTAGCGCGCGTCAAAATGGACTTGTGTTGCGCGAGATTGATACGGCGTTCGAGAGTCGCATATCGACTGGTGCGGTGATAAATTATAATCACATCGAACCTCGCCAATTTCTCGATGACGCCAAAGACATTATGATAGAACATGTGCAGGACGTTATGAAAAAACATTATAATGTGAAAGTGAACACTATATTTAACGGTGAATTCGTGGCTGGGCATAAACGCGCCAACAAGAGTATCAATACCAGAAACTATGAACTCTTTCGCACATCCGATTTACGCGAGTGGTACGAACGGCGCGTTATCGAACCCACCCTAGCGTCTCTGGAAGAGTTTCAGGAACGCGATAGCGGGTGGGCTTTGTCGCGAATACTAAATTTTACTGTAAATATAAATAAGTATAATCCTATGCGTGCGGGATGTCACATCAAATTGCCGCGGGAGACTATGTTGAAAAGAGCGGTGATTAACGTACAATCCAGAGACAATGCATGTTTCGCGTGGGCAGTGGTCGCCGCACTATACCCCGCCGAAAGAGACGAATCGGGAATCATCGTATCCACATTACACGACAGTGCTGAATCTCCAGGACATTGAGTTTCCAGTGACTGTGAACCAAATAAAAAATTTTGAACTTGACAATGACATATCGATCAACGTCTACAGCATCGAAGATAAGAACAGCATTGTCCCGATGCGTCTTTCGCAGCAGAAGCGGGACAAGCATATCAACTTGCTGTACATTGAAGACGACAACAGCGTCGGGCATTTTGCATGGATTAAGAATTTATCCCGGCTAGTGAGCTCGCAACTGAGCAAACACAAGAATCATAAATATATCTGCGACCGGTAAGTTTAATTTATATTATTTGAATAATTATAGGTTATACACTTTGTTATATAAATCTTTAAAACATTTTTCTTTTACAGATGCCTGCATTATTTTAATTCGGGCGCCAAGTTGCAGTCGCATTCGGTCGACTGCGGAAAGATGAACGATTGCGCTGTCCGATTGCCGAGCGATAAGGACAAGTGGTTATCGTTCAACAATTTTAATCGGAAGGAGCGGCTTCCATTTGTGGTCTACGCCGACCTGGAATGCGTTCTGGCCAAGATGGATGAAGAACAGCGAAATTTGCGTCAACATCACCAAGTATTTAGTATAGCTTATTATGTACATTGTTCATACGACGAATCGTTATCGGCGTACCATTCGCGTCGTAGCGCCGATTGTATAGCATGGTTCGCCGCAGACCTCAAAAATTTAGCGTTACGTGCAAAAAATATTTTAAAAACAAATGTCCCCATGGTAGATTTGACGTCCGAAGAGTGGGAGAAATTCCATAGCGCCACTCAATGTCATATATGTGAAAAACCGTTCGTGCAAGACGATACACGCGTTCGCGATCATTGCCATCTTACCGGGCGGTACAGAGGTCCAGCACACTCAAATTGCAATTTAAATTATAAAGAATCTTTTTGTATTCCGATAGTTTTTCACAATTTATCCGGTTACGATTCACACTTTATTATCGAGGAAATAGCTACAGCATTCGAAAGGAAAATCGATTTATTACCGATAACTAAAGAGAAATATATTTCGTTTACTAAAAATGTTGACCTTAAAGAAGAAGAATCATAAAATCATGTAAAATTACGTTTCATCGATTCATACAAATTTCTCGCATCGAGTCTCGATAAATTGGCATCATTTTTGGACAAAGAGAAACTCAAAATTTTAAAATCAGAATTTCAAAATTTATCAACAGAAAATTTGAATTTGTTAACGCGAAAAGGTGTATTTCCGTACGAATACATCGACTCTGTAGATAGGTTGCAAGATACGTGTTTACCACCGCGCGAATCATTTTACAGTTCCTTGACCGGTGTTCGAGATTCGTCGAGCATCACACAAAAAATTAAGACTCATAAAAGTAATTATACTCGATTGAAAAGAGAGTCGAGGGCCCGATCTTTAATTCGGCGCCCCTGGCAGCCGATAGCGGGATATCTCTTTGTCGCCGCAAATCCGAAAACAACGCTCGTCCTTCTCGAAAGATCTAATAATAACAAGACACATTAGATCTTCAAATTTTAAACGGTATCTCAACAACTGTCAAGTGCTTGAAAAATCTGGATCTTTCGAGAAGGGCTTGAGTATAAATTGACGCGATCGGAGAGCGCTGCGCCTTTTGTGGAAAAGTCTACGACGCGATCATTTAGCTCTCAGAATTAAAAAAAAACGTGCTTTCCGTTGCTCGCGGAATTAATCAACTCTCTCCGTTGCTTGCGGATTAAAGAACTCAGCTCGAGTTTTCGTTTTTTTTTTGTTTCATTAGTAATTAAGATTGTAAATATATTAAAACCTTTTCTTTTTTTTGTATATTTGTGAGAATAAAAAACTTGTACATAGAGACACCTATATCGAGACTTATCGATCCGTTTATTCTCTCGTGCCGCGCTCACTTTCCAGCCTATCTCGCGGTTTTTGCTCAAACATTTGTTGGTCCTTCGAGCCGGATTATCGCGACCAGTGCTCTTGTGTCGTGTAACCGAGATAGTGCGGGAGTTCTTCAGTGCTTCTGAGTGCCTCCACCTGTAAAAAGAGTGAAATGGATCCGAAAGTGAAGGCTATTGTGGCCGCTGCCACCGAACTCTACGGAAAAATTGCTCGCTCCTATGAGAATCTAATGAAACTCGGTTCTGCTAAGGTCACGCTAGGAGCTGTCGAAGCCCGATTTCAGAACCTGGAGAAGTGGACCAAATTCGACACCATGAACGACGAGTTCGTGGCTCACATAGCTCAGCTGAAAAACGAGGAGTATATGAAACAGGACGTACCCGCTCTTGCCGAGTAAGCTTACCTGGTAAATAAGGGTCTGCTACTCGACCTTAAGAGCGCCCTTCACGCTAAGGTGCCAGCACCTGCCGAAACAGCCAAGCCGACGGCGCGTACCACCCTTCCTCGGATTCAACTACCGACCTTCTCCGGGAAGTATGAAGACTGGCCAGCTTTCCGGGATCTGTTTAAGTCGATCATCGGTAAGGATACCTCCACGTCACCGGTAGAAAAACTCCACTACCTGAAGACCTGTCTAAAGCGAGAAGCCGAGTTACTTATTCGGAGCTTAACGACCACGGACGAGAATTTCGAACGGGCGTGGAAAATCCTCAGCGACTACTACGAGAATACACGGCTCTTAATTCGCTCCTATCTGGCTAATTTTCTCGCATTGCCTAAAATGAAAAGCGAGTCCGCTGTGGAGATGCGCAAAGTGTTCCACGGGATTAAAGCGACCGTCGGCGCTCTAGAGGGTATCGGCCGTCCAGTCGTTAGCAGCAAAGATTTATTCGTGTACTTATCGGTGGAACTTTTAGACCCACGATCGCGCCGCGAGTGGGAAAACTCAGTCAGTGACTCCACCGCACCGCCGTCATACGAGTCGCTGGAATTGTTTATGGAGAAGCGACTGCATACTCTCGAGGCAATGCTCCCGGTGAAAGGAGACAGCAGCACGAAGACCGCGAACGCGAGTACAAGGACCACTCGGAGTCATCACGCTCGTAAGCAGGAGGCTAAGGAAGGAGGCCGAGGACGATGCACCAACTGTCAGAGTGAGCATTTCGTGATGTTTTGTGACGGTTACAAAAATAAAACTGCCGCGGAGCGCAAACAGCACGTGTCGGAGACTAACTTGTGCGAGAACTGTCTCGGTCGACATAAGACAAGCGAGTGCACATCAAAAAAGAACTGTTCAGCGTGCGGTGGTCGTCACCACTCGTCACTTCACGACGCGTACCGAGAGGCCGATACAGCTAAAACCTCTCACGTCGCGCAGCAATTGAACCCCGTACAGGTGGCAGTGCTCCTCGCAACAGCGCGCGTCCGCGTAGTTGACCGGTCCGGGGTATGGCATTACGCTCGCGCTCTAATTGACCAGGGCTCGGAATCGTCGATCGTGTCGGAGCGACTCGCGCAACAGTTAAGGCTATCTCGCTCCTCAGCATCAGTCACGGTCTTCGGCGTCGGCGGAAAAAAGACGGGCGTTTCCAAGGGAAGAGTGTCGCTTACCTTCCGCTCTCGGTGGGGTGGCCCCTCGATCACTGTCGCCGCTCTCGTGCTACCGCAGCTCACAATCTACTCTGGCGGGCTCAGCTCCAGTGCACTGACCTGGCCACATCTGCATGGTCTGGAACTCGCCGACCCCGACTACCGCTCGGCGGATCCAATAGATATTCTCCTGGGCGCCGATGTTTACGCCACCATACTCGGTCAGGGCTTACGCAAGGGAAGTGCAAGTGAACCGGTAGCTCAACACACGTCGCTAGGTTGGATCCTCTCCGGCGCTGCGGGGGACACGACTGCGGGACATCATGTTAGCACTCATCAGTGCCGAGTCGAGGAGGACCTCGCGGTCTTAGTGCGTCGGTTTTGGGAGCAAGAGGAGACTCAACGGCCATCGCATCTCCTCTCCAAGGACGAAGTAGAGTGCGAGGATCACTACCAACGTACTCACTCGCGAGCTCCCGACGGGCGATATGTCGTGCGGCTGCCTACGCTCGAGCCGCTACCCGATCTAGCGGGGACGCGTCGAGCTGCTTGCCGTGTCCTGCAACACATCACATCAAAATTTGAAAGGGAGAACACTTTTCGCTGTATGTGGAATTCATGAAACAATACGTAGACCTAGGACATATGACGCAGGCTTCAGAATCCTCCGAGGAGCTTCCTCAACGAGCCTGTTACCTGCCTCATCACGGCGTGTTACACGAGGCCAGCACTTCTACAAAGCTCAGGGTAGTATTCAACGGCTTGAGCTCCTTGCCGAACGGGGACACCCTCAACAAGTTCCTGAGCACGGGACCCAATTTGCTTCCAGCCTTGGCCGACATCCTCCTTCAGTGGCGACGGCACCGGTATGTCTTCGCGACCGACATCGAGATGTACCGGCAGATCATGGTGCATCCGGACGATCGAGAGCTGCAAAGGATCCTGTGGCGAGAAAATGCTCGCGAAGACATCAAGGAGTACTGGTTGAACACCGTTACTTACGGATTATCCTGTGCCCCGTATCTGGCGATCCGCACACTAAAACAGCTCGCCGACGACGAAGGCCATCAACTTCCCCGAGGCGCCGCTGTCCTTCGCTTGGACGTCTACATGGACTATATCTTGACGGGTGCATCGACCTTGCCGGAAGCCCTGGAGATCCAGCAGCAGTTGGTACAGATCTGCAAGGCAGGCGGGTTCCCCCTTAAAAAATGGTCGGCAAACGACATTAAGTTGCTGGAGGACCTACCAGCAGAGGACTGTCTTCAACGCGACACGAGACGGTGGCAACCGGGCGAGAGTCACGCCACGCTGGGCTTGCGCTGGCAACCTTGCGACGACCTCTTCTCTTTTACTTCAAAGCCGATCACCCTCTCCACGGTCTCGAAACGATCAGTTCTGTCCTTGACGGCGAAGCTGTTTGACCCTCTCGGTTGGCTTTCTCCGTCCACATTGTTGGCTAAGATTTTCGTACAGTCAACTTGATTGCTCGGTGTTGACTGGGACACTCCGCTACCGGACGAGGACGCACGCCAATGGCATCGGTTCGAGAGGGAACTTCCTTGCCTCGAGCAGATTGAAATTCCCAGGTGGTTGGGCGGAGGAGCTGCCGATTGCAATCTGGAAGTCCATGGTTTCGCTGACGCTTCAACTAGGGCGTACGCAGCTGTCGTCTATCTGAAATCAGAAAAGGATGGAAGGAGTGAAGTAAGATTGGTCGCAGCGAAGACAAAGGTCGCTCCACTGAAGCAAATCTCCTTACCGCGACTGGAAGTGTCTGCTGCAGCGCTCTTGGTTCGATTGGTGGCTCACGCGCTGCCCCTCATCAAGGCGGACAAAGCGCCGCTGCACTTATGGTCCGATTCCACAGTCATCTTGGGCTGGATCCGCGGCCATTCTTCGTCCTGGGCCACCTACGTAGCGAACAGAGTTAGCGAGATTCAGACGACATTGCCAGACGCCTTCTGGCACCACGTACCCGGCTGAGACAACCCGGCTGACTGCGCTTCACGCGGCTTATTCCCTGGCGACTTGGTGAACCATCCTCTTTGGTGGCAGGGGCCCCCATGGCTCCTGACAGAGACTGATCCCTGGACCGCATTCGGGGAAGAGCCTGGAGACGTTGTCCTCCCCGAAAGACGCACGCGCACTCACGCCGCCGCGGTGGACAAGCCAGGAGAGGAAGAGCCGGAATTGCTTCTCCGCTATTCCTCTATACACAGGTTGCTGCGAATCACTTCCTGGTGCCGCCGATGGCTACGCGGTCACCGCCGTCAATCCGGTGCATTCGAACCCGAAGTGCTGAGTTCTGACGAGCTGGAGGAGGCCCGGCTCTTATGGCTGCGCGTTATCCAGGCTACAAAATACAAAGAGGAAATAACTGCTGTACGAGAAGGGAAGCCGCTACCATCACGAAGCTCTCTCATCAAACTCAATCCATTTCTGGATAAGGCTGGAGTCCTCCGCGTCGGCGGGCGGCTGCGACATGCTCAGATGGCGTTTGACGCTACTCACCCCATAATTCTGCCAGGGTCGTCTCGCCTTACTCACCTCTTCATTGATGCACATCATCGGAGGACACTGCACGGCGGGGCCCAGCTGACCTTGTGCTCTATTCGCCAGGAATACTGGATTCCTCGTGGCCGCTCGCTGGTCAAGGGCCACATCCAGCGCTGTTTGAAGTGCGTGCGATGGCGGGCGGCAACTCCTCAGCCCCTGATGGGAGACCTTCCAGCACCCCGGGTGACACCTGGCCGGCCTTTCTTGAATACCGGCGTGGACTATGCCGGACCCGTTTGGCTCCGCACCAGCAAGAGCCGGGGACACAAGGCGGTTAAAGCTTTTATCGTCGTTTTCATTTGTTTAAGTTCCAGGACGATTCACCTCGACGTAGCTTCTGACTACTCCTCGGACGCCTTCTTGGCCGCCTTGCGGCGATTCGTCGCCCGGCGAGGACTGTGCCGAACACTCTATAGCGACTGCGGTACGAATTTCATCGGAGCCGACTTTAAACTGAAGGAGTTGTTCTCCGCCGCCAGCCGGGAGGGCCGACGGATCGCCTCACTCACTGCAAAGGAACGGATCCAGTGGCGCTTCAACCCTCCAGCAGCTCCTAACTTCGGGGGAATCTGGGAAGCGGCCGTCAAATCAATGAAGTTCCACCTCCGGCGAGTAATAGGCGAAGCCACCCTCACGTACGAGGAAATGGCTACATTACTCGCACAGATCGAAGCTTGCCTCAATTCGCGACCGCTTCAACCGCTATCCGACGACCCGGAGGATTGCAGTGCCCTGACGCCGGGGCACTTCCTGATCGGCGCCGCCCTCACCGCCGTTCCAGAGCCGTCTCTCGCCGACGAAACCCCCGCGCGCCTCTCGCGCTGGCAGCTGTTGCAGCGGATGAAAGACCATTTTTGGCAGCGGTGGTCCAGAGAGTACCTACATACTCTGGCTCATCGTCCGAAATGGTCCAAGGCCAACCGCGAGGCATGCGGCAGACTTTGTCTATTGCGTAGCGAGCTGACGCCGGCAGCTAAGTGGCCTCTCGCCCGCATCACCAAAGTGTATCCTGGAGCAGATGGCCACGTGCGCGTCGTCGAAATCCGCACCGCGACTAACACGTACACTCGTCCTGTAAGCAAACTCGTCTTCCTCCCCGACAGTGACGAATCTGCCTTCCCGGACTCAACCCAAGCATAATTGTTTAAATAATTATAATTTTACTCACCTTGCGTACCTCGATTACCTTCTTTTTTTTCTTTTTTTCTCTTCCGTCAATTGCAGCCGC
Organism: Camponotus pennsylvanicus; assembly: GCA_023638675.1. Lineage (NCBI taxonomy): Eukaryota > Metazoa > Arthropoda > Insecta > Hymenoptera > Formicidae > Camponotus > Camponotus pennsylvanicus. The sequence goes on along the minus strand of JALHBL010000534.1, from coordinate 940,264 downwards.
ACCGCGCCGACACTGGATCACAAAAGAAAAAACGCATTTGCGCAAATTTTCGCCCGACGCTTCGGGCAAGGCGGGCGGGATGTTCGAGATTCATCGAGCATCACACAAAAAATTAAGACTCATAAAAGTAATTATACTCGATTGAAAAGAGAGTCGAGGGCCCGATCTTTAATTCGGCGCCCCTAGCAGCCGATAGCGGGATATCTCTTTGTCGCCGCAAATCCGAAAACAACGCTCGTTCTTCTCGAAAGATCTAATAATAACAAGACACATTAGATCAAATTTTAAACGGTATCTCAACAACTGTCAAGTGCTTGAAAAATCTGGATCTTTCGAGAAGGGTTTGAGTATAAATTGACGCGATCGGAGAGCGCTGCGCCTTTTGTGGAAAAGTCTCCGACGCGATCATTTAGCTCTCAGAATTAAAAAAAACGTGCTTTCCGTTGCTCGCGGAATTAATCAACTCTCTCCGTTGCTTGCGGATTAAAGAACTCAGCTCGAGTTTTCGATCTTTTTTTTGTTTCATTAGTAATTAAGATTGTAAATATATTAAAACCTTTTCTTTTTTTTTATATTTGTGAGAATAAAAAACTTGTACATAGAGACACCTATATCGAGACTTATCGATCCGTTTATTCTCTCGTGCCGCGCTCACTTTCCAGCCTATCTCGCGGTTTTTGCTCAAACAACCGGTGACACTGTATCCGAGACCGATTACACGCACGCCGAGAACATTTGGACACGATTCTCCATTCGGACGCTAGGCGAATATAGCGACTTGTACCTCAAAATTGATGTCTTGTTATTAGGCGACATTTTCGAAAACTCGAGATAAATGTATCGAAAGTTACGGACTCGACCCCGCGTATTACTATACTCTCCCCGGATACACGTGGGACGCCATGTTGAAGCATACAAAGATTACGTTCGAGTTGCTTACTGACATCGACATGGTTATGTTCATCGAACGTGGTATACGCGGCGGTCTGAGTTAATGTTTGGGTAGATACGCTCGCGCTAATAACAAGTACATGGAGTCGTACGATCAATCGAAATCATCATCGTACCTGATGTACAGGGTGGGGAAAAATTATTGGTCAAGCTTTTGCCAGTCGATTCTACTCGTCGAGATCGCCAACATTGCATCATAAACATGGTGCCGCAAAATTAACTTTCAAGGTCATTTTCAATGTCAAATTTTTTTATTGGCTTAGTCGATTCTACTCGTCGAGCTGAACAAAAGTCTCAAAGGGACCATATGCCGGAAATCAATATTTCATAGAGAAATCTTCGTTTCAAGTTTTTTTGCCTGAAATTTCCAAAAAATCGATTTTTATGAAGTCAGAAAATAAATCTGATGCTTATAAAGTTCTTAAAATCATGTTCTGAATATCCTGATCATGATTAGCGAAAATCACCTCCCAAAAATGACCCTGAAAAATTCGTTTTCAAGGTCAAAAATCTGCTTAATCTACTCTTAGCGCTACCCAGGAACAACGACGTGGACGTGGTAGATTTCTGTTCCCTTCGGTGTGACTTGATTATTGTGAGTTCCCCTCGCCTCTCACTTCGGGGTGACTTGATTATTGTGAGTTCCCCTCGCCTCTCACTTCGGGGTGACTTGATTATTGCGAGTTCCCCTCGCCTCTCACTTCGGGGTCTTGATTATTGTGAGTTCCCCTCGCCTCTCACTTCGGGGTGACTTGATTATTGTGAGTTCCCCTCGCATCTCACTTCGGGGTGACTTGATTATTGTGAGTTCCCCTTGCCTCTCACTTTATCGTCGTCGACGCTGCCTACGAACAAACAGAACTGACCCATCGGCCCCAATAGCTCTGAGCAGTTGTGCTTGTCTGCCAACTTCAACGTAACCACCACCGTTATCAATGCAAGCTTGGAGTCTCTCCACCAAATTATCTCGCACTCTACGGAGCACAGCTCGATTTCGTGCTAAAGTAGCAACCGCCTCTTCAATGCGATCTCGTAAATCCTGAGCCGTCCTTAAAGCCCTGCCTGACCCATAAACAATGGCTTTCAGAGCTCCCCAGAAATAAAAGTCCAGATGGTTCAGGTCAGGTGAACGGGCGGGCCATAAGTGTGGCGCAGGATTACGACCGATCCATCGAGTTCCAAAAGCTCGTTGTAAAAAAGCGCGGACTTGCCTGCCGAAATGCGGTGGAGCACCGTCATGCATAAAAAAAATTCGATTACGGGCATTCCTCGGAACCATACGTCGCAGTCGATTCAGGAGAGTATGACGTAGAAACCGCAAATACTCAACGCTTAACAATCGGTTTGAGAGAAACGCAGGAGCAATATAATCATTCCCGAGTATCCCTGCCCAAACATTGACTGAGAAACGGCCCTGCTGAACTCTTTGGACCATTGCGTGTGGATTGCGTCTGCGCCAGATGCGAACATTTTGCCGGTTCAAAATGGAAGTGCTAGAAAAACTGGATTCATCAGTGAACACTATATTTTTCAGAAAGTACCGATTTCTTCGGATCTTGCGAGGCATCCACCGACAAAAACGAAGACGAGCTGTGCGATCACCAGATCGTAACTCATGCACTACCTGCACTTTGTAGGGTCGTAGGCTTTCCTCACGGAGAATGCGCAAGACTGTTTTATGATCAACCCCTACTCGCGCGCCTATGTGTCGTGATCCCATGACAGGATAAGTTCGAGCTAGAGCAATCACACGTTCCTCAATTCTCAAAAACACACGAGGACGACCTGCCCTACGGTGGCCAGCACCTGCAAAATTCATTTGCTCCTGATTATGGAATCGTTCATCGAGTCGTTGAAATTCTCGACGATCAGGCACGGACCCTGGACGTAATGGTCTGCCATTAGCTTGGCGTCGCAACCAACTAGCATAAAGAGCTCGTGCTCGTGTGTAATTACCATGAACACGATCAATTGCTCGAAGCATTAGACGTTGGTCACGCCCACCCCGATGCGCCCGATCACGGCCACCACGTCGAGGCATGCTACAGCAACGTTATTCTTAGAAAAAATTTGGTAAAAAATTAAAACAATTTTTTTTAATTTTACACTGAAAATTGATTCAAGATCAGCGGCGGTCTTCTAATAATCACGAAAAAGGTCTGGATATGGATGGAAAGCTTTTTAAGCACAAGTAACGAATGTCTTATGGAGCGATATATTATTCCTCTCCGAGGCAAATGACCGTTGCTTTAAGGAACCAACAGCCGTTGAAATGTTACTGGGTACCAAGATACCCCGAAGGGAACAAAAATCTACCACGCCCACTTCGTTGTTCCTGGGTAACGTTAAGAGTAGATTAAGCAGATTTTACACCCATGACAATTAATTTTACGAAATTTTTTGGCTTCTAAAAACATGAAACGAAGATTTTTCTATGAAATATTGATTTCCGGCATATGGTCTCTTTGAGACTTTTGTTCAGCTCAACGCGTAGAATCGACTAAGCCAATAAAAAAATTTGACATTGAAAATGATCGAGTTAATTTTGCGGCACCATGTTTATGATGCAATGTTGGCGATCTCGACGAGTAGAATCGACTGGCAAAAGCTTGACCAATAATTTTTCCCCACCCTGTACTTTGATGTAAATAATTTGTACGGATGGGCAATGTGTCAACCGTTGCCCTATGCCGATTTTTAATGTCGATAACGTATCCAATTTTGATGTATCATCCATCGCGCTAGATTCGCCTACAGGCTATGTCCTCGAAGTGGACCTCGATTACCCGCAACATCTTCACGATGCGCACACCGACCTACCGTTTTGCCCGACACGCAACAAACCACCTGGCAAGCGGGAATTCAAACTGCTTGCAACGCTATACGATAAGAAGCGTTACGTGATACACTATCGCAACCTGCAGCAGTGTACGTGTCACGGTCTTCGCGTTACAAAAATACATCGAATTTTACGGTTTGACAATCTCCGTGGCTTCGAAATTACATAGAACTAAATACACATTTTAGAACATTGGCTAACAATGATTTCGAAAAAAATTTATATAAATTAATGAATAATGCGGTGTTTGGTAAAACGATGGAAAATGTGCGCAATCGTGTCGATGTTAAATTATTAACAAAGTGGGATGGTCGGTACGGCGCAGAGGCGATGATCGCGAAACCAAATTTCCACAGCAGAAGCATTTTTTCAGAAAACTCAATCGCTGTGGAATTGCACAAACTCGAGGTGAAATTCTACAAACCGATTTACGTGGGTATGTGCATACTCGACATATCCAAGACATGTTTGTACGAATTTCATCACGAGTATATGACGCCAATGTATCGCGACAAATGCCGGGTAATGTACACCGATACGGATAGTCTCATATATCACATTGAGTGCGCGGATGTGTATGAGAATATGAAGTGTGATATCATCAGATTCGACACGAGCGATTATGCGGTGGATAATGTGTACGGTATACCGCTTGTAAATAAAAAGGTACCGGGTCTAATGAAGGACGAAAACAACGGTACCATAATGACCGAATTCGTCGGGCTCAGAGCAAAGATGTACGCGTTACGAGTGAATGGGAAAAAGGACACAAAGAAAGTTAAAGGTGTCAAGAGTAACGTTGTCGCGAGAACGATAACGTTTGACGATTACACGCGGTGTTTAAACGAAGAAATTGAAATGACACGTCAGCAGTCGTGTATACGATCTAAACTGCACCAAGTATACACGATCTGTGAGACGAAAATTGCTCTGAGTCCGTACGACGATAAGCGGTATATCGTACCCGAAACCACCGATACGTTACCGTAGGGACATTACAGAATACCATTGTAAATAAATGTATATTTTATTTATTATTAATTGTATATTTTGTACATAACCATGTATATATTTTCATATTTTATATATTTTTATATTTTAATAAATTTTATATTTTTTATACACATATTTTATATATTTTAATAAATATTTATAATACATTATTTTTATGTATCCAAGAGTGTATGATTTATCCATTACCAACCATTTCACGTATACGTCATCACCCTTTTCCTGCAAAATTTTTTTCCACGAGATATACGTCGGGATTAGCGACGCGTTGTAGTTCGTATTCGTAGAATCCTCCAGCGACGGGATCTCCACGCGAATCTTCGAGTATGAATGTCGCGGGATTAGTTTTCTGCACCTCGACAATCTTAAAAACTTCGGTTGTCCAATTAGGTGTGAAACCTTTTTCAAAGATGGTCGTCATCGAACGGTAATTGAACGGTCATCGAACGGAAATGAACGACCGTCGAACGGTCATCGAACGGAAACAAACGACTGTCGAACGGCTATCGAACGGTAATTGAACGCCCGTCGAACGGAAACGAACGCCCGTTGAACGGTCATCGAACGGTAATTGAACGGTCATCGAACGGAATTGAACGCCCGTCGAACGGAAACGAACGCCCCTCGAACGGAAACGAACGATCGTCGAACGGAAATGAACGGTCATCGAACGCCCGTCGAACGGCAACGAACGACCGTCGAACGGCTATCGAACGGTAATTGAACGCCCGTCGAACGGAAACGAACGGTCATCGAACGCCCGTCGAACGGAAACGAACGGTCGTTGAACGGTCATCGAACGGTAATTGAACGGTCATCGAACGGAAATGATCGGTCATCGAATGGAATTGAACGGTAATCGAACGGTCATCGAACGGAAATGATCGGTCATCGAATGGAATTGAACGGTAATCGAACGGAATTGAACGGTAATTGAACGCAAAACTATGTTTGATAAATTATCAAATAATTTGTGCTAAATTGATAATTTATCAAACATAGTTTTGCGTTCAATTACCGTTCGATGACCGTTCAACGAGCGTTCGTTTCCGTTCGACGGGCGTTCGATGACCGTTCATTTCCGTCCGACGGGCGTTCGTTTCCGTTCGACGGGCGTTCAATTACCGTTCGATAGCCGTTCATTTCCGTTCGATGACCGTTCAATTACCGTTCGATGACCGTTCAACGAGCGTTCGTTTCCGTTCGACGGGCGTTCGATGACCGTTCATTTCCGTTCGACGGGCGTTCAATTACCGTTCGATAGCCGTTCGACGGTCGTTCGTTTCCGTTCGACAATCGTTCGTTTCCGTTCGAGGGGCGTTCGTTTCCGTTCGACGGGCGTTCAATTACCGTTCAATTCCGTTCGATGACCGTTCATTTCCGTTCGATGACCGTTCAATTACCGTTCGATGACCGTTCAACGGGCGTTCGTTTCCGTTCGACGATCGTTCGTTTCCGTTCGACGGGCGTTCAATTACCGTTCGATAGCCGTTCGACAGTCGTTCGTTTCCGTTCGATGACCGTTCAATTACCGTTCGATAGCCGTTCGATGACGACCATCTTTGAAAAAGGTTTCACACCTAATTGGACGATCGAAGTTTTTAAGATTGTCGAGGTGCAGAAAACTAATCCCGCGACATTCATACTCGAAGATTCGCGTGGAGAACCCGTCGCTGGAGGATTCTACGAATACGAACTACAACGCGTCGCTAATCCCGACGTATATCTCGTGGAAAAAAATTTTGCAGGAAAAGGGTGATGACGTATACGTGAAATGGTTGGTAATGGATAAATCATACACTCTTGGATACATAAAAATAATGTATTATAAATATTTATTAAAATATATAAAATATGTGTATAAAAAATATAAAATTTATTAAAATATAAAAATATATAAAATGTATAAAATATGAAAATATATACATGGTTATGTACAAAATATACAATTAATAATAAATAAAATATACATTTATTTACAATGGTATTCTGTAATGTCCCCACGGTAACGTATCGGTGGTTTCGGGTACGATATACCGCTTATCGTCGTACGGACTCAGAGCAATTTTCGTCTCACAGATCGTGTATACTTGGTGCAGTTTAGATCGTATACACGACTGCTGACGTGTCATTTCAATTTCTTCGTTTAAACACCGCGTGTAATCGTCAAACGTTATCGTTCTCGCGACAACGTTACTCTTGACACCTTTAACTTTCTTTGTGTCCTTTTACCCATTCACTCGTAACGCGTACATCTTTGCTCTGAGCCCGACGAATTCGGTCATTATGGTACCGTTGTTTTCGTCCTTCATTAGACCCGGTACCTTTTTATTTACAAGCGGTATACCGTACACATTATCCACCGCATAATCGCTCGTGTCGAATCTGATGATATCACACTTCATATTCTCATACACATCCGCGCACTCAATATGATATATGAGACTATCCGTATCGGTGTACATTACCCGGCATTTGTCGCGATACATTGGCGTCATATACTCGTGATGAAATTCGTACAAACATGTCTTGGATATGTCGAGTATGCACATACCCATGTAAATCGGTTTGTAGAATTTCACCTCGAGTTTGTGCAATTCCACAGCGATTAAGTTTTCTGAAAAAATGCTTCTGCTGTGGAAATTTGGTTTCGCGATCATCGCCTCTGCGCCGTACCGACCATCCCACTTTGTTAATAATTTAACATCGACACGATTGCGCACATTTTCCATCGTTTTACCAAACACCGCATTATTCATTAATTTATATAAATTTTTTTCGAAATCATTTTTAGCCAATGTTCTAAAATGTGTATTTAGTTCTATGTAATTTCGAAGCCACGGAGATTGTGAAAACTGTAAAATTCGATGTATTTTTGTAACGCGAAGACCGTGACGCGTACACTGCTGCAGGTTGCGATAGTGTATCACGTAACGCTTCTTATCGTATAGCGTTGCAAGCAGTTTGAATTCCCGCTTGCCAGGTGGTTTGTCGCGTGTCGGGCAAAACGGTAGGTCAGTGTGCGCATCGTGAAGATGTTGCGGGTAATCGAGGTCCACTTCGAGGACATAGCCTGTAGGCGAATCTAGCGCGATGGATGATACATCAAAATTGGATACGTTATCGACCAATTGAAAATCGGCATAGGGCAACGGTTGACACATTGCCCATCCGTACAAATTATTTACATCAAAGTACATCAGGTACGATGATGGTTTCGATGGATCGTACGACTCCATGTACTTGTTATTAGCGCGATCGTATCTACCCGAACATTGACTGAGACCGCCGCGTATACCACGTTCGATGAACATAACCATGTCGATGTCAGTAAGCAACTCGAACGTAATCTTTGTATGCTTCAACATGGCGTCCCACGTGTATCCGGGGAGAGTATAGTAATACGCGGTGTCGAGTCCGTAACTTTCGATACATTTATCTCGAAAGTTTTCGAAAATGTCGGCTAATAACAAGACATCAATTTTGAGGTACAAGTCGCTATATTCGCCTAGCGTCCGAATGGAGAATCGCGTCCAAATGTTCTCGGCGTGCGTGTAATCGGTCTCGGATACAGTGTCACCGGTCAAGGAACTGTAAAATTATTCGCGCGGTGGTAAACACGTATCTTGTAACCTATCTACAGAGTCGATGTATTCGTACGGAAATACACCTTTTCGCGTTAACAAATTGAAATTTTCTGTTGATAAATTTTGAAATTCTGATTTTAAAATTTTGAGTTTCTCTTTGTCCAAAAATGATGCCAATTTATCGAGACTCGATGCGAGAAATTTGTATGAATCGATGAAATGTAATTTTACATGATTTTTTGATTCTTCTTCTTTAAGGTCAACATTTTTAGTAAACCAAATATATTTCTCTTTAGTTATCGGTAATAAATCGATTTTCCCTTCGAATGCTGTAGCTATTTCCTCGATAATAAAGTGTGAATCGTAACCGGATAAATTGTGAAAAACTATCGGAATACAAAAAGATTCTTTATAATTTAAATTGCAATTTGAGTGTGCTGGACCTCTGTACCGCCCGGTCAGATGGCAATGATCGCGAACGCGTGTATCGTCTTGTACGAACGGTTTTTCACATATATGACATTGAGTGGCGCTATGGAATTTCTCCCACTCTTCGGACGTCAAATCTACTATGGGGACATTTGTTTTTAAAATATTTTTTGCACTTAACGCTAAATTTTTGAGGTCTGCGGCGAACCATGCTATACAACTCGGCGCTACGACGCGAATGTTACGCCGATAACGATTCGTCGTATGAACAATGTACATAATAAGCTATACTAAATACTTGGTGATGTTGACGCAAATTTCGCTGTTCTTCATCCATCTTGGCCAGAACGCATTCCAGGTCGGCGTAGACCACAAATGGAAGCCGCTCCTTCCGATTAAAATTGTTGAACGATAACCACTTGTCCTTATCGCTCGGCAATCGAACAGCGCAATCGTTCATCTTTCCGCAGTCGACCGAATGCGACTGCAACTTGGCGCCCGAATTAAAATAATGCAGGCATCTGTAAAAGAAAAATGTTTTAAAGATTTATATAACAAAGTGTATAACCTATAATTATTCAAATAATATAAATTAAACTTACCGGTCGCAGATATATTTATGATTCTTGTGTTTGCTCAGTTGCGAGCTCACTAGCCGGGATAAATTCTTAATCCATGCAAAATGCCCGACGCTGTTGTCTTCAATGTACAGCAAGTTGATATGCTTGTCCCGCTTCTGCTGCGAAAGACGCATCGGGACAATGCTGTTCTTATCTTCGATGCTGTAGACGTTGATCGATATGTCATTGTCAAGTTCAAAATTTTTTATTTGGTTCACAGTCACTGGAAACTCAATGTCCTGGAGATTCAGCACTGTCGTGTAATGCGGATACGATGATTCCCGATTCGTCTCTTTCGGCGGGGTATAGTGCGGCGACCACTGCCCACGCGAAACATGCATTGTCTGGATTGTACGTTAATCACCGCTCTTTTCAACATAGTCTCCCGCGGCAATTTGATGTGACATCCCGCACGCATAGGATTATACTTATTTATATTTACAGTAAAATTTAGTATTCGCGACAAAGCCCACCCGCTATCGCGTTCCTGAAACTCTTCCAGAGACGCTAGGGTGGGTTTGATAACGCGCCGTTCGTACCACTCGCGTAAATCGGATGTGCGAAAGAAGTTCATAGTTTCTGGTATTGATACTCTTGTTGGCGCGTTTATCCCCAGCCACGAATTCACCGTTAAATATAGTGTTCACTTTCACATTATAATGTTTTTTCATAACGTCCTGCACATGTTCTATCATAATGTCTTTGGCGTCATCGAGAAATTGGCGAGGTTCGATGTGATTATAATTTATCACCGCACCAGTCGATATGCGACTCTCGAACGCCGTATCAATCTCGCGCCACACAAGTCCATTTTGACGCGCGCTACATCCGGCACCCGCGTGTATGAAACGTCCACGTACCGAATTTTTCAACCCTTCGAGGCGCGCGATCCGAGCAATCAGCGATTGTCGATTTCCAATCGATAATCGCGGTCGCTTGATTCGACTTTGCTCTTTCAACGACTCGATGTATTGGTCACATCGTTGCTCCCACACAATGTAGTCTTCCAGCCAATCAATCAGTGTGGATTGCTCTCGCAAATTTTGTTCCTCCATATTGTATCAGACTTGCGAAATGCGCTTCCTAATGATAGTTCTGGATGTACTTTAGCGAAAATACTGGCGGGATGTGCCTCTTTATCATGATTTATATACTGTCTCGTGCATATCATCGAACATTCTAGAATGATTTCATCTTAAAAAATTCCCCGGAATAGCGTCTGCAATTTAACCTTGATAATTTCGCGTTTTGTCACGTACATTTGAAAAATCTGATGTGGTTGCATCGGGAGCGGCCGTAAAACGGCGCTTGATTTTAGCACATTCAGCTAAATCTTTGTCTAGGGGTGATGTGCGTTTTAACCTTGGCGGTTAATCTTTGTTCCGATGCGCATCTTAACCTTGAAAATTTCGCGTTTTGTACATTTGAAAAATCTAACGTGTTGCATCGGGAGCAGGCGTACATCGGCGCTCGATTTTAGCGCATTCAGCTAAATCTTTGTTCTGATGCGCAATTTAACCTTGAAAATTTCGCGTTTTGTCACGTACATTTGAAAAATCTAACGTGTAGCATCGGGAGCAGCCGTACATCGGCGCTCGATTTTAGCGCATTCAGCTAAATCTTTGTTCTGATGCGCAATTTAACCTTGAAAATTTTACGTTTTGTCACGTACATTTGAAAAAAAATCTAACGTGATTGCATCAGGAGCAGCCGTAAAACGGCGCTCGACTTTAGCGCATTCAGCTAAATCTTTGTCCGATGCGCATCTTAACCTTGAAAATTTTACGTTTTGTCACGTACATTTGAAAAATCTGACGTAATTGCATCAGGAGCAGCCGTACATCGGCGCTCGATTTTAGCGAATTCAGCTAATTTTTTGTTCTGGGGATGATGTCATCGCAGCCGTACATCGGCGCGACACAAATTTTAGAGGAAATTAAAATGTTGTGGCAGCAATAATCCCCTCTACATTGCAATTTGCGATACTATTTGAATTGATATTAATTCTAATACGATCAGTATTACATCAATCACGCGTGTGAAAGGTTCACTGAAGAAATCAACATGAATTTTTACGTTCCGATTCGAAACGGTGAAACTCCACCGTGTAAGAAGCAAAAATGTGACACGTAAGTTTCGATCGTTTAAAAATTTTATTTATTAATTTTTTTTTAAATATTGATCTAATTTATATATTTTTATAGCATTCAGCCTCGTCGTGCGACTCGCATACTTGGAAGAAGATACGGTCTAACCCCAACGTCGTACAAGTATTTGGACATTGGAATAAGCGTTGGAGCTGTGTCGTACGTGGAACTGATTCTCGGTGATAATCGAGGCAATCAAATAGTGTTGCCTTTTTCAACGTGGAATTTGTTGATGCAGAAGCAAGCAGACATTGACTGTTTTCTACAATCGACTACTCTCCCATTAAGGATTGGAAATCTAATGCTTGAAATGTATCAATCGAAAATTGTAAAACTCACATTATGTGAAAATTCTTTGTACATGAAACCACAAACATTATATTTATTTAACTTTGAAAATTGTATCGATCATATGCATAATTGGTTATGCGAGAATACGTATCTCGTAAATGAAAAATTTAAACAATTTGAAACTGTTTTACGACGTAACAATATTACTACTGTATGCGATGCTGTAAAAATGATACGCGATAGTGATGTCTTTAACAGCGAATCAATAATCGATTGCGAATTATTAACATGTGCTGTAAATGATATTCTTTACGATGCGTGCAATAAATAATTATTTTTATTTCATCTATGATTTTAATTCTTTCCTTCTATACGAATAAGAATAGTTATACTTTTCTCAACACGCTCCGCTAAAGATGTAGAGAAATGCTGAGGTAGATGAGACGTGATGCTCTAGTTGGAATGAGACAAAAGATATTAAAAGATATATAATGAAGAGGAGCCTGCGACATTAGAATATTATTTCTTTCGTTGTTCTTTGCGTTTCGTTAGTCTTGTGTTACGTTAGTGCAATGGCTGAAGAAGAGATTATTATCATCGAAGATGTTATTATCATCGACGAGGACATTGAAGAGGTTGTTATCGTCGAAGATGGCAACCAAATGGATGTTGATAATCGAGACGAATCAGACGAGGATGGCTCTGAGGAAGAATCCGAGGAGGAAATACCACCTTTAGTGGATTCAGATTATGCTAGTGATAATGATGAAGAATTAAGACTGAAAAAGTATAAACATTTAAACGCGATGGAAATAAATAATCTGGATATTACCATAAAAATGTGTCGCATCAAATACTATTATTATGATGCGGAAGAAGTAACTAAGTATTGTTCAGACTGTTTTCTGAGATTGGCATCGTTGTTTCGAAACGTATACTCCGTCAGGAAACACAAAACGGATTATTGTGCTTTATTATTAGGCAGTTATTGCAGAGTGCAGGAAAAATTTGCACCAAATAATACCATCCCACACAGCACAAATGGCTATTTGCCGACTGATAGTCGACATTTTTTAGTCAACTTGAAGTCGTCTCTTTAAGTCGACATTTAGTCAACTATTTCTAGTACGGTTTATTGTCGACTTTAACTATTGACTATGAATCGACTTAAGGTCGACCATTTTCAGAATATTAAAAGTCGCCTTTCGGCAAAGCGAAAAGTCGATTAAATTAGGCATTTTCAAAGACTTGATTGATTTAATTTCATTATTCTTTAATTGTATTATATGTAACAATATTATATAATTAAAGTATTTACATCAGGGAGCCGATTTTCCTGAGCAATGCAGCAGTTTAAAAAAGAATTTGTTTTCTATTTAAAGTTTATTTTTAGCATTCGTCATTAGTAAAACATTTTTTGTAACTCAAATTTTGTTTTTTTAGTTTTTAAGAGGACTGTTTAATTTGAGTTTTATTTCATATTAATACGGTGATTTTTTTGCTGATTTGTTGCTATTGAAATATGTTAAAAAATTTTGCTAAAATTTAGTGGCCTGGTTGTTTTGTGTGTGTGTATATTCATTAAGTAGCTACCAAAGATATCCAATGGATAAATGGAAATATTCATATAGTTCCACGAGCTTCACGCCTCGTCGCTAAGTGGCGAAAAGGAAAACGCCTAACTCGAAAGTGGAATTCATCTAAGACAGTAATATAAGGCCACAGCACACGGCCACAAATCACGGCTTATCGATCAAAGAGAGCGGACTATTATATCGCATCTCCTCTAGCTTTTGCAAGGAGCTTCAGAGCTCCATGTACTTAACCGCAGATGGTTAATTTTTTTTAAATTCCATCATATATGTATCTATATACAGAACATTAAATCGATCAAGTTTTTGAGAAATGACATAAAAATAAAAATTTAGTAGTTAATGGACATGATATTAAATTGACTGAAAATTGACTTATAATCGCCATAAAGTTGACTTCTAAGTCGACTTATTAGCTGACTGACAGTCGACTATAGTCGAGTCATTTGTCGGCTGTTAGTCGACTTTAAGTTGACATTCAGTCTGACTTTGAAGTCAACTTTAGACTTTTTCTGCCGACTGACAGTCAACTAACAGTCGACTTGGTGCTGTTTGGGATGCAATATGTGTCCCATTTGCACAAATTAAAATAAATGGATAACATTGTAAGTAACTTTCAATTTATATTACATCAAAAGTTCTAAAATAAATTATTAAAAACTAATGAAATGTCTCTTTTTCTGTTGCAGGAGCGGCCTCCCCCTTAGCCCGGCGCATCGCCCCCTCCCCCTTATATATATTTTTTTATTTTATATCATTATTATTATATTATTATTATTATATTTTTTAAATTTTTATTTTATTATTCTTATTATATTAAGCATATATATATATACACACACACACACACACAAAATTCTATTACACATTTTAAAATAAATTTTTATATTTTAATTGAAAAAAAATGTATTTATTTACGCGCCTCTCCTTGCGCTCTCCCATCCCTTGCGTCTCTATCTCTCTTGCGCTAGTTGTAAGTATAGCGATATCTTCGTTGCGTTCTCTCTCGCGCGTTAGTTGTAAGTCTCGCGATATCTTCGTTCTCTCTCGCACGCGTTGTTCTCGCGCTCTCTCGCTCTATCTCGCACGCGTTATCTTGCGCTATTATCGTTCTAAGTCTCGCGATATTATAGTTCTCTTTCGTATGCGTTCTCTTCGCGCTATCGTTCTCTCTCGCACGCGTTGCTCTTGCAATATCGTTCTCTTTCGTACGCGTTGTTCGCGATATTATCATTCTCTCTCTTTCATATGCTCGTTGCTCACTTACCTTTGCATCGTCCTTCTCACGCCATCTTACAATGCGTCGTCCTTGTCCCACGTTGACGCCATCCTTGTCATACGTTGATGTCATCCTTGTCACACGTTGATGCCATCCTTGTCGCACTGTCCTCTTCACACACTTAGCGCTATCCTTTTCCCACACGTAGCGTTATACTTCTCACACCACCGTCTTCTTTCCGCGGATCCCCCCTTCCCCGCCCGGACCCCCTCGTCCATCGCTCGCGCCGCGGATCCCCCTTCCCCGCGCGGACCCCCTCGTCCATCGCTCGCGCCGCGGATTCCCCCTCCCCCGCATGTGACGTCACTCCCGCACGTGACGTCATCATCCCCCGCACGTGACGTCACTCCCGCACGTGACGTCATCATCCCCCGCATGTGACGTCACCCCCCGGTTCCCCTCGCCCCTCACCCCCCCTCGGAGCCCCTGCGTTAGAACCCGCCTAGTCTTACTACTACTTATACAGGGTGGCCGATGTATCTGAAGACATTGAAATATCTCAAAAACTAAGCCCAGCAAACAAAAATGTTTCAGACAAAAGTTGTATGGTTTCGATGGGGACATAAGATGGTACCATTGGTTTGACCTTGAAGAGTTATTTGAAGGTCACATGAAGGTCACCTTCAATTTCTTAAATGGAACCTACTATTTGTCATTGCATATTCTTGTAGCTTATCTCGAGAGCTTTCCAAAACACTATAATTAAGTACCTTTTCGTTAAGTACTTTTTGAGTTATGAGGCTTGAAATAGTTTCTTAATTTTACATAAACCGTAAAATATCTTGTAAAATATTCATTTTTCGATTATCTTACCTTAATACTTTTATGTACAAAATAATGAGAGGAATCAATTGGTGTAAAGAGGGTGTTCTTGCGAAGCCGCGGCGAAGCGAAGGCCGTCCCGAGATCTCGAAGTTGGCCAGATACGGTCTTCCACGTATCAATTCGCAAAATCGTCAGAATAACGCGAAGAACGTTAGCCTGTTTCGCCACGGGCTGACTAGCTCACCTAACGGTAGAGGGGCAGGGTCCGTTGAAAAGGATCTTGAATTATTTTATGCGAAGCTGTCGGTGATTACGGAAATTGTCGAACACAACGGGATTTAACACACACGAGAAACGAACACTCAAATAAAAATTACGCGAATTTAATATAAAAGAGAATGTAACAAATTTATTTAAATAAATGTAACAAATTTATTTAAATAAATGAAATATAATAAAAAAAAGAATGTAAAGTGAAAGAAATAACAAGTTCTAGAAAGAAATAGTAATAATGACATAAATTAGCGAGACTGAATTAACGAAATATAACTGAGTTTAACATAAATTCGAAAATTTGAAATAACGTACAACAGATACTTCTTCGACAGCGGTGATAACAATAGCAATACGAAATCGAGATCATAAGAAAGCGGTGATATTTATCGTTCTCCAGGCCCGTTTTTATGGCCGGACTTTGCGAAACCGAACGGCGTTTCGAGAGCGTAACGGAAATTTTGACAATCTCATCGAGGACGTATTTAACAGATCTATTCCTTTTGTTACTCGCTCTTTTAATCGACAGCACTATGTTTGAAATGAGGCTTAATAATTGAGCGATAGTAATCGAGCAATTTGCGAAGACGAAAAATCTCGCTGGCTACGAACAAGATCGATTCGCTCGGAATTCGATAGCCGTCGGACGCCGCTTCGCTTCTTTTCGGCGTAACGTTTTCTATCTACGCGAACCCTCGAATTTCGACACTTTCTTAATCTATTATGCACCGCGACACACTCAAACGTACGACAAATACCACGCAAATACCACGCAATAAACGCAATTCATACTAGTATCAAGAGCGACAAGGACAGCACGACATTTGCCACGTCGTCACACGCACACGGTCACACGCTCACATACACGCTAATTACAGACGAAAATTGCCCGGAGATCGATTGCGGGGATGTCTTACGCGGTTTCGACAACTCTTTTCGACAGCACGGATAGCGAACGCATTCCCCGCGATTTACCGCGCACGTGGTCGATATACGAGAGCCGGTCACTACGCGTTTTACGACACCCCGAATCCCGGAGAGAGACGAACGGTTCCTTATCAGCTACGGCCGACGTTACGATCGTCCTTGATGCCTCGGTCGCTTGTCTCCGGTCGCCCGAAATACACGAAAATCGCGAGCTCGGTACAATGCCCGAGCGACAGCGAGACACAAAATGGCGACGGCGACAGAGCGGCTGGTCCGCGGACGGAATCGCGTACGTGGCGTACAAAATAGCGATGGGCAACCTCACCGATACTCGCTCCCGTAGACAGGGGATGATCCTCGGTCTCGTCCTCCCGATCTCGACAACCTCGGCTGCGACACAATCAGCGACAACGACAAACAATGATCTTCACGAACGACTATAATCTCAGAGCGCCCGCACCAGAATGATTCCCTGGATCTCGCGATCCAGGGTCGATAGCGGCGTCAATTCTGCGCGCAGGGGTGCGCGGATTAGCGGCCAATAGCGCCGCGACACGCGAGGTATTACTGCGCCCCGCGACAACGCCGTATCGGGGGCCGTAACGGCCCCGAAAATTTAAAATTCCGAATCTCGGTGACCCTGTTGTCCGCGGTCTTCCAGATGCTGGTCCTTCGTCCTCCGTCCTTGGAGGGTGGCGCCGATCCGGTCCGGTTATTCCGGCTCAAGACAGCTGTTTCTTGGCTGTTTTCCCTCCGTTATTTGCAGGCGGCGAAATCCACCCGCGACTCTGTTCCTCCGGCGTTGTCGTATCGGCTGTCGTAATGATTCCTCTTGGGCCTCTTCTGGTTTCCCTCCGGCGGGTTGCCCGACGTACAAAAATGATACAAAAAAATAATTAATACTAGCGCGAAAAAGGATAATGGCTCGTCTCTCCGGAGATTTCGATACGGCTCTCGCAATCTTTTTCTGGCGCGGCCGCTCGGCTCGCGCCCCGTGAAGATTTCCGGGGCGGATGGACGCACGTCGGGACGGCAACGTCACAGTACGTATGTACGTATGTACGTATGTACGTATGTACGTATGTACGTATATATGTATATATATATATATATATATATATATATAAATAAACATTTTTAATGTTTTATTTTTATGTAAAATTATCAAATAAATCCAAAATGTTTACGTATCTTTTTCAATTGACTAGGCATGCGTTCCATACGAAATCTTTTCTATTTTATATGATAAAGTATATGATAAAGTGCCATTTATATTTTTCATATATTTCCTATTTACAAAAAGATATTGATTACTCTGTGTGCTATATTGCGTATATAATAATTTAAAATGTAATCTTTCATAAATTTTATAGAAAATATAGAATTAATAAGATATTTAATCTTACAGCTCTATATCACGTATTATTTTTATTTATTTTTTTCCTTGCGTGTTAAAGATACAATTATGTTAAGAAGGAAGGATATAAGAGATTACTCAAAATCACATGAAAGACTATTGATTAAACGAGCAGCTTCAATGACAATTACAATAGCACTTTGTAAAAATAGACAAGCAGCAAAATATATTGCAGTATCAGAAAATGTTGATACAATTCATAAAGAATTATTTAGAGATAATGGATTATCGAATTCAATAATTCAAAATAACCCACACGGAACAAAAACCTCTAATGGATGTCCACTAGACGTTTACCATAGAGATTCGAAACCTCCATTAGATGTCCATGAAACGTCCCGTAAACACCGGTGTGAACCTGGCGCCCAACTTAATGAAAATTAAAAAAATTGATACAGTTCGTTTGTACTTCGTTTGTACCTGTTTGTACCGTTTGATTTTTCGTTTGTACCTCAAAGGGTTTAGAGTTAACACGGGGTTAAAAAATGGTCAGCGCCCAACTTTAAGATATTTTTATTTCATTCAACGGGGTTCGATAGAGAATCGTTTGTACCCGTTTGTACCTCCTTTCAAATCGTTTGTACCTCAAAGGGACCGGAAGTACAGCATTTTCAAAATATGCTCAAGAGGTAATTTCATTTTTTGAGATATCAAAAAACGGCCGACGGGGTTCGATAGAGAATCGTTTGTACCCGTTCGTACCTCCTTTCAAATCGTTTGTACCTCAAAGGGACCGGAAGTACAGCATTTTCAAAATATGCTCAAGAGGTAATTTCGTCATTTTTTGAGATATCGAAAAACGGCCGACGGGGTTCGATAGAGAATCGTTTGTACCCGTTCGTACCTCCTTTCAAATCGTTTGTACCTCAAAGGGACCGGAAGTACAGCATTTTCAAAATATGCTCAAGAGGTAATTTCGCCATTTTTCGAGATATCGAAAAACGGCCAACGCCATTCCATAGAGAATCGTTTGTACCCGTTTGTATCTCCTTTCAAATCGTTTGTACCTCAAAGGGACCGGAAGTACAGGTGTTTCAAAAATCGACCAAGAGGTAGTTTCGCCATTTTTCGAGATATCGAAAAACGGCCAACGCCATTCGATAGAGAATCGTTTGTACCTGTTTGTACCTCTTTTCATTTCGTTTGTACCTCAAAGGAACCGGAAGTACAGCGTTTTCAAAATACGTCCAAGAGGCATTTCCGACATTTTTTGAGGTATCGCAAAACGGTCAATGGGGTTCAATAGAAAATCGTTTGTATTCATTTGTCCTCTTTTCATTTCGTTTGTACCTCAAAGAAAGAGGCCAACTAATTAAAGCGAGCCGGAATAATTGACCGACTATTTAAAGCAAGTCAGTGAATTGGCCAACTAATTAAAGCGAGCCGGAATAATTGTCGACTATTTAAAGCAAGTCAGTGAATTGGCCAACTAATTAAAGCGAGCCGGAATAATTGCCGACTATTTAAAGCAAATCAGTGAATTGGCCAACTAATTAAAGCGAGCCGGAATAATTGACCGACTATTTAAAGCAAGTCAGTGAATTGGCCAACTAATTAAAGCGAGCCGGAATAATTGACCGACTATTTAAAGCGTCAGTGAATTGGCCAACTAATTAAAGCGAGCCGAAATTTGAGAAATGCAAACTATAAAATTTAATTATTCTAATATAATTAGTATGTAAAATATAATAGGATATATAATAGGATATAAATATATATTGGTTAATGGAAATGTAATAATATATAATAATTATAATTTGTAGTAATTATTGAATAATATAATAAAATATGTAAAAATGTAAAATAGGTTATTGTTTTATAAAAATTAAGGTTATTTTTTTTCTTTAAAAGCGTTCTGATTGGTGTTGTTATTGAAGTTTTGCTTTTATTCAAATCGTCGTATATTTCCCAATTTCCTGATATACGACGACAATGTGCAATATAATGTCTAATTTCAAATGTATTATTACCACCAACATATTCTATTGCTGCGACTAATTTAAACGTGCAATTACAAAATTGGATTTCCATTGGTATGTCGGAAAGAGTAAACATACCGGACCAATCAGGATAACCAAGCCTTTCGGCAAGGTCAGTCCATTGTAAACATTCTATATCTATAAAAAGATGCATTCCTGTTGTAAAATTTGTTAATATGTTATCATTGACGCATCATCTGCATTTTTTATTGACGGCTTCAATTTTTTCAATGAGAGCTTTTTCTAAACCGCGCATACCATATTTATACATTGGTTTAGTATTTATCTCAATTATTGTGGCGCTGTCTTTATGCGTCCATTCACAAGTTGAACATTGTTGTAGGATTTCATAGGATAATGCATTTTGCATTAAAAGTTTAGCTACTAATTGATTTACATTACATGCACATTCAATTGTACTACTTACTGACTGGAAAATGTTATTTAAAATTAACGCCCTTTCTTTGTAAACTTTTAACGACGTACCAAGTGTAGATATCATTTGTATAAATTTTAACACTTTATTATCATGGTTATTAACATAATCATAATAAGAGGTCCAATCACGACAACCTACTAATAAAGACTGCGCTATAGCATCGAATGCACATGTATTTTTTATCATTAAATATCGTCCTGAAATATTTTCTGGACGTAAATTATTACCATTTTGTAATATCGATATTTTTGATGTTACATTAGGCTTCTTATGAATACTCTCCACGTCAGGACATGCTCTTAAATATTTGCCTCTCTTAGGTTCTTTATTTTTATGACCTTTCCAGTTTCTACTTCATTTAAAATATCTGTCTGCGTTGGCTCTACAATTATCATATGTTTTTCATATGCATTATGCGTGTGTGGTAAAGTTTCAGATATTATTTCAAGACTATCAGAATTATTGCTAAATAAACATTCATCTTTTAACGTATCGACAGATTCATTTGAATTTATATCATGCAAAATTTTTGTTGTTTCATTGGCTGATGTCGTATCAGCATTTAAAATTTTCATTGTTCCGGAGATAGATCTTATATGCGATATTAAAAATTTGTCCGCTCGTATATTTTTTGCGCCTTTAAAAATTAAGTTTTTAATTTCATTGAAATATTCCTCGCTTCTAGCTGATGTTGCTACATTATTTATTCCATCTGGTGTCATTGTACTTGTCCATAATGGAAATTCCTTAGAAATCCTAAGTAAATTAATACCAAAATCGTAACAATAATACGGATTCGGCCTATCTCCGGAATTTATTTGTTTGCTATTTTTTTCAATATCGCGAAGAAAATTATTTATGCATTTAGGAGATTCATTGTTAGGAATTTCATCCAGATAATCGTCTATATCACCCTCATAATATTCAAAATTATGTGTCTTAATCATATTTAATAATCTTTGCTGCGCGTTAAAACATGTGAGCTTATTATCATTGACAGAAATATCTTCTGTTTCTGAAAAAGCAACTGTCAAAATATCCTGACAAATTCGTTGAAAATTTTCGAGCGTTGTGATGTTACTTAAAACACCAACGCATCTAACAAAAAAGTCTTTAATACGTGCATGTTTATCTTTAAAACATTTCCAACGGCAAACCAATTTTATAAGATGGGCAATGTCGATTCTAAGAATGCATTTGGGAGCATTTGTCCATCATTATTTTTTAATGTTCTCATACAATTTTCGACATAGGTATTTAAATCGCAGTTGTTGAATGAAAGAGCGACTGCATTTAATAGTGCAAAAGAATAATCCGTTACAACCTTTTTTGGGCAAGGTGCACCAGATCGCAGCCATTCTCGCAACCAATATGTTAAGATATTTGTATCGTGTTTTTCGGCGATCATTTGAACAACAGGTAAAATTTTTTTCTTGAAAGGAACGACAACTTGATATAAAAATACAAAATTCGTGGATCCATCAAGTTTTTTAATATTTTTTATTAATGATCCTGTAGCGTCAATACTTAACATATCTGTTTTGTCTGCATGCCGATTAAATTGTTGATATAAAAATAATTGTTCTGGACTAAAATAAATTACAAAAAATTTATCCAAACCAATTTCACGTATGCTTGATGAAAATTCAGACTTATATTTTAGTTGCAAAATGGATATAATAGGATCGGATATTTTTTCAAGTCCTAATTTTTCATCATTATCTAATTGCTTTGCTTTCCGTAGTACGGATTCACTATATAAATGCGCTGGCTCTACATCACCAAACGTCATTATCTCATTTGCCTTTTCTCTTCTCCAACCATATGCAGATGTCGCACGTAAATCTTTTACCACATTGCTTCTTTCTATTTTTCGCAATTGTCGTTTTCTCTTATGTGCGATTTCTCTGGTATCGTAAGTAGAAACATGGATTTCTATTTTTGACTCAGTATTATTTGGCTCGTGCATACTATACGCATTGAAAGATGCACCGCATTCCGTACATTTTCCTTTTATTTTTAAATATATTTCTCCTGGATTACGATTAATTCTCCCCGTTTTAAAGGCAAAACAACACGGTATTTTCAGTTGTTTCCATATTTCACTATAAATGATGTTTGTCCATCCAGGTTTTAATAATATATATTTATCATTATTATTTAATAATTCGCATTCAGAAATTGTATGCCATGTTTTTTTATCTAAATATAAAATAGTACGCCATGGTTTTAGAATACACGAAGAAGACATTGACCAGTTGGAGTCATTTGATTGACGAGCATCAGATGAATTAATAGATTTTAGTGATGTATCTTCAATTAAAATATTAAATTTTGTATGGAACCGCTCAAGAATTCCATTTCTATTTTGAGACATATATAAATATAAATATTTCGCAGAAAGATCTTTATTCAAGATATTTTCCGCATTTTTCCAAATTGGATCAGATAATCGGAGAAGTTGACCTTTAGCATAAAAAAATTCAAGTCTTCTATTAACTTGAAAATTTCATCAACCTGCATTTTCGGTTGACGTGGCATCTTGCAAGTTTTTATTTGCAAATTTATTTTCGTAAATAAGCTGAAAACAATTTCGTAAATATGGACAAGCGAGTTGCTATTAGTAATCAAATCCGTCAATACCAAGATGCGCAGATTGTTATAAAAGCTAATAGAGAAGAAAATCTCTTCAAAAACAATTCTATATGCTGCCGTTGCCAAAACCGTCGATTGCTTAATACGCTCACGCTATCCTCTACTCAGTACCTCAGTAGTACCAGAACGTCGACATACACGTTACAGCATGCAACCGTAGTGGAAGGAATGATTCACGCATGCTCAAACCGCGTAATACGCACGCGCGAAGGGCGCCCGTACGTGAACCGCGGAGGAGAAAGTAGTGGGAGACGCTCTGACATTGCATCCTTCACGCACGTCATAAGATCAAGAGAGAAATTAGAGGTGTCCAATAGCTCTCTCACTCGACGCTTGAATGAGAGAGACAGCTATAGGATACCGCGTTTTCTCTATTTCGTTCGCTCTAATATCGATATACCGATCTTTTCTTCTTTTTTTTCTTTCAAGAAATGCGACTGAACCACGTGCACCAAAGGCCGGCATTCAATTAAATTATATAATAATTAAATAATTAATATTGTAATATTTTGCGATATATCGAAAAATATCGGAAGTACCTCTTAGACATATTTTGAAAACGCTGTATTTCTGATTCCTTTGAGGTACAAACGATTTGAAAGGAGGTACAAACGGGTACAAACGATTCTTTATCGAACCCCGTCGGCCGTTTTTCGATATCTCAAAAAATGAAATTACCTCTTGAGCATATTTTGAAAATGCTGTACTTCCGGTCCCTTTGAGGTACAAACGATTTGAAAGGAGGTACGAACGGGTACAAACGATTCTCTATCGAACCCCGTTGGCCGTTTTTCGATATCTCAAAAAATGACGAAATTACCTCTTGAGCATATTTTGAAAATGCTGTACTTCCGGTCCCTTTGAGGTACAAACGATTTGAAAGGAGGTACGAACGGGTACAAACGATTCTCTATCGAACCCCGTCGGCCGTTTTTCGATATCTCAAAAAATGAAATTACCTCTTGAGCATATTTTGAAAATGCTGTACTTCCGGTCCCTTTGAGGTACAAACGATTTGAAAGGAGGTACAGACGGGTACAAACGATTCTCTATCGAACCCCGTTGGCCGTTTTTCGATATCTCAAAAATGACGAAATTACCTCTTGAATATATTTTGAAAATGCTGTACTTCCGGTCCCTTTGAGGTACAAACGATTTCAAAGGAGGTACAAACGGGTACAAACGATTCTTTATCGAATGCCGTTAATGAAATAAAAATATCTTAAAGTTGGGCGCTGACCATTTTTTAACCCCGTGTTAACTCTAAACCCTTTGAGGTACAAACGAAAAATCAAACGGTACAAACAGGTACAAACGAAGTACAAACGAACTGTATCAATTTTTTTAAATTTTCATTAAGTTGGGCGTCAGGTTCACACCGGTCCCGTAAACATCTACTAGACATCCACAGTTCCGCATTTCATACCTCCATTCGACATTCATTAGACGTATTCATAGATGTCATATGTATGTTATATGGACTAATTATAAATATTGAATGAAGTGTTCATGGATGTCATATGTACGTTATATGGAGTAATTATAGATATTTTGTCGAGCTTTCATGGATGTCATATGTACGTTATATGGAGTAACAAATAGATAATGAACGGATCATTTTCGTTTATTGGCTGGACATTTACTTGTCCGACTTATAAAATCGATTTAATATCTGAAGTTCCTCTATTGAAACTGTATCAGAAATTAGATCGAAGTAATACTTTTAGTTTTATCTGTCGCCTTTTGCAAGCTTTATATAATTCTCATGACTAAAACTCAAGTACGAGAAAAAGAGCGCACCATAGCGGTAAACGAATGAACTAGCGCGATTACTGATTTTACAGTGAAATTTTACTTCCACTGACTATAATTATTAGTGAGATATAAGATAAAGTAACAAAAAATAATATTTACCAATACTAGGAAAAATAATTAATAAAAATTATTTATGTTAAGAGAAATGTGTACACATCTATCATACATCCATAACCGACGTCTAATGTACATCCATGATGAATTTACAAACGACATCTACCGTGGAGATAATATGGATTTCTATTAGAGATCCATTGAACATCCACCGTGGAGATAGAGGTCACATGGAGGTATGGAGGTTACATCGACCTCCAATGGATGTCATGTTCCGTGTGGGAATGATATTGATAGAGAACGATTGATGACATTGCAAACTACAAATGCTACATATAACAAGTGTAGCAAACATATAAATTTGCTTACAACGAGACGTACATTTTTTTTTCTGATGTACAATCTGATGATGATCCAGAAAATTCTGAGGAATCCTGTAGTGAGGGTGAAAATGCTGAAAATAATATTTGTAGTGATATTGCTAATTGGGCAGTACATGATGGTATTACTCATGCTTTTTTGGAACGTTTATTACAAGTCTTGAGAAAATCGAATAGATATCCACAATTACCGGCAAAAGCCAATATATTATTGGGGAATCCTACAAACGGTCTAATTAGATCTGTTGAACCAGGTTGTTATTGGCACAACGGTTTGAAAACATGTTTAGAAAAATTATCTGAAGAAATTAGTTCGGATGAAACTTTGAAAATTCTATATCTTTCTATCAATATTGACGGAGTTCCGTTATTCAAATCATCTGGTAGTTCTTTATACCCTACTTTGGGTTCAATTCCTTGTTCTCAACAAATATTTTTAATCGGATGTTATCATGGGCATAAAAAACCTAAAGATTTTAATGATTTCTTAAAAGACTTTGTAGATGAAACAATAGATTTAATTACAACCGGCTATCATTGCCGAGGAAGACGTATAATATTAAAATTGATAAATTAATTTGTGATGCTCCAGCGAAAGCAGCTGTCTTAAATATCATGTCGCATACTGATTACTACAGTTGCACAAAATGTACTGTAAAAGGAGCTAACAAGCTGAATCGTACTTATTTTACGAATACACAAGCGACTTTAAGATCGGATAGAGATTTTTTGATGCAAACTCAAGTGGAACATCATAAAGGCATTTCGCTGTTAACATTGATTCCACATTTTGGTCCTACTTCTAATGTACCTCTTGACTACATGCATTTAGTATACTTAGGAGTTATGCGGAAAATGTTACTATTTTGGATTTTCGGGAAAAATCATTTGAAACAAACTGCTATCGACACTATTTCTGATCTATTAGTTAAAGTAGCTAAGCCTTGTATACCTAAAGAGTTTTGCAGAAAACCTCGTTCCTTGGAATATATTAAATTCTGAAAAGCGACAGAATTCAAACAATTTTTATTATATACTGGACCTTTTGTTTTGGCTGATAAGCTGTTACGTCCGGTGGACTCCACGATTCTTTTCTTTCCCCGAAACGATTTCGTGGAAGAAAGAAATCAAGGATCGACTTGCATTCGGAATGCAAAGCGATTCTTCTTAGAAATAAAGATAGCACTTAGAAGAACGCAAGAACCTAACCCGCGGGTATCGGCATTAAACTTTAACTGAGAATGGCCAGTCGAGATAGCGTTAACGAAGCTCTAAATAAATTCGTGAATTATATGATGAAAAGTTGTTATGAGAAATTCTAACTGTCCCGTATCTATTGGTACGGCTTTATGTTCCAAGCCTCTATATCTAAAGAATTTTTAAAATAAAGACCTGGTCCTCGGGAGAGTGACAAATAATAAACGTAAGACAAACCTTTCGAAATTGATAGTGCACGTGCGCTCGTTCGACAGGCCACCCTCAAGCGTTCTCAGAATCGCCAAATCATCAAGCGATAAGATAATCAGCTCACTCCCACTCTCTACTGGATGGAGCTAAGTCTCGAGCCAAAGGGCTTAACCAATTAAAATCTTAAGAGACCCCTCTCCTCCTAAAAATCAAGCTCCTTGACCTTAGGAAGGGAGTAATAGAAATTATTTTCTTCGCCTACAAAGATTCTCCACCATCCAGAAGGGAGGAGGAGTAAAAACCTTAAAACTCGAGAGCCAAAGGCGCGGAGACACAGTTCATTTTTAAAAGAAATTACGACACCTCTTTCGTGCACCACAGAGTATTTGTCTAAATTCAATCATTCTCAATAAGTAAAGTGAAGTGAGTGAGGTGAACTTTGGATCAACTGAGCATTCCACTTATCTTCAACCAACAGCCACCCACCTGCGCTTCCAGCTCCGATCGGATTAAATTTTTTTTCAACACCTTGCAACGCTCACTATAATTAGTAAGTCCACTTTCACTTTATTTTCTTCCCCCTCTCATGTTAGCCAACTGTCATTGGGAATGATCCTTGACCGATTATTCTCTAATCGATAGAAAATAAATTTCCACAATTTAATAATCGTTTAATTACTTCGTGTCTCTTTCCTCTTCCTAATCATCTTCCTCATCTCTCCCTGTTCGTCTAGAATCTCCACAAGGCGGTTCACGAGCGATTTCCCTGTTCGTCTAGAATCTCCTCAAGGCGGTTCACGAACGATTTCTCGTTCGTCTAGAATCTCCACAAGGCGGTTCACGAGCGATTTCCCTGTTCGTCTAGAATCTCCTCAAGGCGGTTCATGAACGATTTTTCGTTCGTCTAGAATCTCCACAAGGCGGTTCACGAACGATTTCCCTGTTCGTCTAGAATCTCCACAAGGCGGTTCACGAACGATTTCTCGTTCGTCTAGACTCTCCACAAGGCGGTTCACGAACGATTTTTAATCCGGCTCAAATCTCCAAAGATTGACTCTCGATCGAACCCTTCTAAATTTGAAATTTTCCTTAAAAAACCATTTGGAACTTACGTTATTTCCTTTCAAATTTTTTGTTCTCTTCTCTTAACTATCCCTTCACTTATATTATTTTATCAGCAGTAATCAACAATTAAGAACAGTTTAAATTTAAGGATATAAACGGGTTACTATCCCGCCTAAGATTCAAGTATCTTTTCCCAATGACAACGGTAATATAGTTAACGGTAATTAATTAGAAACCCCTCTTAACGATATTTTAAAACACCCACATTCACCGTCGAATTATTATTAGTGCCGGGCCACGGTAAACGCAGAGCGCAGTTGCGGCGCCGGAATCGTTGGAATCGGGCGCTCAAAAAGAAATTGGCCAAGGGAACCACACCCCTTGTTCCAGATCAAACCCCGAATAATAGTAATAATAGTAACCATATTAGCAATAATACTACCGATAGTAACAATAGTAATAATAATAGTAACTATATTAGCAATAATACTAACGATAGTAATAATAGTAATAATAATAGTAACAATATTAGCAATAATACTAACGATAGTAATAATAGTAATAATAATAGTAACAATATTAGCAATAATAGCGATAATTTACGAAATCTCGACTTACTGAACACTCCCCCACCTCCTAGCTACTCTCCAGTCTCCTCTCCCGAACCCCCTCGTTCCCCCTCACCTTCTGTCCGGGAGCGTACCCCTCCCATACCTATCATCACCCTTGATTCGGACCCACCTTCCCCTTCCACCTCCTCAGAGTTTTCCGAATTCGGCGAGGCTCTGGGAGATTTTGCGAGAGATCTTCCCGACCTCGAAGAGGATTCCAACCCCTTCGACTTCCCTCCTGATTCCCCGTCGGGACATCCTAACAGTCCCGAAACTCCTGAACCTCCCCCTTCTCACCCTCTAAGTTATTTCCTATCTCAGTTTCCCCTCATCGACTTCCCCATTCCCGAAGGATCTTTCCGGGTGGGCCCCGGTCCTGTGGACCACGAGGAGTTCCGTCACTACCTAACCAGTGCCCCTCCTGATGCTATAATTGCTTGGTATCTCCCTGGCTCCCACCTTCCACTAGGAGTTCCTATCCAAGCCCTGTGGAAGAAATTCCCTCCGTCCACTATCCAATTTGAAAATCCTTAACCTTTTTGTCTCCCCCCTTCTTTCCTCCCCACCTATAATACACGTTTAGATAAGAAATTTTAAATTTAAAAGAGACAAATTTGTAATAATATCCAGCCAGGGTTAATGACTTAAGATTAGATTTATCACTTTTATTCCTGGCTGACGTCCTCCGAACCTATGTAACACCCGCGGAAATTCCCTCACATACACAAACACACAAAAAACATTTTTTCAATTATATTTTGTATTTCTAGAAAAAGATTTTTAAGTAACCCTGTAAAAATATTTCATATCGCTCAAACAACTGATTAATGAATAAATGGTAATTTACGATAAAATTTTCATTTAATTTTTGCAACCCGTTCTCATTCCCTCAATCTCGAAATCGCACAGGGTCCCGTCCCGAGTAAAAGAGATTCGATTCTCTTACCGAAAAGGGACCGACGAGCGTAACGGCCTAGGACACTCACAGAGTTAAAGGGACCATTCTGGTCACTGACCTGTGCCAGGCCTCTGACAGTGCGCTCGACCCGATCCGTACACACGCCCGAAAAGTGTGTCACCGGGTAAGTAGGTTGCGTCCTTCCAGATGGCCCGACCTTTCAAGGGTCTGGACGTAACAAAGCAATACATAAACTTTTGCATTTTGCATGTACCCAGATAGACATATGTCAGCATATTGCCTGCATAATGACAAAATTTTAAAATTGTAAATGCTTGCATGAACATTGAAAGATGCGTCCTCATATGACATGAGTGTTATCAGCAAGTGAAAGAGATCTTCTGATGCTGTAAAAATTCCGACAATATGTTGCTCATTTTGCCAGAAATAGAACGCAATTAATCCGACATTATTGGAGCAATAAGAAATGAATATATTCACTAAAATCATAATAAATGGATAGTAAGCCCTAGTAGCACACTTTATTGGAGCAATATTGGCTAACAATATATATCCAATATTTCCAATATTGGTCCAATATTGCAAAGTAGACGCGATTTCATTTTGAGCCAATATTGAATTGTAATATTGGACGAATATATTTATTTTTATCTTTAACCAAGATTAGCTAATTATACATACTCAAATATTTTTACATTGGATATAGATCAGTTTCTAATATATGACGAAATTCGCCATAAAAAAAAAATTAACCGTCTGTGGTAAATTTATGGAGCTCTGGAGCTAGAGGAGGTGCAGCTATAATAGTCCGCACTCTTTGACTGATAAGTCGTGACTCGTGGGACCTGTGCCGCGGCCTTATATACTGCTTTAGATGGAGTCTCACTCTCGGGTTAGGTGTTTTCCTTTTCGCCACCTAGTGGCGACGCGCGAAGCTCACACATAATGTGTAAACGTGCAATATTGGCACAGTTTTACATTTACTTCATAACTAATATTGGTATTATAATGCATGCAACCATATTAGCAACACATTTATATTTATTTAGTAGCCAATATTGGTCATTATGGGCACTGCAATATTGGCAGAACACTTGCATTTTGTTAACAACCAATATTAATTTTACATTGGGAAATATTGGCCAAGACATTTCCAATATAACCAATATTGAGCCAAGGTATACCAATATTTTGCCAATGTTTTGTGCTACTAGGGAATATGCAATATTTTATGTCAATAAAATGCTGTGTATTTCTAAATGACAATACAAAATTAAAATAGCATAAGAACGCAACTACCTCATAAATACATTACGATGCAATAATACTAAATTAACATTCGTCAAATAGCTTGCTTCAATTATTGCTCCTACAAATAACACAATTACAACATAATTTTATATTAGAAACATTTCCTATAATGATTGCAGTTGTGCGTTTATAGCAAAGTGCAACATATTGCTATATCGTGAAATACACAAAATATGATAACAATATGACATCATAATACCTACATTTAAAGTTATTTGTAATTTTATGCTGTTCTAATTGCATCACAAAGTATACATAAAATGTTTGCATGGTATGTTCAGCATATCTGTCTATCTGGGTAGCTATAAGAATCTTATGTTCGCCACAACTAGTATCACATTATTGTGATTATGCCAACCAGCTGTTAAAATTTTTTGTTCGAGATTTCGAAACGATATATGGAGATTATTTAGTATCATACAACGTGCATAATTTAATACATTTGGCTGCAGATGCTGAAATCTTCAGTGTTTTGGATAATTTCAGTGCCTTCCAATTTGAAAATTATTTACAACTGAAAAACTAATTAGAAAAGCCTCACAGCCATTGCAGCAGTTATGCAGACGATATCAAGAGATTGATTATGTTCGCCAAGTTAGAGTGCAAAAGAAGAATGAAACAAAACTAAAGTTTCCATTTGTCGTAACAAACCAATATACAGAATATTCAAGTGAGGGATTTTTGATGGCAATAATTAATGGAGTGACATATAAAGGAAAAGACAATGCGAACGGCTATTGTCAATTAATAGATAATACTGTAGTGCAAATTGAATATTTTATTCGCGACATTCATAATGGTATATTCATCATTGGCAAATACTTTAAAAACCAAGAAGAATTTTTGCCTATCCCAGAAGTTGCTAATATTATTAATGTGTATATCTTTTCTAATATCTCCGAACTTCAATGTTGGTCTGTTAAAAATTTAAGAAGAAAATACATATTATTTCTAAAATTAAATAACTTTGTTGGATTTCCTCTTCTACATGTAGAAAATAAAGCATTTTCATAAAGAATTCACATTTCACATTACATGGTGAGTCTAAAAAATATAAATATCATGTACGCTTCTTGCTCTTTTTCGAAAATACTATGATATTATATAGATAATATTTTAACGTTTAAATAAATAATTCTTTTATGAATATAATGAATATGATGAATATGTCTAAGGAAATGCAACTATATTGTCTAATTGACATAAAATAAGAAAGTTGAAATTATAGGATTTGTTTTTTATTTCTGAACTGGCTGCACTTTAGAATTTATCTCTTTCTATTCTAATGTGGAGAGAGAAAGATAAATTTTGAACTAATGCGTAATGTTTGTCCTATTCTACATCTCATACTTATATATGTAACAATTTCGCTATATTTACAATAATTATGATCAAATTGAAAATTTTATTTTTAAAAATCAAAGCATTTTCTATTTCGAAACTAAAATATTGCAATAACATTAAAAATTTATGTACCCTGTATTACATGATTATCGTTGCACTGCATGGTAAATTTATTTTATATTTTTAATTTGTTTTCTGCTTAGTAACTTCATGAAAATCAAAATTTACAAATATATTGTACATTTATTTGTACCTCAATGTCTCAAAAATCATTCGTAAAACATTAGTCTAAAACATTATTTTGCAGATTATATAATGGAGGAAATAAAGAACTTTGTCATATGTCTGTTTGACACGGGTTTACAACTTGTACCCAAATCGTGGTTTGTGCCTAATTCTTTAGAAAATGTAATGTTTCCATCATACAAAACAGTCTCGAATAATGAAAGCTGTAAGAAACAAGGAAACTCCACAAGATAATTCACTATGGGACATCTATCAAGTTCTGCGCATCATGGGATCTGATGGTATGTATATTTCTTTAAAAATATGTAATTTTATATAAATATTATTAAACTTATAGTATTAAATTTAATAATAATAGTAATATTAAATTTATAGTATTTTTTCGCGGATATTAGTACATAAAAATTCGGTCGCAAGAGATAATGTTCCATATGAAAATTTAATTTTTATGTCATTAATTCTCGTTATCGAATTTTCTTTCCAGTGTTTATGTATTTTTGAAATAGAAATAATACTTTTCTCTTTTCTTAGGGGGTTATATCACTTTGGAGCCCGAAAATAAAGGCTGTTTTCAAGAATTTTTTTTGAGCATTGTTTTATAATAATCATAACAACCAATATACCAATCAATTAAGCAACTCTTCAGGAGTATGAAAAAATTTTTTTATTTAAAATTCGTTACAAAATGGCGGCTGTAGGAGCGCGCGAATGAAAGTACATTTTTGAAAGGTCCTTCGCGGCGAGCAGTAGAAGTCCCTTGGATCAGCATCTGGAAGCATAAAAAAAATTTTTTCATAAACTACATGAGTTTAGCTAGTGAAGTACACATGATTATAATTTTAGGATTTTTTTTCGCAAATTAGCGAGACTTTAAACAAAACACTCGAATTTTCGCCAAAAAAATCGACTTTGATTGTTTAAAAAAAAAATCCTTTTGACCAATTTTAAAAATCGTGTGTACTTCACTAGATAATCACACAATGAAGTTACAGTTAAATTTTCAAGTCGATCGGATGAAAACTCTTCGAGTTCTGCTGCTCGCCGATTTGAAAAATATGTTTTCGAGAAAAACGCGATTGAAGTTTGAGAACACTGTAACTTTTGGAAATCGTAATAATGTGGTGCATAAAAATTTTTTTACCTTTACTCTGCTATCCCAGCACCATATAATTGCCCTTCCAATGCCGCATTTTCCTCTTCTTTCTTTTTTCTGGCCGAAGTGATGCTGCGTCGAGCCTCTTTTGTAATATCGGAGACAGAGTCTTCGGCGGCAATAATGATACGTGTATTGATTTCATATGCACGAGCGTTAATTACTGGGCAACTTTGTATAAAATGATCGTCACAATTTTTACACGAGACTATGATTTTCGATCCAAGCCCGCGTCTACTCCCTTCCGAAAACGATATATCGCCTTTACACTCTTTACATACAACCACTTGTGCAAGGGCAGTAAATACGGTCATGAAATCGATGAAACGGTATCCAAAAGATTCATTAATTTCTCGTTCACACTTATCATCATCATCGAGTTTGAGTTTTTTCGCCGACGCGCTTACGAACTCCGAATCACACTCGAATGAATGGCGGTTAGGTGGACGTCTATTACTGATTTTGCTTCGCCTATGCGCTGTACTTCGATTTTTATTGCCTTTATGGCCTGCATACAGCTTATCACTCATATTACACCACTGTAAAAAAATTAATAACACAAACACTGAAGCACAACTCAAACAACAACGTACAGCTGATTGACGACGCACGTGCTCTAATCGTAAAAATCTTGTATTCAGTATGTTTTTTTTTTGTGACATCTATGGTTCACCTTTGAAGTATTTTCTCGATGGTCGGTAAGTTATAGGCGTTTTTACGTGCGCGAAATTCAAAAATGCTGTATCGACGATAGAAGCAAAATTTGCTGTTTTTACGCTTCAAAGTTGCATCAGAAAAATTAATTTTACGTATATTTCCGAATCTTTATCATGCAAAAAAGTTTTTGATTATGAATCTAGGGATGTTTTAGAGTATTTTAAGCCAATAAAAAAAAAATGGAAAAAAAAAAATTTCAGTGATATAACCCCTTAATAAATTGCATATTGTAAATGTCGATGATTCCAGATTCTTAGAAAATTTATTAAAACTATGATACATCATTATCATTTTTGTGCAATTTATTATGTTGAATGTCTATCGTTTTTCACTTTTTGAATGTCCCTTTTTGACATTTTTACAAAAACAGATTGTCTTAATTACAAAAGTATTTTTTTTCCTAATATTAAGAATATCTTATGTGCATTATTTTAATCTTGTATCAAACATTTCTCTTTGTAATATTTTTGATTTAATATGTATTGCAGACGATTTCGATAAAGCATGGAAAAAATTGTTGAAGGCGCGTTACATATCTGACATCTCATCTGAAGAATCAGATATAGAAAAAGCAAAGAGAAGAGAACGTGCTAAAAAATTGCCAGATGCTAATTTCACATCATCTGATGAAGGAAACGAAATTCCATTGCTATCTAAATGGAAAACATGTACCAGTTGTCCAAAAACAAATTCTGTGAATACACAATTAGAGGAGGTAAGACATGCAAATATAGGAACAATCGATGGTAATATATGTTTTACTTAAAGAACTTGTATATACCATTTTCTAGAACTGTCTTATTTATTTCAATTAAGTTATGTTTCTAAAATTTTTTTCAATAAAATCGGAGAAGTTAATCTGTTCGAAAAACATAAAAAATCATCCCGAATTAAATTTCGCAAAATATTTCAAATAATATTCTATAATTCGAGAATTCAAATTTAACGGGCGTCAAGAATCTTTTCGAGCTTTCGATCCTTCAAAAACGCGACCGTTCCCGTTATCTCGCACTTTTTCATCGATCGAGAAACGCTGATCAT